>OZ026613.1:119332684-119652684 GCA_964020975.1 Hermodice carunculata | reverse complement strand
CTGGAAAGTGTTAAAAAACACACACACACAAATATATACATATATTTATACTCATGTATGAATATGTGAGCATATACAACATACGGATACATTGTAGACGAAATCATAAATTATCTATCAGCATGTCATTTTGAAACAATTTAAGAAAAATACTTGAGATCACACCCAAATAATTTGTGTAAAGTCCCAAATGAAGTTATGACCAGCTGCGTAATCCAACTTCCTATCCTTTGCAACCATTTTTGCTGGCCATTCTCTTCTAGTTCTTCGCAAGTTAACCCTTGATATTACTACCATATGTCCGCATAACGACCTTATTTTTATGGCATTGTCTTATTAAGCACATCCCACTCTACAAACTTTTGAGAAAATGTTACAATTGTAGACAGCCAGCACACATATTCAGTTAATGTGTGTGTGTGTGCGTGCGTGCGTGCGTGCGTGTGTGTGTGTGTGTGTGTAATCAGAAATCGAACTGACACGAACACAGGAAGGAACAGACAGAATTGTGTGTGTGTGTGTGTGTGTGTGTGTGTGTGTGTGTGTGTGTGTAATCAGAAATCGAACTGACACGAACACAGGAAGGAACAGACAGAATTGCTGGATTCTTGTTTGTTTTGTCTTGTTTTTTATTTATTTTCTTTTTCTATTTTTTTTTTCTTTTTTCTTTTTTTTATATTTTTTTTTGAAAATCGATACCATTGTTATTAAATCAACGTTGATTGTGACATGGTAGTGGCTGTGATTGTGACATGGTTGTGACTGATTATGACACGGTGATGGCTGTGATTGTGACTGTGATTGTGACACGGTTATGCTTGTGATTGTGACAAAGACATGGTAATGGCTGTGATTGTAACATGGTTGCGACTGTGATTGTGGCACGGTTGCGGCTGTGATTGGAACATGGTTGTGACTGTGACTGTGACACGATTATGGCTGTGATTGTGACAAAGGCATGATAATGGCTGTGATTGTAACATGGTTGCGACTGTGATTGTGGCACGGTTACGGCTCTAATTCGAACATGGTTGTAACTGGTATTTTGACATGGTAGTGACTGTGATGGCATGTTTATGACTGTAATTGTGTAATGGTTATAATTGTGAGCGTGACAAGGTGACTACTGTGATCGTAGCGCAGTAACGACTGTCATTGTGACATAGTTTTGTGATTTTGACTGGGTGATGACTGTGAATGTGACCCCGTAATGGTTGTAATTGTGAAAAGGTGATGGGTTTAATTAATTTGAACATATTTTATTCGAACGAAGATAATTGGGTAGAGGGGCAAAACCCTATATTAACCCCTTTTGTGGAAGAAAGACGGATGGACAGGGCAGACGAAACAACACAGTACCAAGTGCAATGCTCTAGGTACACTTTCCATCCACCGTAAACGTGCCACAGAGCATGGCACTCTGCAACAAGTTGAAGGAAGACACCACAAGTGTAACAAGACAGACAGTGGGGCTGCAGAGATATAACTAATCATATGCTAAATGTGAAAGATGTAAATATATTTTCTGAGCAAAGTAACAGTCGCAGGATTAACAACGAACTAATTGAATTATCATGTGGCATCAGACTGAAAGCTTCCAGTTTTTAAGATATAGTCATGGACAGCCAGAAATGTGTTTATTATTTTCGAAACTGCAGCCTGAAGCACCATACAAGATTGTTTCCAGACTAAAAGGAGCATCACTTATTACAACGCTATGGAAATCATTCCTTGGAATGATATGATAAGGACAGACAAAAAATGTCATACATCTCATTGCCCGCATCTACACTCTGGAGAATCAATAACACCAATATCAAACAGGTGAGCGTTCAGCTGACTGCCGCCCATGCGCAGTCTAGCGTGGATGACTGCCGGGAATCGTTTACCAACATAATAAAGTTGAGTTTGCTTAACTGATCATGGTACATTCTGGGTAATATTCTGTTTGAAATAAAAAAAAAGACTCTGAATTTCGTACTTCATAAGGAATTTGGTTCCAAACTTTGATTGTGTCTGCGAATAAAGATGTATCAAAGAGTTCAGTTCTAGTTCTAAAAAGTGGTATATCTGGGGGCCGTCTGGTATTGTATCTATTGTGATTTGGATCATTGGGAATGATATTAGTGAGGTATTCTGGGACTATTCTTTTTTTAAATTTTGGACATATTTATTAATTTGCTCCTTTCTCTACAATGATGTAAAACCTGTTTCTTCATATAACTTAGCATTTGGTGTAGTCCGCATGGCACCAGATATGACACGGGTAGCAGCCAGCTGAGTCCTTTCAAACCTCAATGCATCCGCCTGGGTGCAGCCATCCCATGGGTTTAATTGTGACCTGGTTATAATTGTGATTGTGACATTGTAGTGGTCGCAGGGAATATGGCTGAAAAAATAACCATCAAGAGTGCTGATAAACAAAGAACATTTAGCTAAAAACATTTGACTTCGCAACACATGTCTGAGTGCTGGTGGCATTGTCCAACAGAGCCCGGCATGTGGCCAGGCCAGACAAATCGATAAGCCATCGATCAGTGGTAATTCTCATTACATTGATTTGAACGGCTGTGAAGGGCAGCAAACTCTCATCTGCCCTTTATATGGACGTTCTCTTTGTGGAGTAGGCACTGTTTTCTATGACAGTGATTGAATTTAAGAGACTACAATTTTCTTTGGCTCCAGATAATCCATTATTGTAATAGCACTGTTAGCGAGATTTAGATCAAATGAAATATGCACAATAACAATATGAACGGTCTCAGGAGAGATACACTAAATATCTCAAGCACCAAATCTCTTGTTCCACTGTTTCAGAAAGATGAAAATCTATTAAATGAAAGTTTCGACTTCTGAGCCTTTGCCCCAGGACTTGGAGTGGCTGATGTTACCTATGATTCTGCTCTAGCTGGAAGAGACCCGCGGCTGCTGAAGTCCTGTAGATGCAATAGGAGTGGTTACAGACATAAGCTACTAGAATCATCACGGAGCTATTGTATTTACAATGGATTTGACACAAACTGACAGCATTACGCTGGGAGCACCAGAGGGACCCCACTATTATATCTACATATATTTAATGCGTCTTTCTCATGATTTATATTAATTCTCACGTCTAGATTTAGAGCGTTATTGTGCCTCTTAATGCGCACACTCGTGAACCAAAAAAGACGTATTCATATCAAAGCTGCCGCACAGGAATTGCATATTGATTGTACGACGGGATTGATAATTGGATAGGATAAAAATAGCGAATAAATCTAAAGGTGCCAGATTCCTTTACAGCGCGATATATCCAACTTATAGACCCAGCAGATCGGCTGTGACACAGGCAATGGAGAGCATGGAAACCACCGTCTCCCAACAAAACCACTTGTGTGCAGTTTATCTATACACAATAAATCCATAATAACACAACTGGCGCGCCGGAGGAGGGGGGGGGGGTGGCGGAGGGTCAGAGTTATTCTTGACACAAGGAGTTAACAGTGACAGGGAACTGATATGTCAATCAATCATTTTATTAACTCCTTCAGTTTATGGAAATTTATTAAAACAAATGCTTATTCATACTTTGTTTGGGACGACATTGGATTAAGCCTCAAAATGCTGTTTGTTTTGAAAGGTGAAATGAGATTTTTTAAAATGCGCACTTCATCAGATTTATGGTGGAAATTAAGGTTGTCTGTGGTCATTTGTTTGTTTGTTTTCCCTTCATTGATGGCCGCACGTCTTTTTTACTTTTCAGGTCAGCTGACCCGTTTTGTCCGTGACTGTACCACTATCAGCTACACAGAGGGATGTACCATCGTGCAAGAGCTGGCCAAGACACAGGGTGCTCCGGCCAAGGTGTGCTACACCAAATGTGGCACAGATGCCTGCAACAGCGCCCCCAAGGGGCCTTATTCCCTCCACATGCATCACTTGTGGACACTGACTGTCATGCTGAGTGCCTATATTGTACCACACTTGTTATGAGGGCAACAGAGGGCGCTTCATCATCATCTGTGCCGTGCATATTTTGTGCAACACCTCCTACTTGTACAACACCGGGCCGTCCTGTTCACGAACGCTGAGTGCATATTTTGTACCACGTTTTAGCATGAATAGGATATGTGACCATCATGTGCATTTGTGCTATATGCATACATTGTGTCACACTTGTGTCCTGAATGCTGTTTTGGATGACGCACACTTAAGCAGAGTGTATGAATGCCAGAACATCTATCATGAACACATAAAGGAGCGGTTGACTGCTCTTAGGTTTAGTTCGGTTAAGTTGTGTTTATCATCGATTCTGCAACTGTAATATTAACGAAAGAGCTATTATGCGACATGTGTACATTATAAATGAAACAGATCATGGACTTTATTCTACGAAAAGATATATTTAAAGTGCAGAAGATGCCTTCAGCTGAAAGCATCTTCTACATTTTAAATGTCTTTTTTCGTAGTTATAGGTTCACGACCTTTTTTATTGGTGGACTGTACGCATAAGTATAAACATTTAAAACATTTGAAGCAAAAATATTGTGGGATGCAGATGCCTCTCCTTGCAGTTATGATCACATTGCAGAGGTCTTAGAATCAGATCAACCCTCAGGAGCACAACTGATGAGGGGCAGTACGAACAGCCCAGCGTGAAGAGCTCTGTCTTAACCCTTTCCCCCTCAAACCGGCCAAAACCGGCTGGTGGTCAAATGTCGTCTGCTGCAGGGTTTTCAACTAATTTCAACAGTTATGAAAAACAATTTGACTGAGAAATGTACATGAGACTTATCAAGATCACATGCCCCATGTCAACAGCTTTCCTTGGCATGGGTTGGGCACTTAGTGCCCAACCCATGCCAAGGAAAGCTGTTGACTCAGTCTTAATTCAAGGGGGAAAGGGTTAATGATCAGTAATAAAGATATTTGATCTGAAATATGTGCGGGAAAAAGGTAATACCCCCAGGTTTTGATTAATTCTTGAACAGTTGGAAGGTTTGGAACCAAAGTTGAACTTTATGGATAGCCTGTTCCAGATTGTTGTATACTGAAATGATATTTCAGAAGGGGGGGGGGGTGTATTAGTCTGGTTTAACATAATGCAGATGACAGATGGACTGATACATGCATAGCTTTGCAGCTTTCAAAGCTCAGTTGATGTAGTTTTGAGAGTGTTCGACTGGTCATTTTAGCTTTAGTCAAAATGCATACACAATCACTTGAAAATTCGGTGCACACAAAAGGGAGATATCATTCCAGAATATATTTTTGACTTATTTTTTGCTTGTATTATGTCCGACTAATGGGCAATAATTGGAATGGCACGATAAAAACTTCATATGCATGTATTTCTGTGCTTTGATTCAGATCTTGTGACAGCCTTTCAGAATTTCCAACTGCCCATCAGCTTTATAGCAAGGTTTTGAGACAAATGCGAATTAAAATAAAGACTAACCAGACACCGAGAAGTTTCACATATTTTTCAATCTAATAATTTGCATCCTATTCAATTGTTTGGAGTGAACGTGCTAATGAGCATGCCTAGGAATATCTTGGATTAGCCTTCACAGAGTATATGCCAAGCCTACCAATGGCTTGCTTTGCTTTATCGACAAGTATAGATGTGCTTATTCAATTGTGTTGTGGCGTCCGAAAATTGAGTTATCGTCAGCAACATTTACAAGAGAAGCAAGCCTGCTCATGTTGAGCGCAAAGCAGAAATCATTGAGGCTGGGAAAGTAGAAATACCGAGGAAGGCTACTCTCGGCATTTTTTACCGAGAAATACCTAGAAAATTGATGTTTGAAAATATTTCGGCATTTTTCGGGAAAATATCGAGAGAACTCTGTATGTTTCTTTGGGGGGGGGGGGCATTCTTCTCCGTGTTTCCTTAGAAATTCCAAGGTACTTTCTACCTACCTCGTCATTTTTCGGCGGTTATGCACACACAAACTGTATTTTCTTTCCTTTTCTCCTTATCCTAAAAAACCAAATCATCTGTAAATATTCAACAGTGGAAGGTATACATGCAATCCAAGAGTTTTCCTTTGATGTCATTATGTGCACTACGCCATCTCATTCCATAATGCATATTGTGCAATCACTGCACCATATCTCTGTGCAAATACCATTATATGTATATATGTGGGGGTGGGAGTGGGGTGAGGGTGCATGCATGTATGATTGTGGCAGTGAAAGCAGAACATGTTTTCGTCCTTGTATCATGCTATTGGTGAATACTGAATGAAGGCAGTACATCCATCTGTGCTGAGGACAATTACAACAGGAGCCACCACACAAGCACTTTACCAACTGCCAGCACAGCGCGTGTATTTCCCTGCAAATAAAATGGAGAGCCACATCGCTACCCATTGCAGGTACAGCCCCCGAATCTGCATGGAAATCTAAGTGCCTGCATGCACAAAGTACAATATAAGCATTGATAATGGGTGCATGATGAAGGCCGGATTGTCCCATCATACACTTTCGGTAGGTCAAGATTGGATGGCATACACTGAGTGCCAACGTATGGTGTGTTGCCACAGAGTCACGTCTGTCGCAAAGAGTTGGCTACTGTGATAAAGGTGCTGCACTTGTACGTTGAACATTGTACTGGCGCAATTTAACCGTTACTGCGCCGGGCGTGTTGTAAGAACGTATTACTCACTTTATAAACCATTGTCTGAATATAAACGAAGACGCTTGTCATTTGCACGAAAAGTTGTTGGTATCATTCTGTAATGAAACGGCTAGCCATCTATCAGCGAAGACTTTATTTGCATTAATGGCAGAACAAAATATATGTTTTGACGTGCTAGTATTGAGACACTTGTAACATTAAATAACAACTTTACCTGTGCGTGCTTTTGTGTAAACCATATATCTTAGCTCATGGCCGTAAGTGCGCACATTCTTTGGCCCACATCGTGGTCCAAACCAGGCTGTATCGCCTGAGCCCAGGTGCAAGCCACTCACTAAAGCAGATCGAGATTCGGGTGAAAAATCACTTCCATGGACTTAAGTAAGGTGTATCGATACTAGTCTCTTGCCAAGGCTTTTAAACAGACCCAGCTGTATGAGTGCTGTGTGACCAGACCAGGCTGTATCAACAAACCAGGCTGTGTTAACAGACCAGGCTGTGTTAACAGACCAGGCTGTATGGACAAACCAGGCTTTATTAACAGACCAGGCTGTGTTAACAGACCAGGCTGTGTTAACAGACCAGGCTTTATTAACAGACCAGGCTGTGTGAACAGACCAGGCTGTATGAACAGACCAGGCTGTGTTAACAGACCAGGCTGTATGAACAAACCAGGCTGTATGAACAGACCAGATTGTGTTAACAGACCAGGCTGTGTTAACAGACCAGGCTTTATTAACAGACCAGGCTGTGTGAACAGACCAGGCTGTATGAACAGACCAGGCTGTGTTAACAGACCAGGCTGTATGAACAGACCAGGCTGTGTGAACAGACCAGGCTGTGTTAACAGACCAGGCTGTGTGAACAGACCAGGCTGTGTTACAGACCAGGCTGTATGAACAGACCAGGCTGTGTGAACAGACCAGGCTGTGTGAACAGACCAGGGTGTGTGAACAGACCAGGCTATGTGAACAGACCAGGCTGTGTTAACAGACCAGGCTGTATGAACAGACCAGGCTGTGTGAACAGACCAGGCTGTGTTAACAGACCAGGCTGTATGAACAGACCAGACTGTATGAACAGACCAGGCTGTGTTAACAGACCAGGCTGTGTGAACAGACCAGGCTGTGTTACAGACCAGGCTGTATGAACAGACCAGGCTGTGTGAACAGACCAGGCTGTGTTAACAGACCAGACTGTATGAACAGACCAGACTGTATGAACAGACCAGGCTGTGTGAACAGACCAGGCTGTGTTAACAGACCAGGCTGTCTGAACAGACCAGACTGTATGAACAGACCAGGCAGTATGATCAGACCAGGCTGTATGTGTTGTCAACTCCTCTCGGTGAAGTGTAACAAGAAGACCACAAAATCTAGTCTGAAAGGCAACCTGAGTCACCTGTACCCCCAAGCTACTGCACTGATAAAATAGAAACACAGAAAGAAGAAAAAAGATCTGCCTGAGTGGCCACCTGAATCCGTTTGTACCCCAAGCTGTAAACTGATACAACATGAACACACACCCACACCCACCCACCCACCCACCCACACACACACACACACACACACAACGCCTGCCTGAGAGGCCACCGGAGTCCCGCCTTGCGCCACGGCAGTGTACTGAGATTCCTGTGTAAACGGTTGGGTATAAACTGCGTGCGCTGTACTGTTGAGACTGAGAGGCAAATCGGGCCCAAGGTGCAGTTTAGGTGGCCACATTTATCTACTCTCTCGCCGGACATCCATGTACCGTCTGCTCATACGGAGTTCAGTGACTATTCTATTTCATCTAAAAGAAAAAGAAAAAAAGGGAAAAAAAGGAAATCATCAAACACTCCGTCGACAACCTAAATGTAGCACGTTTTGAAATCTTGGGCATGTGACTGTCAGACTATGAATGTTGATGGTAAACAGTGGATATGCATTCATAGAGATTTCATTGTGCATACTGAATGAACGCTGATTCCGTAATATAACCTTGGATTAAAGCTGTCCGCTCTTGTATCAGTTCCCCACATCATGAAGCAAACGCCAAACATGAAAGAGAGTATTCGGAACGAATGTCTCGGCTGGCTGTCCGTGTTGTGTGTCGATTTGATATTTGGAACTGAATACTGTCAAAGCAATCAATGCACGTACATAAAGCGCTCAATGCACTATGTACCTAAAGCAACCCATGCACTTTGTGATAGTTATAACATGTCACACGACCATTATGCCACATAATCAACGAGGTCGAAGACCGAGTTGACTGTGATAGCATAATGGTCATTGTGACATGTTATAAATGATTTGGAACTAGGGTGGTAGGAACTGCCCAGCATATTCCTTGGTGCACGACATTTTCCCCTGCCTTTTCTGCTTGGTGTACTTTGCCGCTTACGTAAATTGTCACATGCACTGTCAAGTTTGACTGCTTGCTCATGTATTTTCCACTTACCAATATGGCAGTAGGAAGAGCAGGTGGTGGAAGCCACAATGACAGATTTAAGTGAGGTGGCCAGTATTCCCACTCAACAGTTCATTTTTCAGAGGAGTATGTGTCATAATGAGCAGAGTACACGATACAAGAAACCTATGGCAGGTAAAAAAGCAATACATTTTTGGAATTAAATTCCCTTATTTTTTCAGGGTTTATGCCTGGCATGAATACTGATTTAGTGTTGTGAACTGAGTCATGTATATCAACTTACATTATGCCGACAGTGACATCATGCAAGATATGACGGACGACTCGCAAAGTTCTAGGAATACACGTCTGTACTATTCCAAGTCCTGTGGTCATCTGCACAGATCCTGCTGGAACAATACCTTAGCTTGGTCTGTTCGGGGGAAGGTGTCAACAACAACTGTTTCTACAACACACTGCTTGTAGGTCATGCTGCACTGCACAACACTAGCAATACTATTGTGTGAAAAATGTTCATTATATGATATGATCAACACTTTTCGGGCTCCCTATTGGTCTGTTCCCGCCACCAATGTTACAAGTACATAAAGCACTCAATGCACTATGTATATTTATTTATTCATTTTATATATTACTTTGCGTACGTTGAGGTGATCATAATTCGCAGCTCATGAATAAAGATTATTGGTTTACTACAATATGAATTTTTATGTATGTTGTCAATTTGACAAACCTGTAATGTTCTGGTTCAAATGCGATATTTTACTGGTGACTATGTTGAACTTTGTATTTTAAATATATCGCTTAACAATACATTATCATGAAAAGTTGCCACTTACCAGGCGATTGATTGATTGAAATGCAATTGCAACAAAAATGTAAATCGGTTTGTTTGTGTAAGTTTCTTACTATAGGTGGTCTTACCTTGGATAGAAATGGGTATTTTTGGACTTTGCAAAGGTAAAGAGAATAGCAAAGCTTTGAAGTCACTGCATTTTGTGTGATGACTTCATGTCGCAGCTATATTCTGCGCTATTTTACCGAAAACTATCACTGATTGTTACTTCTTAAGAGAAAAAAGTTTCCCCATTACAAGCAACCAACCCTCAGTTTGGTAGCGAAGCCATTAACATTATGCAATATTCCATGTCACGTGAATTCGGTCAGCGTAATACACGGGGCGCATCCACGCCTTCATGTCATCATGTATAAGCCATAAAATATTGTAAATGCTGATCTGTTTGTCGTTAATGCCCCCATTTACGAGAATTAAGAAAATAAATGGTTGGCTGTGATAAAAAATGTGTCCCATAATAAGCGGATTTTCAATTAGTGCAATAAAAATGTGTCATTTAATGTGGAGCAATATTTGCCAACTGAAATTCAGATGATTGGTTGTCCGAATAGTTAGGTTAAAATATAAATACGACCAACCCGTGTGCGTTCAAATCCCATCTTGGGTTTTCCCATTCCTACTGTAACTTTTTTGTACTTTCTACCATTTATCGCTAATATATTGTCTGTGTTTGGCACTTACATCTTCTGTTTACTTCTGCTTTTTTTCTTTTTTTCTCTGGATTTTTAAGCCAAATAAGCAAAATGTTATAGTCTCCCTCTCTCTCTCTCTCTGCATATATATATATATATATATATATATATATATATATATATATATATATATATATATATATATATATATATATATGTGTGTGTGTGTGTGTGTGTGTGTGTATGTATGTGTGTATGTATGTATGTGTGTGTGTGTGTGTGTGTGTGACTTGATGATTTTTAATGAGACTAGAGGTTCAGTATTGTTTCTCTCTCTCTCTCTCTCTCTCTCTCTCTCTCTCTCTCTCTCTCTCTCTCTCTCTCTCTCTCTTTGATTTTATGATTTTGGTTTGGTTTGGTTTTGATAAATTTGGATTAGTATAATTTGTTCATCATTTACTTTCAACTCGTTGTATTGGCGTCTTATTGAATTCCGTGTCAGGATCATGTATGCAAGTTTTTTTTTTCTTTTTTCCCCCCTTCATTATCTGTCATCGTCAGCATCACTTCCAGAATTGTGGCTCTCGTCACCGCTGATTCCATCCAGTCTTAGGATGAGTGGATCCAATGTGGCCTCTATGACTCCCGGTGTCACCATGAAGTCTTTCTCAATTCGGATCACCTTATCTACGGCTCGGGCAAATGTGTCTGTCTCTCTTAGAGAAGCCATTCATCGTCACTTGACTGAGATATTTGCGTTTCAAGGTATTCTCAAGGGCTACTGATCCTTTCACTTTACCCCCAAATCATTTCTATGGGGTTCAGCTTGTAGTGGCGTGGAGGAAGTCTCAAAACACCGTGGCCGCGAAGTGCTGCACTGACATCAGTTTTATAGACAGGCTCAGCCTTATGGGACTTTACCAGCTTTTACACTTCAGGCTTGGTAAATGCAGGGTGCACTTGGAGGTTTAGTTCTTGCGACCACTGCAGCATCTCCATTTAAGTCTCCATTTATGCTGTTTGAAGATGGGGATCTGGTCTCTTCAGCCAAGTCGTTGTGGCAACTTGCATTATCCATCACTATAACTCAAGGCTCTCTCAGAGTTGGCATCAATGTGTTCTCAAACCAGTGGATGAAAGTTGTGCTGTTCATCTCCCGATGGTAATCTCCGTCTGCTTTCCTTGCCTGAAAAACAAGCTCGCAATCATCAAGCAACCCGTACTTGGCACTCCCTGCGTGTACCACTATTATTCTCTGGCCTCTGTTGGCTGTTATCTTGGGCGGTAGAGGTGCTTCATGGGTCATAGGACGGTGGTTATCAGTCTCTTTCCAAGGAAGCTGGTCTGTTCATCTCTAGGCTGCTGTGTGTTACTGGTTCACGCACGTTCCACCCAGGTATATGACACGGTGGCCTTCCCTCCGGACCTCACGGACCTTCCTGATGTACTCATCCCTTCTTGCAATCATGCCGGAGTCTTCATGAATTAATTTCTCAATGGTGTTGGTACTTCTGTATATAAAACCAAGTTTTTTCACTACACGCATGAGAGTTGCTTTTGACAGGAACACTTCAGTTTCTTCTTCCAGTGCTATTTTCAATCTGTTATGGGTCGGCAAGGTTTTGTCCCTGTAAAATGGGTGCATCCTTAGCCTAATGACTGCTATGGTGAAAGAGTCATAAAAAAGCAGATTTTTATGTATTTGTCCCCCTGTCGTCGAAGAATCAGCACTTCAGTCAATTTTGCTTATAACTCTGCAGACACTGGACGTAGATAGGCTGAGAGCAGCAGCAACTCAGCCCAGGACCTTACTGGCAGCTATCCTTGGTTTCCTTCTTTTCAACTGGTCCAAGAAGTACGAATAAACTGATCTGATATAGTGCTTGATATCGTCAGAAGGGATTCTGCCACGAGGCATGCTGAATACTATCGATTCAGCTGTCTCCGAATGTGCATACCCGGTGTGCTTTTATAAGTTTCCCTTCAAAATGCACCGACAAACCCTTTGTTTATGTCGAAAGTGACATTCACTTGTATATTAAAGCTTGACACCTTTTTGTAAACACAAAGACCCCCCCTCCAAAAAAAAATCAAAACAAACAAACAAAAAACCCTCCAATCTGTTTGTTGCTTAATCAACATGTCACGTGTACTTTGCTTTCTTTCCAATCCTGCATACGTGTTTTTACAAGACACTTTAATTGAACGCAACAAAATCTTTGCGTTCATGGCCATATATATGTGTATATATGTGGATGTATTGGAATATACTTTTAATATTGTGCTTAAATTTAAGTTCAGTTGGTCAGTATGCTTTATAAGTAACTCGTGGACAACAGTGACCTCATTCAAAATCATTTTACATTCAAATTAGGAACAAAGATACTCACATGAGAGATCATACATACATACATACATACATACATACAGACATACATACATACATACATACATACATACATACATATTCACTGCGACACTACAACACCCACAAAATAAGAAAACAAGAACAATAAGAACAGAAAAAAAAGTTAACACGAAGAGGTGTCAGGTTCGAACCCCTGAACACCCGGAATTGATCACTCTGGTCTCAACCATTCGGCCATCTACTCACATTGTGAGAACATAGAATATGCCAGGCGCCATTGCTTGAACCAGTCTCGCATTCGATGCAGGATAGGCCTTTGATTGGAGCATAGCTTCTCGGCAAACACGGGAGATAATCCGAAGCCTCATTGAATTGAATGCGAGAATAGATCAAGCAATGGTGCCTTGCGTTTCAAAGAACTGCATCTTGCGATATAAATCGATGTCAAACGGATTATATTTTGACTGAAAGTGTAGAAAATGTTGATGGGGGATCAGTGTACATCGCATGGATCAGTCGGCAATAAGGTATATGCAGGTTCATTCATTTGATCAGCAAAAAACTGCAAGTAACCGGATGCGCAACAGTCAATATGAACTCCAAAGTGTCCCCGGCGGATTTCGTTATTGGTTTGCCAGCATTGTTTACGCAAGCAACAAGACAACACTTCGAGTACTGGATTTTATGTTATAAACTGATATAATAATATGTTTGTTTTGCAATGATACCTTTATTTTCGTCATATGCCCAATACTTTTCAAACAGGACACGATTTTCGAAGATAAGTCTTGTCCATTTTCGGAACCGCGGAACATTTTCAAGGGGGCAGGGGGATTAGATTCGAAGGGGTAGCTGACTTCTTCACAGTTATTGATAGTAACACGAGAGCCTGTGCCTCCGATGACAAAATGTAGTTCCACCTACTGTCTTTCATAAAACTGAGTCCATTCTGCATCAGTTAATTACCACGTGAGGCCTGCTGTGAGTCATCTTGAGTAAAATTGAGAAAATTAGTGATTTTCAGTTGTTAAATATAACTTTTTTTCAATTTTCTCTGGACATCTTTGCCACAATGTGTTAAGTCGTGTCATGCATTCCACACTTACAATTACACACATGTGAGAGCCTGCTACTTGAGGGGCCGTTTCAAAAGTAAAAAAGAAACTTTACACAAGTGCACAAGCACAACTGAATACTGCTGCACTTTGTAACTTCAAGCTTTTGAGAATGTGAAAAGTATGATGTAACTGCTCATAATATCAATACGGCCCCATAACAATGAAAATTTGGAGAACTCGTTAAACTGTGCATTTTGTAAGGCTCGCTGTACAATATATGAAATTCTCAGATGGTTACATATCTTTGACTTTGCTGTGATACACGGGCACCTCATTTTTGGAGTGTCCGCCCTTACAAAATTCAAAAATTGCATTTTTTTTCCCTTTAAATGGACATACGATCTTGACTTTCGATTCTGACCCCATATGTTACTCGACAAATATGCTGAAGACACCAAGCTTTCCATATATACAATTGGTTTGACCGGATTGTTATTCTTTTGACGTTAAAAAATCCACAAGTGACAGTATGACCTGAATTCCGGGAAATCTTGGCCACCGACGTGACGCTGACCCAAATAATAGGTGACAAGGTCTAATGTTAGTAGAAACTGCTTGAGATGAAATTTTGGTCTGCACATCCTGATAGGGTCCGAGCTATGAGAAAACGAAAATCTGCAAACTCAACAGGAAAAAAAAAAAAAATAAGAAAATTTGTTTGAATGTGGTTTTGGATCCTTTGCGGGTAGGCAACTTCAATGGAATAGGTTATTTGCGAAACAACCAAATGTAGAAATGTACGGTACAATTGGTATAAGCCTCATTCCCATCCCCATATGAGGTGAGGCTTAATTGGTACACAGAACATTCCTACGCCCCTGGAAGCTGAGATGATCCCAGTTATTCCATTCCAACCAAAATCACCACCAAAATGCTGGATATCTCTACTCTGTCATATGATGGTTTTGGAAAAATATGTGAATTCATTTTTCATTTCATCGACACACACACTCGAAAATATGCATTATTGAAAATTGCTGTATTTGTAATATCTAAGTTGTGATATTTTGAGTGACCTTTACTTGAACACGTCTTTTTTAAGCGTTTCGTAATGTCCTCTCCTCCATCCTGTATTCTAAACTGCAGTGCAACTATTTCGAATTAAGTCGGGTGGGCAACGACAGCGGATTTGCTTATCCTAAGTTTGGGTCACCCTGACAACGTTTTGGTAATAATCACTATGTACTCTTGTGATCATATTAGTTTACCTTTCGATATTGTATTTAGTACATTCCGATGCCTGTCGAATAAAGCTAGTTTATTAAGTAAGCAATATTTTTTATGACATCGTAAAAGAGGTCCCTGCTGACCTATATGCCATACAATATTACACTCATAAACACATTGAAAACTACCTATGACCGAGAATGTAATGCTAATTGTGCTCACTGGCACCTGACTGACTATACTAAGTTTTACTAAGTTATGAACCAAATCTGAGTTCTGAACCAGATCTGCTAAATAATCAGTAACAGGCCATAGGCCTAAATATATAGCAAATGTGAAGATAAAAATAATATAGAACCATAAGTTGAAATATCAGTACAACAGACATGTCATACAGCATATGGACGGATTCTGTACACTACTATATACATGAGTCAATTACATCAAACATCCCCGACAGATGGGTATGCAGTCTGTTTTCAGGACGAGCTGAAAGCTATGCCAAATTTCCTTTGTCGGAAAATAATCTGTACCGGATACAGTCAATAAATAGTTAATCATGAAGGACAAGTGAAACATTCGTAAATGTATTTGTCCAGGAAAACAAAACATCCTACTTCATTACATGTAATCATTTCAGTGAACTGTTGTAAAGATGGCAAGTCCAGAATATTTATAATTGTAAGTTGGAAGATACTAAATAGCTTTGTTTGTGCTTGTTCATATTTTGGACAAACAAGTAAAAAATGTAATTCATCTTCAACACACCTCAAGTTGCACTTAGTACAGAACCTCTCATTCCTTGGTAATATAGGCTTGCATGATGACCAGTCTGTATAGACAGATTATGGGAGCTCAGTCTAAATCTACTTATGGCTGTTTTAAATCTTGCATCCTTCAATAGATATAAGTACGGTTCCACATAGCAATAGCGTTTAAATTTTGCATACGTTAACATCTTATTTGACTCACTTGGTGCTAATATGATGTCCATACTTTTGTTGATAGAATTTTGTTTCTTCTCTTCTGGTTCCCTGCGAAAGAATGTATTATTACAATTCTTTTGAGCAACCTATACATTCGCATATCCCAAGTCGGTTAACAATTTTCTAATTTTACTGCACCAAGTTTCATGACCACTCAAGTCCAAATTTCTCACAGTCAGGTAAATTTTAAAATTTTGACCCAATATTTCAAAGCTCTTATCTGATGTCTCACATGCAATGGTAGTCTCCCAGTTTCAGCATATATAGCATGAGTTGAAGTTTGGGCACGGACACTGATTTGATGAACTCCAATTGAAACCTTTCAATTATACACACAGTACGGTAACGATCATAACAACGAGACGGATAGTGGGGCAATAAAAATTGGCCAGCTATGGTAAAACAAAACAGGATTGAAAATTTCTTTAAGATTAAACAATGTCGGTTGGAAACGTCCAGTTTCCGAAGTAAATTCGTATACTGCCGAAAAAAAATCAAGATTGTCGTCAAGAGAACCACCGCTCTTGACACATGACAGTATCTTGAGGACATCGCTCTGCGTTACTTGAAACATACCGTGTCGGTTGTCCCTTCTGTATTTTAAAATTGGCAAGGGAGAAACATTTACATTGTGAGTGAGTTTGGTTTGGCGTGCAAGACAAGTGTTAACTCTTTGAGTTACAATCACTTCGTAAGTGGTGATGATGATGAAGCTGAATTACTGTAATGATTCCAGATTCATATTCCTCATGAAAAACCTTCATGCAAGTACCAGCATGCCTGTGATCTCAGAGAAAAATATGGCCCAGGTCACCAGCTTTCCTCGGCGTTGCGCCCGAAGTGCGCCGATGAGAGCTGCTGGCTCAGTCTCTAATTCGGCACTGAAACAGATAAAAATGTCTGCTCTCTGCAAATTTTAGTGACAACTTGTCGATTTGCCGCGAGGGGTGGAAGAGATAAGAAAATTTTGTTCCCAAGAAGAGACTTCGCAAGACCACTATTTTTCGGGGGGGGGGGGGGTTATGTTAGTGTCTAGTTCATAACATAATTTTGCATGGTACGATTGAATGCCAAATCTATTCTTGGAGACAACAAAGTTCCTTATTTCCTTACACAATTTATTGTGGACGTCGAGTAAAGTATGCTTAAAGCGTTTCCATGTCCTGTCATCTACGTTTTCTTATTAATTTCTTAATCAAAGAATTCATCCACAGTTTGCCTTCTGGTCTTCCTGTAACGTTTTTGAAGGGTACATATTGTTTCTTTGTAACATCTGAAAATTAACCAGCCCGAGTGCTACTATGTCACTGATATTGTCAAAAACACCAAAAGCAGTATCTCACGGGGCTTGTGAGAGTGAATCGCTTAGTACATTAAAACTTCCATTTCTGAAGTTTCACATTATTGACTGAGCTAACAGCTCTTTTCGGCCTGTATTGGGCGCAATGTGCCCAAAGCGCACCGAGGAAAATGTTGACTTGGAGTTTTTGTAATCTTTGTAACTACATGCAACCATGCTGATGCTTGAATGAAGGGTCTTTTTTTTTTTTTACAAGGAACATGAATCTGGTACCCTTGTTGTAAGTAATTCGACTTTAGTCGCAGTTGGCAACTAAAAGAGTATATGAAGTATCCGGTAAAGTTAAATGTAATAAAAAATAAAGTACAGTGGGTTATGGAATAAACACAGATAGAAACATACCACAGTGGAGAAATAGACCCGGGGAGTGTAATTATAGAGTCGATTAGACTTCAATATTCGGTTGTTCTAGTTGGTTCCTTAATGAGGTGAAATAAATTATTCTGTGCTATGGCATTTAATAAGTTGACTCCTAGGTCGATGTTTCTGTGATCAGAATTCCACTCCTTACACCAGTAATTACCAAAGAAAGGGGATTTCTTTCTAAAGCCAGAGAAACTGAATTTGAGAATGACTTGAGGAATGAATTATGCAATTCGACAGTTTGGAGAGGTGGACGACAGCAGACACTCGTGAGAATTTTTCCTTTGCGAGTTTGAATCTCAATTCAAATGCATTCAATGCTTTCATCCTGCAGCGTGTTACATATGGAACAAGGCAATGTGTCACGTACATGCACCGCAACACCTCCCCCGTGACTCGATCGCCTGTCTTTTTGGACTGAACATTGAAAACCTTCTACCGTAAGTAATTAGTCAGGATAATTACCATCAAGCCACTACCACGTTTCAGATAACGTAATAATGACATTGAAATGTTCTGTCTTAGCTAAAAGGGATATGTCGTCCTATTTGTGGTCACTTTTGAGACTTCTGATGTTACGTGATAAATTAGGATGTTGCTTGCCCCAAATAGGCCCGGATTGGTATGCCCCTCCCCCCTCCCCCCCCCCCCCCACCCATTATATTTGTGTCTTTTTGCCCAAAACTACTTCCCAGTAGTCATTACCCTTTTCCGCAGGCCGAACTCTTTACTCTCCATAAGCTAACCTGTTCCTGTCTAACCTACATACATATGGAATTACTATTGTCCATATTGCACACGTTCCTCTGTAAGGCTGTATCAGCCCAAATAAATTAAAGGGTCTTCAGCGGGTAACTACTCAACATGTTTCGGAGCCTATTACCCGTATATGTCTCTCTGAGTAGCGTCTCCTTGTCTAAGCCACATATTCATCAAAGACAACCCACATAATAATGAATAAATATGATAGTGGCAAGTGATGTCTTAGCTAAATACGTGAAGTTTTGCTTATAAATGCAGAGCTTTATTATGGAAGAAGAATACCTGTCAAACAAACCATAATTATTAAATTTGTATCGTTCAGGTTCAGATAAGAACAAATTGACTTACCCCTGAACCAATATGTACCTTTTCTAGCTGGACAGTGTATGTATATGTATGTATACCACAGGCTGCATCAAGCTGCCTGTCTTAAACAGGAAATATCCTTTAGTGCTAAAACTAAAAAAAAAAAAAAAAAAAAAGAAGAAGAAGAAAGAAAGAAAGAAAAACATACGGCTGGGGTTACATCATCCTGGAACAAGAACTCCATACAAACTGCATCAGTTCTTGGCGGCCTATATTATAATATACCATAGGCAGTGTGCAAGGAATCAAATTTGACTCTGTTCTTAACCAGTTACAATTCTTTCATCTATGTTCACCTGGCCTTCCACCCTGTCTTGCATATGATTTGTTTGAAGGAATCGGAAACTATCATTGAGCACTATGTATCAAACAGTTAGTGAAAACAAAGAAGTGGTTTACCCATGAGCAACTGAAAAGAATCACTTAAACTTGTAAATACAGAGAGAAGGGTGCAGTAAATCGGCCAGTTGTAGTCACTGAAACCAAGCTAGTTGGGATCGTTATAAAAAGTCGAGAGGACTCTGTATGGGAACAGATTGCCCGCCTGAACACAATAGTACAGCAGCTTATGACAGCCCCATGGCTAAAAGGCGGTCAGATTGCATACCTGAAAGTTTGTAATGAAGAATACCTGTCAAACAAACCATAATTACTAAATTTGTATCGTTCAGGTTCAGATAAGAACAAATTGACTTACCCCTGAACCAATATGTACCTTTTCTAGCTGGACAGTGTATGTATATGTATGTATACCACAGGCTGCGTCAAGCTGCATGTCTTAAACAGGAAATATCCTTTAGTGCTAAAACTACAAAAAAAAAAAAAAAAAAAAAAAAAAAGAAAGAAAGAAAGAAAGAAAGAAAGAAAGACATACGGCTGGGGTTACATCATCCTGGAACAAGAATATATCGGATCAGATAAATTTGTTTCCAGATGTTCGTCTGAGACATAAACATAATCATTTAATACACTACCCTGAATTAACCATAAAGTTTGGGCCACTTATCAGACTTTGGACTTTACGTTTTGAAGGTAAGCGCCAGTTCTTGCAAAGATGTATCGGAAAGTGTCAAAATTTCAAAAATATCACTTCCGCACTGGCAGAACTCCATCAGGTGGCACAAGCGTACAACCTAACTCAACCATTGTTTGCAAATGAAGTTCATCCTGCTTCATATGTTCCTTCGCATACTGCAGCCTACAATCATAATATTTCAAGGACCACCCAAAAATGCGGTTGTCGCAGAGACAACAACACTCATGTATGACAAAAAGTACAGGTAAATGGTGTAACTTACAGGAAAGATATGGTTGTTCTTCATATGACTGAGGATGGACCCGTTTTTGGCCAAATTGTATTTTCTCTTTTGGATAGAGACCGCATTCATTTACTGGTATATGAACGCCATGTAACCAACAAATCAACTAGTGGGATTTTCTTCTTTAAACAAAGACCCAGTTCCGTACAATGTGTATCTTATCACAACATTCTGGACTTCTACCTACTGCCAGTGTACAGCGCAGGATCTGTTGAGAAAGTTATTCTGAGGCATATGCCATATGAAGATTAATCACAGTAAACTTGAAAAAAATTATTGGGTTAAAAGATGGAAGAAATCGAGGCAGCCATTAAAAGTGGACTTTCAAACATAATGCCAGATATGCTTGAAAAGGTTGTTACAAAACTTGATGAAGCAGGAGTGGCCAACAAAGAAGAATTACTTTATGTTCTTGAAGATGACCTGAAAGATGTGCCAAAATCAATGCAGATCAGAAGACTTTTGGCAACATGAGCAGCAGGTATGTAAAATAAAAATACAGTAACGAGTAGCTTCCAGTAAGAACATACAACTTCATAAACAAAAGGTATTGTAGTCTTGTGTCAAGTATTTGGCTAATAATATTTGTTTCAATGTCAATTATACATATAACGAGATGTTGCAGCCTTGAAAAAAAGAAAGAGGCTTCATCTTAAACAGGAGAATGCAGACAGCCTTGTGGTGGTCCAATAGGTTGCTCTTAATGGCAGCTGTCACTGATTATTTAAAAAGCTTAGTATTATTTTTGGCATAAAATACTATTTTATGTGTTTATTTGTGATCACCTTATGGAATTTCTAGAAAGGTTGGCATGCCCTTTATTCAGTGCAAGTATATGTTTTCTTAAATTAGAAAATTTCCGCGCATTTTCCTTCAGCCCGTGTTGATGGCTATGGCAATGCAGGATCTTAAGCAAACTGACACCACTAAGAAGGACCTATAGCATATAGGTTGACACCCCTCACAATAACACACAAGAATGACGACATTCTTAATTTGCACCTTGAAAACCTTTGGCCTTTGGATGAAATATTCTGTCATACTCCCATTCACAAAGTGAGATGACTTGGTTAAGCATATTTTTGCATGCAGATTTCGGTGTATTTTAATATGTTTTATGGAGCACTTTGATTTAGTGTGCCAATAGTGGCAGATTATATGGAAGTGGATCTCAGAAGTTTATAGCACTGCACTACTCTCTAGGAATGGTCATTATTTTACGTCATTTTGACCTCCAGAATTTATCATGGTGATTTCAAATGAGTAAAATTGAGGTCTTTTGACCATTGGGAAGAGTCTGTGGCAGCTGTTTTCATACAAAACAGTTTTACAGAAACATGTTTTTATTTATGAAAATTTTAAAGTAAGCAATGTACATCACACATAATGCATTTCACTTGAGTCGGTCTTGTTTGTGTCCATTATGGTCACAAGCCATTATCTACTGTTTTTACTGTTATCACCATTTATGTCTCACCGACTGTCACTGACTTAAATGTGTATTACTTAAAAAATCTCATCATTTCCTGAACCTTTTCACCAATTCAAACAAGCCTCCACACCTTAGAAAAAGGGATCACTCTCCCACATCATATGTCACAAGCATATGCTCCCAAACTACACATCTGAGTGAACACATCAATATAATTAAAAGCGTAAAAACCTAAAATGAATATAACAAAACAGCCAAACTTAATTCGGGCAGTGGTTAGCGAGACTGCAAGGTTACAATAACCTTGAAAGCATACAACACGTACTGGTATTTTCAAACGTGAAAAGACCATTCAAGCAAAGTATTGTGTTAAAACTATGCTAAATTAAATAGAAATAGATATGTTAATATATGGGAATCTTGAACCTTGTTGTTTACTCGCTTTTCTTGTCATTTTCTTCCGTTCAACTGGGCAACATCCTTTGTTGTGTCATGGAATTGCATTTCCCAAGAGTCAAGAAAGGCTCTCCAGAGGGGAAAAATTCTGAAACCAAAGTAGCGTGGAGAACTTGTGAAAATCACATGCAAAAACATCCAAGAAACGACTAGAAAACCTAGAAGAAAAAATGTGGCCGTAATTGCATATGTCATGGTGTACCAGTTCCCAGCTTCACTCCGGGATGTGATAGGGCACTGGTTATGGCAGCTTGTCCAAACAAATGGAAAACAAAATTGAAAACGACAATAGAGGGCAGTCCAGTACAGTAAAGAGGAAAAAAGAGGGGATGGTGCAGTAGAACAGGAAGGAGTTGTGACTGTGAAACAGTTATGGTGCATATATTTTCTCTCAGGTAAGCCAGCAGAAAGTGAGGAAAGTTTCGAAGAGCACAGGCTGTAACTTGAAGAGCATCACATGATCCCAGGCTCCGATTGGCAGAAAGGAGAAGTAACAAAAAATATGGGCGCATCTGAGACCTACAGCGAGAGGCAATAGTTGAGCAAGAACAACCAATGGGGTCCCTGCTTTCCAAAGGGCCATTTCTATTCTACCCAGTATATTTGGTTGGCCATTTCAAAACAATGGTGGGAGTTGATCCCACGGCTGTCATGGCCCAGAACATGGCAGAAAAGGGCTCAAAGCTTCTGGCCTATATGGACAGCACTAGCACATTCACTTGTGAGAAAAACAGGAATGGGGCTTTTCAAGTATGTAAACCCAAGTAATTGATATGAGAGCCACGTGTATAAACTTTAATAGTCGACCCTCTTTCCTGTCAATTTTCATATCCCCAAATCAATCAAGCATAAAGTCCGAAAGAACTCAAAACAAATCATAAGCATATAATTTTGTTCGTTAAATATGTGGGAGAAATGACAGGAGTGTGAATTATAGACCTTTAAAATTGCTTGCTTCCCTCTGGTTGTTCAGTATACATGTATGACAATGAAAGGTTAGTGTGAGTGTTTGACACAGTTTAAGCAAGCTATCTTGTACACAGGTGGAGGTGTATCATGTATCATCAAGACCATAACAATTTTTACCAATGAAACATCATGAATTGGAGTTTGCTTTTGGTGAGGTTAAATTCTACTTATGTAAGCCATGTACACTGTATGTAAGGCCATTATGTTATTTTCAAAAATGTGTCACTACATTGGTCGGTTCTATTTTGTTCCAACCTAATTCACTATTGTTTGTGTATTTTCAGGAGAATGCTTCTGCAGCTGGAAATGAGGAGCTGTTGGTTAGCGAAACTCACTGTATTGTGGCTCAAGGTAACATCTTCTATGTACTTAATCCTATGTTAGCACTGGGGCTTTAAAACTATTTCCAAATTCCACTTTTTCTCAGGAAGATCTACACAGACTTGAAATCTATTAAATTTCTACACAAAAATAAAGAATTGTGGAGATAATTTAGTATCTACTTGCTACTTTTACTGGCCATGTTGAAGTTTTATTAGCATTTGGCTATTTGGTTACTGCCAGTGCTCCTAAACATGTCAAACGTTATCAGATAAATATTAGTTTAATGGTATGTACAAAAGAATACTATAGCCCGGTACTTTGTAACAAAAGAATACAATAGTCTGGTACTTTGTAACAAAGGTATACTACAGTCTGGTACTTTGTAACAAAGCTTATTATTCTACAAAGATGTTATGATTCAACGCTTTCTGGCTTCCATAAAGCAAATTTGTTGATTTGACAGCTAGTGCTAATGTAATAAGTTAAGGTTGATTGTTAGTTTATTATGAATTGCCAAGAAAAGATGTATCAAATAATAGATATATCACGCAAATGAATATTTCACGACAAACTTTGGGTATCCAGGCAATCAAAAGAGAAAGGAGAAAGATTAAGTAAAAATACACTGAACAAAACATATTTTTTCTAAAAATTAGTAGTTACTGAACAACCTTTAACGATTGAAAACCGATGTGCTGACATTTTGATTTGCATGTGCAAATGTCTTCGAAGCTTCAGAGTTTGTATTGTCTATTGGCAAAACAGTGGTGCTGACAGACATTGCCGCTCCATTTCTGACGCTTCAAACCATGTTTGCAGTATACAATCTTTTCGATATCGCATATCCTATGGAGGCAGCAGCTACATTTGATTTCATTCAAACGTCAGTAAATGGATCATGTAATTTCAAGGCAGTAAAACCCTGCTTGTGGGAGATTACATAAAATTCAACTCTCATTAGTCACGACAATTCATCTTGCTATGATCTGGTATCCTTTTTATGATTTATAACCATTGAAAAAGTATCTGAGTAATGTTGCGCAGTCCCAAAACAGATTTTTAGTTTTTTGCAATAAACTTTTAGTTGAACTATAAGTCTGCCTAGCTTGGCATTTGGCAATGAATGAAATACATTGACATTTCGGGATGTGTACATGTGCCTTCACACACACACACACACACACGAAAGTGGACTTAGCCTTCTACTTGTAATGTAATGTTTGACTTCAAACCCTTACGCCACAGCTCAGACTTTTCTGAAAACTCAGCTTAGCCTAGCTCAGGCAAGTCTTGGTTGAGCTGAGCATGGGCCGTTGGCACAACTTGCTAGCTCTCTATATTGTCCATCATATTGACTGACTGGGCCTGGCCAAAATTTAAGGGTAATTTCAGGCTCTGATACGCACAAACTAACCAAATGTGAATGTGTTGTGAGAGAAAATGTACATGTATTAGAAGTTAAGACTGACCAAGTTTTGAAGGATTCCCTCAGAGGTGCTGATTATTCGGTCTCAAGACAATATAATTTTTCTATTAGTACTAAACATTATTAGGTGGAAAGAGGCTGGATAGAACAGACATTCAAGGCAACATGTCACTGATTTTTTTCTTGGAAAGTCAGTGGTATCTTTGTTTTTGAAGTAATGTAGCTATGATGTCGTATGTGTATTGACTGTTTACAGAATTTCAAATGCTGACATACTGATCAGAGTAACCATTATCAAGGTCAAATCCTACTTTGACACAGACTCAGAAAAAATTTATTTGCCCCCCCCCCCCAAAAAAAAAATAAATAACAATTTGTGTTTGTTTGTTTGATTGGATTAGGTTTGTGTGCAATATTTGTATACATATATAATGTATTTTAAACTTAACGCAAGTGTAATACTGGCTTGTAATAAGTAAATTTGACCCTTGCTAAAAGGTGCATGGTAAAGCTGTAACTAGTGGAAGTTTTTCAACATTTGTCAAGATCTACCAGTAAAATAACCTTGCTCAAACTATTAAGTACCTATGGCACAGATTACTTTACACTGATTAAATTATGTATGAATTGTGTTCCCGTAATACGTTTTCTGTATTTCATGTAAACTGATATAATTTAGTTGATGTAAACTTATTGTATATGTTTTCCTTTATCGATTTCATCTCTGTGCTGCCTCACACACGTGTGCATTTCAAATATGGATGGATAACACAACACAGGTAAGAAGTTACTGGTGTTGTCGGACTTGGAATGCAGACAGCCTAAGGGTTTCATAATGTTTAAGGTCAATAGTTATCCGGGCAATTATTGGGTTTTTCAAAAATTCTATTGTAACAATGAGCTTCAATAGAATTAATTGCGCAATATTGACAGGCATATGCATGTGTGATGATTGTGAAGCCCTTTGTATCCCTATACAGTAAAACCTTTCTATTGTGGACACCTGTGGTTCTGGCAAAAGTGTCCGCAATAGGCAGGTGTCCACAATAGGCAGGAGCTGAACTTTTGGGACCTCAGAGTACATTTGTATCAAAGGAGATAAACTTGTATGGACTGTCATAAAATATGCACATGTGTACCCATCTTATTCCATTTAATCCATATAATGAAAAAAACAAGAAAACTCAAAGTTAGATAATAATAAGAAAATAAGAAACAAACAACAAACATACCACAGGGATATCCTGTCCTTTGAGTACAGTATAACTGTATGTGCCACTGTTACAAATTGTGAATAACTTCACATGAGTCCAGTGGGTCCTTTGTTTTAGGCTTAAAGGTTGATCTATGGAGCTTACTTGTTTGATAGACAGAGAAAGTTTGAGCAACCTCACTCAACAGGAGCACCAGTGCTCAGAGACACCTGGCATGTTCGTTGAGGCATTGCAGCCTAACTGCTTGGTTGAGTGAGCTTATTATGTGTTACAGGCCACTGAACAATGGAGTAATCATGATGTCATAACATGTTTCAAGGACAGCGGTACTAATTTGTTTATATGTAGTCTTGATGCTGAACGCTGTTTCGACAGAATTTAGCATAGTGGTCTTTTCTATAAGTTAATGAAAGTTATTCCTATATCTCACTATTTATTTTTGTACAAATGGTACAAGCGTTTGAAAGCTCAGGTGAAATGGAATTCTACCCTCAGCCCCATATTTAAAGTAACAAGAGGCACCCGCCAAGGCAGTGTCCTCTCCCCTTTATTCTTTAATATTTTTGAACACGATTTATTGATTGATTTAAGTAATTCAGACTCTGGGGTACGAATTGGTAAAGATAGATATAACAGTTTTGCTTACGCCGACGATCTTACACTATTTTCGTCTAGTACAACTGGTCTTCAACATTTAATAGATATTTCTGTTTTATATGCTTTTAAGTGGAGATTCTCTTTTGGAATAAATAAGACAAAAATTTTTACAAGTTTGAAAATGCCATTTTTCAGACGTTCCAAAATGGTATCTGGGTAAACCTTGTTTTAGTAATATAATTAATGTAGTAACCGAACTTAAATTATTAGGAATTACTTTCAGTGCAACTACAAGTGCACATGATAGTCATATTACTGACAGAATAAGTGCCGCAAGACGAGCCATGTACAGATACCATAATACTGGTTGGTGTTACCCAGGATTGTCCACGGACACTAAGATGTATTTATGGGAAAGTATCGGCGTCCCTGCGCTGACTTACGGAATGGACTGTGTTTATCTGTCTAAGTCTAACCTGAAAAAGTTGGAATCGGCCCAGGGCTCCCTAATCAAGCAATGCATTGGACTCAGTAAAAGATCTCATCATACTGCCTTATTGAGAGCCCTTCATATAGATCCTATTTCTGATGTGGTGAAAAGAGATACAATATCTTTGGCGGGAAGGTTATCCCAAGTCCAGTCACCTTTGCGTAACTTGTTTACACATGAAATTTCTAGTTATATCCTGGAAGGAAAAATACACAAAAATTGTATTGTTGACAGACTACTGCGGTATGGGATCTCTCCTGTTTCCATTCTTTTCAGTGATGGGAGTCGGGGATCCTGTCCCCCATATGATGGACGTGGCACTGTGGAGGATGGGATCGCCGACTCTCTCCGGCCATTGCTGACCTCCCCTAATTATAATAACCCCGCTTCTTTTGAGCGGAGCCTGGTAAAGCTGTTAACGCGAGTCAACGAGTAACGATGACATTATAAGTCCTGTCGTGGACGCCGGCCGGGGCGCTCAGCCTATCGCTGCGCGTCCCCGCCGGTCCCACGTCAGCCTGATGGACACTTTATTCTTATAATTCCAAAAGATGCTTGATTGGGAGCCCTGGAGCCATCTCATGTTTATTTTTACTACCTGAGGTGTTAAAAGATTCAATTATATCTTATTTTAATTTTCTGTATATGTATATTTATTTCGATGTATTTATATGTTTTTCCCCAACTGTGGGGGTTCAATAAAATAATAATAATAATAATTAGTCTTTGATTCCAGCTTAACATGCACGGCATTGTTCAGGCATTACAGCTTGGAACATAACAAGTTGCAAAAAATGCATTGATATATTGTGTCCGCAATAGACAGGTTGTTTTTGCATTTGGTACCCCAAAAAGTGTCCGCAATACACAATAGACAGGTGTCCACTGTAGACAGGTATCAACAGTATGAAAATGACTTTAAAATATTCGGTTCTGGCCAAAACTGTCCGCATTAAGCAGGTGTCCACAGTAGACAGGTGTCCATAAGGACAGGTTTTACTGTATTTACAAGTCATTGTGAAATACCAATTTATGTTTTCTTTTAAGTGTTCCTATTAATTTGCTTTCAGTGTACCTAAGCTTTCATCTTGCAGTAATCTTCTGTAAATGATGGTATTTTACAGAATTAACCTGCTAAATGACTTTCATTTGCAGATTCCATCTGTGAAATTGGCTTGAACAACAGAAAATTTCCAAGCAAGACCCATTTTAACAGATATTTTCTATGAAGTTCTCCATATTAACAGATTTTAACTGTAAAATATGCTGAATGTTACAGAATTTATCCATAAAATTACCAAACTCTCTGCAGAATATCTCCGTAAAGTGCTTCCACCAGCTGACCTCCCCTGTTAAATGACTCAAAATTAACAGATTTTAGCCGTAAAATAATCTCGCCTCTACAGAAAGTTTCTGTATAAACATTTACTATTATGGGATTCTCCCGTAAAATATTGTCAAGTTTGATTCTGGTGATTACAGATATTTTCCGTGAAATTTACGGTTCTCTCTTAGAAGTACGGATATCAGTTATTATGGATTCTGTAAATTCTTCGAAAATTTCCGGCAAAACTGCTATCAGAAAATTTTCGTAAAATTTTAGAGAAATTTCTTACAGTGTAATCTAAGTTACAGCCCATGAATGAATGAATGAATGAATGAATGAATGAATGAATGAATGAATGAATGAATGAATGAATACATTATTGACATTAACAATATATTTAGAAATGGTGTAGTCATATGAGCCTGTGAACTAAACAGAAAGAGTGTATTTCCCGGCAAAAAAGCTTAAGAGTAGTTGACTGACAACAGGAACAAAGCAAATTGGTTGACAAAGACATAAGTTAAATAGAATTTTATAGAATTTATGCTTCCACACACTCTAATTAAACAATACTAAAAGAAAATAACTCACTCGTATGTAAGCTTGAAGTAAAGATTGCATAAAACACAACAACTAAATGCAAAAAGACAACGTGTACGTATGCGTGTAAGTTAACAATACTCGTACCCAAAATATTGATGGCATCACAAAATATTTGGACATCAAAACATCAAAAATGTAGCTATAAGGTAAATTATTACGTCCTCTTTCGTTGTGACGAAGCAAGACGTCAGTGCAATGTACATTTAAATGAAAGGATCCCGCATTATCTTTCGATAAGAAGTGTGATAATAAACGTGCAAATTATTAATTAAGTATAAATATTATGCAATAACACTCATCGGTGCACTTACGCATTGTAAGATGTTATCGCACAGAGGAAAACGACACAATGTGTTGTTGCACTCGGACTGAAGGTATTTGAATAAACAAGACCAAATAGTTACAAGTAATCAATCATGCACGCTACAACACCAACACGTTTTTAACAAATATGACTAAAGCTAGTTTTATACCTAAACAAACGTTTTTGTCGGATCGCGGTGGTGTTTACACTGACAGCAGTTCAGCTCGGCTAAACATGGTGTAATCAGCTTATGGCACTCTCTTTACAACCATAGCTGAAATGATTATTTGATATTAAGTGACTATCTGGAAAAAAATTGCACAATTTTTTTTCCCATCTCAAATCAAAGCTGCTGAATTGAATTGAATCTTTCTTTTCACAAAAACACACAGGTATAATTTATACAATAAGGTGATGGTGGCTCCCAGAGTCAAGACTCATCGAGCTGCGTGCTTGCTTAAAGGTTTCAAACCAACTGGTTATCATGGGAAATGGCTGGCTGGCTGGCTGGCTGGCTGGATGTATGTATGTATGTATGTATGTATGTATGTATGTATGTATGTATGTATGTATGTATGTATGTACGTATATATATATATATACATATATATATACATATATATATGTATATAGATAGATAGATAGATAGATAGATAGATAGATAGATAGATAGATAGATAGATAGATAGATAGATAGATAGATAGATAGACAGATAGACAAATACATAACTAAGTACAAGCAAAAAACGAAAAAGCAGGAAAAAGAAAGGACAAAAGAAAGAAAGAAAGAAAGAAAGAAAGAAAGAAAGAAAGAACGAAAGAAAGAAAGCAACAAAGAAAGAAAAAGAAACCCTACATCAGTGCCACCAATTTGGTTTAAACATATTTTAATCAAAAAAGCGATCGGGAAACAGGCTCTGCCTATATAAATCCCTCTCGTGAAAAAAAAAAGAAATGAAAGAACAATACAAATGCTGTACAAAAGATAAAGACGGGCCACAGGACACCACATTGACGTAACATCGACATGGACATACATACAAAAAGATCAGACATCACAATTACAGGACAGACAGAAGTATACATTATTAGAATACAATACTGTCGAGGCCAGCCAACACTGTTCACATGAATACTGCTCGCGGGGGAAAAAAAAAAAAAAGAAAAAAAAAAAAGAAAGTACCGGCCCGCACGTGAACCACCAGGAGTCACAAGCAAAGCTTGTTCGTCAACCTGGGTGGAAAACGTACGGGCCTCAGTTGAATCTGCCAGAATTTAAGATATATATGTGGGTACTGCCAAAAATAATTTGGTTTACTGCCTTTGAACACTTGGGATTTCCAAACATAAGAGTTTGTAGTGTGAAAGGAGCCAATACTATGATATTTTGGTGCAATAAATTCCGCTCAGTCGTGTATTTGGTACGCTCAAAAAAGTAATGAAATGAATTTTCTATTTCGGCACCACAAGAACAAGCAGGAGAAGTTACTATACCAATTTTATGCATATCGTGGTTCAACTGGCTGCAGCCCATCCTAATTTTTGCATGTAGAATATTGGCTTTCCTATTACCAAGTGCCACCAATTTACAATTACTTTTTCATTGAAATAACTTCCTGGGGAAAGGAAACTCTCGTCCAGTCAGTATATTCTCTCTGTACTGTCCAAAGTGTTTGAAGCCGTTGCAAGTAAGCAACGGTCGGTATTATGTAATATATATGAGATGTCTGCCTTTAAACCACAGTTGCCAATAAGCACCATTGGGCCTTGTGGACAGGTGGAAGAAGACACCGGACAAACGTGTGAAGTGGCTTCAGTTCTGCTAATGGACTTTTCCCGAGGCATTTGACTGCTTCCCACATGACCTGGTCGTGAACGAGCTTTATGCTTATGGCTTGACCACGGATACATTGCACCTGGTTTCTTAGTTACCTGCTGACCGAACCCAACGTGTGAGGCTTGGTGACGTGAGGGGCCCCTGGTTACATATAACCAAAGGCATACCTCAAGGTTCCAGACGTATACCTGTGATGTTTCACATTTTCATCGATGATCTCTTCTATTTCATTTATCTCATGCAGTAAACTTTGCCGATGACAACAGTTTGACCATAGGCAAAACACTAGAGATAAACATACAGGCACTTGAGGAGGATGACGCTGCAGCACGTGAATGGCTTTTGACCATGCAGAGAACGTACAGACATAAATGGCACCAAGATATAACCTGAACCTTGTGTAATACTTTGTGGAGTACATCTGGATAGCAAACTTTCATTCAATAAACATGTCAGCGAAATTTGTTGAAAGACAGCCCAACACACGATACTTTAAAACGTATGTCAAATATACTGACCACAAAAGTTAAGATGCTACTTTTCCATTATTTTATCCTCAGTCATTTATATAATATCGTTCTCTTGTTTGATTTAACTATGGGAAAGGAAACTGCAATAAACTTAACAAAAATAGAAAAAAGAGCCTTAAGAGCTTATATAGTGATAATAAGTCATGGTATGACAGCCTGCTTGAGATGACCAAGCTGCCCACAGTTGAAACTAGGTGGCTAATCCACAGAACTTTTTAAAGCTTTACATGGTCTATTACCAGAATTTACTCGTAATCTCTTTGTCCTCAAGAAATGGATCAATAACTTGCGTGACACATCGACGCCAGAAGTCCCCTCCAGCAATCGAGGCCGGAGGCACAGAATGCAGGTAAAAGAGCCTTTAAGGTAGACGTGAGGGAAGCTGGACAAAACGGACAACTGGAATACACAAGCTTGATTGGCCTAGACATCTTGACACCAGACATCTTGACACCAGACATCTTGACACCAGACATCTTGGCAAAAGACATCTTGCCTCTACTTCTCAACTCTAGACCCAACAGCCCCTTTGGTACTTGATGAGTAAATAAACGAGCCAACTTCAGCCCGAATCAATCAGAATACGTTCATTTGACTTTTTCAGGAATAGGTAATACATAACTTACTTTCAGATGCAATTTTGCGTTTAAAAAAAACAAACAAAAAACATGATAGTGTGAGGATGACCCCAGCTAAGAGAAACATGTGGGCTATCACTGGGGCCACCTAGAGGAGAGAAGAGATTAAATTTACAACATATTGACAAGAGACCATGGAAATTAAAACTGAGGAAAGTCAACAATTGGCAAAATGAAAACTGCATAAACTAGGAATATGCCTTCATCTTTTGCATACAAAACAATTTGGCACAGTACTAACATCTCAATACCATTGCAGAAAATATATTTTTCGAATAATTCGAACAACCGGAATATGAGTGTGTATATATCTTGCCTGTGTCACAAAAAGGAAGGACCTTAATAAGCGAGGGTATATAATATCTGAATCATTGTTCTGAAGAAGTTTTGGTCATCTAAAGGAGAGCGCATTCTGACTACCTCTGCAAGTGAGTATGTGAAAGAATTTGAAAAAAAATACCATAAAAATAGGAAGTTTATTGATTTCGGGTATATCTGAAATAACACTTTTTGGATCACATTTGCAAAATGTTGTGTATCTTCAGAGTATTAAGTTTCTAATTTTCTCATTTTTCTTTGATAAAAATTAAATAACATATATTTAGTCTTAAGTATATTTTTACCTAAAATTTATTTGCTGATAGCCAGTCAAAAATCTTATTCAACTCAGTATTAATATCATCTGATACATTATGTACATTTCCATGGGCAATGTGAGAGATAGAGAAACAATATGAGGACCTTACCTAAGTTATGTCATCAGCACAAAGAACGGATTCATATTTTGAAGATGCCAAACATATGTCATTGGTGCAACTAACAATAAAGAGGTCCCAGTATTGACCCCTGAGGAACTCCAGTCTTTATTGGCTGTGATTTAGAAGATACTTCATTAAATTGAACATATTGAAATCGATTTTCCAGATAATTTTCAAACCAACATAAAGCAAATCCTGTGGGACAATAATACTCCAATCTTAACCAGTATTTCATGATCCAAAGTATGAAAGGCTCTTGACAGATAAAACAAAATACTGACAGGTAGTTTGCCCAAGTCTAACATCAGAATAATTCTATCTACAAACTTAAGTGCTGCTGTTGCGGTAGAATGCAATTTCTTAAAACCATGTTGGCTGCCCCAAAATAAAGAATAAGTTGTGAAGTAATCATACAATTGGTTATGAACCAACTTCTCCAAAGTTGTTTATTTAACTGGCAATAAAGATATGGGTCTGTGATTTTCTAGAGATGTATTTTCTTCTTCTTTGTGTAAAGGTAGGACTTTGGCAACTTTTAATCTGTCCGAAAAAAATTCCACTTGATACAGATTGGTCTATCATATAGGTTATGGTTCTGCAAGAGCAGGTATAATATCTTTGATAACCTTCATGGATAAAATTATGTCCAGTACTATATTTAGGCTTGAAATTATTTTTGACGTTTTCTATATCAGAAGAACTGACTAGTTTAAAAGAAACGATATGTCTGATATTATTGCATAAGTAAGAAGAAAAAGGGGGTTTGCAAGCTACATAATTTTTGCTGCCAGTTTGGGACTATCAGCATATTAGTTAAAAATATGAAGAATATTAGTAAAATATGTATGAAACCAGTCGACAATTATCTCTTATTTGTATCCTTCATATTGTCAATTAAGAAAAATGAAGGAAAAGGGTTATCTCGGAGAGTACTTTTTAATGTTTTGTAAAGACTATCACGTTATTTAATTGATCTCAAACGTCCGGCAGTAACCCAATGCATATGCTTGTGTTTATATTTGTCAAAATCCTAGTCTTTTTGGCAAGTATTTTTTCTCTGGCTGTACACAATTTTTTTTCTCTAAAATTTCATAATTATTATTTCGATTGCTGTGTACATTAAGATCTAAATGTTGTATAATATCATTTGCATTAATGTGGACATAAAAACGCTGTAATGAATTATGGTTTTTCGTTTCAATTTGTATCAATTTGGTGAGTCCCTTCAGTTCCCAGTGCTTATTTAAGCATGTAATAAAGATAAATGGTCGGATATTTCTGACAAAATCATTCCTGAAGTACATGATTTCCTGCAGTGGGATAGGTTGCATTAAACCATGTTTGATTAAAGCAGCTGTTCTATGCGATATTCTTGTTGGCAAAGTTATTTTAGTTGAAAACTATTACATAATGTTAAATCTAAATATTGTGCAAAATTACAGAAAACAACTAAAGCATCACCACACCCTGTTGTGACAAATCAAAAAAGCTGTTCAATGCCAGCAAGAGATGCATGGTAAATATGTTTTTGCACCTGCTTGTGAGGCATCCAATATTATCGTAATATGTACACAGCTTTATTATACGCTTCTGATTGACGAATAAGGCCTATTGACCAACTCAAGTTCTCTCACACATGAAAGAGTAAATGAATCATTGGATGCTTTTGAACAAACATCAACAAGTTTAATCTTCATTCGGCATGATATTTTCAATGTATATGACCATTTACCTGGCAACAAGTACGCACTTCCAAAGCTGCATAAAAATCCTAATGAGTTCCGATTCATAGCAGGTTCCAAGTTTTGCTCTATTAAAGAATTGTCAGTTTTATTGTCTAAAGGCTTGAAGAAAGTACAGAAATTTTAATTTAATTGCTGTGGTCAGATATCAATCAATCAATCATCCAATTATTTATAGCGTGAAAAAAATAGATGTACATGTACATAGAAAATATACATAATGCATACATTCTAATTCATATATATTGTATAGATATCGCCTAGCACAACAACTGTAAACAATAGTATCGAAAGTAATAATTATCATAGTAATTCCTTTAGCAATTTACACTCGGTGCTGTTACTATGTGATTTGGTAGACTGTTTCACATATAATTGACTCTGTTGCTGAAGAAATATTTACGCACATTTCAATTGCAAATGTTAACTTGCAGCATGTGAGAATGACCTCTTAGTCCTTGGTACTCCCCTCTGGTAAAAAAAAAAAAAGATTCAAAATTCAAAGAATCGAGCTGGCCTTCAAAATTATACTAACTTCAATTAAGTCGTCTCTCAATCTATGTTTTTCTAGGGAGGTTAACTGCAGTATTCTTCACCTTTCTTCATAACTCAAGTTTGTTATTCCTGCCAGCAGTTTTCTCTTCTCTAGACCTTCTCTACAATAATTATGCCTTTCTTCAAGAATGGAGACCAGGTCTACACACAAAATTCTAAATGTTGTCTAATGTACGTTTTACACAAAATGAGAAGAGATTCGTTTGAAAAATATGAAAAGTTCGCTTGATCATACCTAATATATTATTTGCTTTTGCTGCAACTTTTCCAATATGTTTGGAAAAAGTCAAGGAATCAGTTACTATTACTCCCAAATCTTTCTCCTCTGTGACTTTTTCGAGGGACTTGTTGTTCATAGTCTAATTGTAATTTAATTTTTTCTTTCCAACATGTAGTACTTTGCACTAATCTTCATTAAATCCAAGTAGCCATTCCTCGGACCACTCAACTAAATTTTCTTAATCTAAAATTTGCAAAAAGAAAGACACACTTTTTGCATTCACTTCTTATAGTTTATTTTGCCGCAAAAGAAATTCAATGTTTGAATGAAAAATAATCGAATGTATTGAATTTGTATGTTTACTTTGTCCAATTGCTGTATAAAGACGGCCAGCCGCGGCATACTGATGGAAGGAGCCCTACCACAAGGCCAACTTTGCATTCTGCAGCAAAACCTCATCAAGAGACTTTTGCCGCATCTCCTTGGCCATATTGCCAGCCCGCTCAAAGAGGGGGGCAATTCTCCAACTGAACAGCCCTAGACCCACCAGATCCAAAGGCAGCAGATAAGCATCTCTGGTCACAGCTGTCAGTAGAACGGCCACAGAGAGGGGCACATTACGGTGCATTAACTTCACATTGGCATCCAAAGTAATGGCTCCGCTGAGCATGTGTCCCACAGCACAGCCTCGAGACTGCTCAACGCCCAGCAGGGTCTCCACCAACCACTTGGTGGAGGCTGGCGCTGCTCGGTTATCATGCGCCTCCTCGAAGATCGGTGTGGCTGAACAATCAAGGAAGGTACCCGAAATGGTCATCACCCACACATAGGGAGGGGCAGGGAGACTTACTTTGCCTTTTTGATGTTTCTGTCCTTCAAGGGAGCCTCAACCATTGCTGGGGAAAAGTTGTACATGGCTGTAACCAAGACTTCAGCCTAGCCAGCAGGCATCCCCAGGCTTGGCCATCCCTGGCAGACACACCATCAGGCACTTTGCCTGAACCCACCAGCTAAGAGGAGTCCTCACTACGAAAATCTCTGCAGCCGAGGTAGAGGGTGTCCTCGGAAGTGGGTGTATCCTTGAAATGGTTATATATGCCATAGTCCAGGTCCTGGAGGCCCTCCTCCTCAGTCCTCACCTGTGTGACTGAGACTCCAACATGGTTACCTCAGGTGCCCATGTCGCAGGAGTCAAACACAGAACCATACTGTGTCTGCAACTCCTCCCACACACAGAGAGTCTGCACCGGCAAGATGCCTGAAAGAGGTTTGCCCATGGGGACATTGAAAGCACGCAGCCAGCTGATGGACCGCCAGATTGACCTCCATTGGGGAAGAGACAGACCTAGGAGATGCCTTTTCTGAAAGAAATGCCTCAGCAATGGGGCTTGCAGCTTGTAAGTTCACTCTGTGACTGCCCCACCCTCTGGAAGCTGAGCCTCCAAGTCAGGCCAAGGCCTTGACTTTAAGGTTGAAGTGCTCAGACACTGGTCCTGGCACCGCACCTTACCTTCTGGAGAAGAACAACAACAACACTGGTAGTGCCTCCTCTTCCTCTTCTTTTTCTCTCTTTAATGGCAGGAGCACGAACGCTCATGAGCAAGGAAGGGAAGCAGGGGAGAGAGCCGCTGTGAGGCCAACTCATCTCCCTCCCCCCAAGTGTTAACATGATGCTGGAGCCCTTCATACCGAGGACTACCACATGGTCAGAGGCCTGGGCCTCCCAAGCCCTGGATGGAACCATGTGCCATCACCACAGGGGGGGCCTAACAGAGGCCACTGCCCTTACCACTCTAGCCACAGAACGCTTGGGTGCAGTGGCCTCTGATGACGACTTGGCGCTACTCTCAAAGGTGGGGCCAGGTGTCATGAAGAGGGCAGAGGATTGGGGAATGCTCACATGCTCCCCAGAGGAAATGGAGTGCTCCAACCTATCTAAACGTTTGCCAAACAACTCAAACATGGCCTCCATCTTACCCAAGAATACTTGGGCAGAAGCCCCTTGCCTGCCCAGCTTTGACTTGCCATGGCAGGGCCCGGGCAGGAAAACCTGGCAGAGTAACAGGGAGCGATGATCCCACAGGCATCACTCGAGCTCGACCTGGAGCCACAGCCAGTTTCTTCCCCATCCCCCTTAGTGGTCACTGTGAAAATGATCACCAAGGTCCCATCCTATTGCCTGATGACTGACGTGGGTGGCAGCAGACCTAGCAGGCTTGGGGAGCCACTAACCACAGAAACACTCAAAGGAGCAGCATAGACATGGAAGGGACCCTCACTCTCTAGGCCTGGCTGCATGGCCTAGCCTGACTGGTCGAGGCCAGGACCTGGACCTCCGAGGCCTGGACCTTGACTTCGAGGCCCCGATCCCCAAAATGAGGACCAGTGGCCCCTATGATGAGGCAACAATGCCTCTGTTCACAACGTGCCTCCACATGTTGTAGCCGCCATCTTGCAGACCTAACATCTGCTTGACTGACATCAAATTCTAACAAATGTCACGCGGCCTCTCCTCAGAGCAGAACATGCCATTCTAGCGCATTGAAGAGCAACATGCAAGATGGTCGTCCCAATACGCCATCCTGTGGTGTTTGGCATCCCACTGTACATCTAACTCCACATCAGAATTCATCCTGAACCAAGGCACAAAGGAAGCCGGCCATAGGACCAGGTACCAAGGACACCTATCAACTCCCGCACAATGAAAACAGAGACAGCAAGAAGACAGAAAAGACCAGAAAAAAGGGAGGTTCAAAACAACGTACACGTACATGCTCGCTAATATGCATTACCGCCACCAGGAGCACTGTGCCATGCCACAGGGCCTATGGGGTCCAATGAAGCAACAGGCTGTGGCACTGGATCCATGGAATTTTCAATGGGGGCTCTGGCAAAGCACCTAAATGTGTGTGCAAAAGCAACATGTCCTTTACAAGCAGATGCTTAACCTACAGCAAAGACTTGAAAATAGCCAAAATAAGTTAATTTCCATGGTGTTACGCTCGAATATTATTACCCAGTGCACAGATACTGAGTAAACATGTTGTATTTGATGCATCCTTAATGCAACACCTGATGTACTGATGGCAGCAATACTGTTAGCTGATTTTGTATATATCTCCCTCAATGTTTGTCAGATATTGTTAACAGTATATGACTGTATTTGGTGGGGGAAGGGGGGAGGGATTGTTGTTTCCTTTTTAATTACATTATAAATCTATGGACAATTTGTATGTGTCTGAAATAAAGAAATATATAATATATTCATGCAGGTATGGGCGACTTTACAAGCCCCTCTGTTCTTGTTTCTTTTCTATTGCTTGCGGCTTCATACAAAATCTCTCAGGCTGGGGTTTCCAGAAGTGTCTGCCTCTCCTCACTCTCTGTCAATAGAATGAAGGTTTGACAATTGCAGCAGTTTTCATAGGTACCTCCTCACAACCTGCTGCCAGACAAGCCTGGTGGCCAAGTTAAACTTGGACACAGTGTTCAATTACATTTTCCTTGTATGTTCAATAGAATTTGTATTGTGACAGGTTTCCACTGACGTTAAGTTCATTTTATGGAGACTCTTACTTTCAATCCCGGACACGAAGGCTTGTGTGCACCACATCCCTGACAGCTGTCACAACTAGGGGCCCAGGTCTCCAATGTAAGGCTGGAGTTTGGGCATGGATTCTATATTACTGCTACGCTCTTTGGCTGTGCATGGGCCAGAACATACAAAGTTACCACACGGTTTTTGAGAACAGATATTGGCTAACACAACCAATGGTGGACAGTCTGTAATCGGTAAGGTTGATGTTATCTCATACAAACGGAGTCTTCACACAGCCATATTAGTTATCCCTGGCTCTGGAGTTTTGTAACAGCCAGACAGTTGTCCCTCACATCCACACAATGATTGATTGTTTTATCAGACTTTTTGTTCTTGACTGATCGTAATGTCTTATAAACTCAATGTAATTGATTTTTAGGGTTCTTGATGTACCATCTTTTAATTCACCTTGTGCACCTCTCATCTACCCATAATCATCTGGTTTTTACTCTTTGAATGACTTGGTCATATATTTTCAATTGTTATGGCATCCATACCTCAACAGTCATGTACTGATCTTGGATTGCAATAAACTTGTCAAACTTGGATACTTTAGAAGTATGGAGTGTGGAGGTACAGAGTTCTCTGGACTTCCACACCCATATCACTCACAGCCTCTCACGGACCTCCCCACTGATATCACTCACAGCCTCTCATAGACCTCCACACTGATATCACTCACAGCTTCTCACGGACCTCCACACTGATATCACTCACAGCCTCTCATAGACCTCCACACTGATATCACTCACAGCCTCTCACGGACCTCCACACTGATATCACTCACAGCCTCTCACAGACCTCCACACTGATATCACTCAGTCTCACGGACCTCCACACTGATATCACTCACAGCCTCTCATAGACCTCCACACTGATATCACTCACAGCCTCACATGGACCTCCACACCGATATCGCTCACAGACTCTCACCATATTCTGACTATCATCTTCGGCGAACTTGAGACAGATGCTTCTCACACCAATACTCTGGCAATGACAGCCTATTGTTGCATTCTCTCATCTCTTATAACCTCAGACCCAAACTCTGACAATGAAAGTATCTCAACACATTCTATCTCCTCTGATTAACTCTCCGCAGATGCCTTTCACACCAAAACTATTACAACGTCTGCCTCTGGCCACATTGGCTCCCACAATACGAGGACAATGTGACATCCACACCAAGATTTCTCCTGTCAAAGCCGACTCCTAGTCTCACAGAAACAGGTCAGGCATCTCATCAGACCACAGCCCCCATGGTGGGTCTCCTCAAACATCAACACGTGCTCTGTCTAATGATGTAGCTTTCACACCTGAGAAACAAGCCAAGAACATCAGACATTATAGTCCAAATAAGTTTAATTACAAGTACTGTTACATGCTGTGCAACGTGTGCTTATGCATGCATAATTGGCAGAAATACCGTTTGCTCTGTGGTTATGCGAATCCCTGAAGCAGTGGCTACTTGGTGAGCTCTCCCAGCAGTCACGTCTGCTCAGTCACAAACATTATTGACAAATTACATTCAAACCCGACAATGGAATCAAAAGTCAATTTTTTTAATTTCCCAATTTGGTGAAATCTTTGATTGCAGCTCAAAATATGGTTTTATTTCAGAATTACGGCAGTTTCATGATTAAGGAACAGCTGTGTGGTTAAATAATCAAGTAGATCTTCATACATTTGTAAAAGAAACAAAGTTATCAGACTGAAAAATATCAGTCTCCAACAGTACTTGACCGTCACCATGACAGAGACATATCAGTCTCCAACAGTACTCGACCGTCACCATGACAGTCCATAATCAAACATCTCCCTCTTACCTACCTTGGGCGCCCTGTCGTGTATTAATTAACTTGTTATAACACCGTTTTTTTCGGACTTGCCTAATCTACAATTCTGAATCAATACGTTTTATATAAATAGAAAATTTTGGTAAAAAAATCTGAACTGTACTCAAGTTATCTGCAAACCTTCAGCTGTTTGGATAGCTCAAGTTGATGGTTTGTCAATGGGTAGAACATAGCATTACAGTGTGCACGTAGAGACTCATATACATACTATCAGCATCGATGCAAATATATATTTATCTGTATATACAATAGACGGTAGGATTGATATGTCAGCACATGGACGAATACAAGTTTTAGTATAAACATCTCTGCTAAGAGACGAAGTGGCTGATATGTTGTTGTCATTACTGCACTCTGCATGTGATGTAGCCACCGGACCAGTTTGAGCCACTTGTGTTCTGACCACTGGGACACACAAGTCGTTTACATTACAAGAGGCCACGAGGACAGCCCTGAGGAGCACACAGCCTGACTGTGTGACTTCTGAGGAGCACCCAGCCTGACTGTGTGACTTCTCCTCACGTTCACAAAGCCACACTTATTCCTCATTGGAAAAGCATGCCGTGCTCAACTTTAAATAATGCAGTTTGATTTGTTACAGATCAGAGATCCATATTTCCCACACACCCAAAGGTACGACTAAATGCGACACTGCTATTGGTCATCGCTGTGCAGCTTTTTCTTGCTTCCTATTGGTTGCTGGGAGGAAAGGAGGCATTTGAAAATGCCCATAGTAAGTGTTCTACTAGACACTCTGCTGGGTACAGGTCATGATGTCAAACAGGAGTTGAACTGTTCCTGATAGATTTACAGCAAAATATGAAATATATACATATTCCTAGCCCTTAAAGCATTGATTTAAGATTGAGTCAACAGCTTTCCTTGGGACACTTTGCACACATTGTGTGCAAAGTGTCCCAAGGAAAGCTGTTGATTAAGACTACTTTTTGCTTTAGACTTAAGGCTTGCTGGTATTTGAATTCAACGTATCTTCATGAGGAATTTGAATTTTGTAACCATTATATGTTTAACAATAATCAGAAGATGACTATAGCTGTGATTAGCACTTTAAGGGTTAAAGGCAGGTGAGAAAGAGAATCTCACCTGCCATTGTATGTACCAATGTGCCTGTGGTAATTGTTCTGGTGTATCACGAGTATTCAAAACTATTTCATTGGAGTCAAAACATTTTCCTTCATGGATAACAAACATGAATCTGTTAGTCATTTATCTGTTTTGAAAAAAAATATCAAGATGTCTAAAATAAATAATTTATCAGTCATTGGTCAATGCATTCATGCATCCTTTCAGATATTAAAAATCAACAATTAAGATACCGGTACTGTTTTTGTCCTTATTTTGCAAATTGCGTCACATATGGTCATTCAGCAATCTCCACAAAATGATCGGGTACCAAAAGCTGTTGTACATATTAACTTTATGGGTTTGGAGCTGTCAAAAAAACATTCTTACCTCCACACTAAGAGATTTCCAATACGTATATAATGACAGAGCTCAGTGGCCCACTCAGCACTGACAGAGCTCAGTGGCCCACTCAGCACTGACAGAGCTCGGTGGCCCACTCAGCACTGACAGAGCTCGGTGGCCCACTCAGCACTGACAGAGCTCGGTGGCCCACTCAGCACTGACAGAGCTCGGTGGCCCACTCAGCACTGACAGAGCTCAGTGGCCCACTCAGCACTGACAGAGCTCGGTGGCCCACTCAGCACTGACAGAGCTCGGTGGCCCACTCAGCACTGACAGAGCTCAGTGGCCCATCTATATGGTGGCTATTGGACCGGTCCTCTGTATACTCATTAAGTGGTCATTGGACTCATCCTCTGTATATTCAATAGGTGGCCAATGGACCAGCCCTATGTATTTAGGTGGCCACTGGGCTAACCCTTTGTATATTGGGTGTCCATTGTACTGGTCCTCTGTACAGTAAGTGGTCACTGGAATGGTCCTTTGTACATTCATAAGTGGCCATTGGACGAATTGCCTGCTACATAAAGGTATTAACACACTATCACTTTAGCTTCACTACAAATACAGTTTGTCCCTGCTTTGTCCAAATAAATACCAATTTCATCTTTTGTTTCGTCTCTAAATTATTGTACAGGCACACACAATATCACTTTACATTATACTGAACATGCTTTCAGCAACTGCTATGTGGGCCAGCACTGGCCATCATGTCTGCCCGCTCTGGCCATCACGTCAGCCAGCACTGGCCATCATGTCGGCCAGCACTGGTCATCATGTCAGCCAGCACTGGCCATCATGTCAGCCAGCACTGGCCATCATGTCAGCCAGCACTGGCCATCACGTCAGCCAGCACTGGCCATCACGTCAGCCAGCACTGGCCATCATGTCAGCCCGCACTGGCCATCATGTCAGCCAGCACTGGCCATCATGTCAGCTAGCCCTGGCCATCATGTCAGCTAGCCCTGGCCAGCACAGTTACTCCCTCACCATCTGCACATCATTTGGCTATACACTTTAACAAGTTAAAATCTAGGCATATCTCAACAAGATTTCTGCTGCTATGAAAATAGAACCAGTTTTGGACATTTTATGGACGAATATTGCATATTACATTGAAAGAGAGCCTTGTGCACAGAACAATGAGCTGATTACATCAGGGAAAGCAAACAAGAACGCCACTTCACAATACGCATGACTCACCTCTCCAAAAACATAGCTCGTAAAGTGTGCACTAACAGAAACATTTATGACTCTGAGATCAAGAATCAATTATCTAAATATAATAACTTAGTTGGAAAGTTACACAAGAGAATGATATGAAAACTAAATATCCCTGACCTTCACATCTGCTCACACAGGAGCAGGCAAGAGAACTCTTGACCTTCATGTCTGCCGACACAGGGTAGGCAGTCAAACTACTCCATAAATAATGTCATAAGCACAAAGGGAGGTTACACGACAGTTGATACCACGCCCAATATTACAATCCATGCAGGTACACTGGCCTCCAATAAACAGGAACCCAACATTTCTGATCTGCAGAATCGATAAAAATATGTAAAATTCATCTTACACAAACATTTCTTGATTTGTTATTGTTACAAATTAATATTATGCTGCAATGTAAACTGTGTGGGAAGCCTGCATAGCTTTCCCAGGCAACCACCACCAATGTCTTATTGGCTGTGTACTATGGCCCTACAGACCTGGCAAGTGTGACTTGGCTGTGAAAACACAGTGAGGCAGTAATAGTCCACAAGTAAGTTACCATGGTTACTGCTGTTGACATGGCAACCATTGTTTTATTCATCATGATGATCATCCTTGATTGCCATGACAGTACCAGTCTCATTGGTTCATGTCATTTCTGTTGTCAAGATAAGCTTGACTGGAACCTAGACATGTAAAATGTACAATTCTCACAATATACTTGGGCAACATTCACCAGCTTTTTGTGACACAAGTGACACTTGACCCTGTCCTTGACCTCCGCATAACTACTGTCTGAGTCGCTGGAATTCTGTTCATAGTCTGAATCATAGCCATTATGAATGGTGGATGCCTTTGGCTCATAGAGGTCTCTGTAGCTGGACAGTGGCGCCCTGAGTGGCAGCGGAGCGTAGTCACTGGCCGCCAGGCCTTGGTGACTATGACAACTCAAGTTCTTTACATACTCCACAAAGTCTATTTCTTTTGGAACCTCTTCTGTTGTTGCTATCAGGGCTATGTGCTCTGAAAATGTCACACTTTTTGTTATTTTGCCTTCCTTCTTTTTTGATAATGCTGACTTGTGACCCCCCTCTATGAGTGGCCGCTTGATGTCTCTGGGGTCACTCTTTGCCCGAGGTCGAAAGCTGTTGTTCGGTTGTGTATGCTGACTATGCAGGCCACTGGGAGCCTGCTCTCCGGCCTCCACACAGTTCTGTCTGCCATTAGTCCATACAGGAGATTGCTGCCCTGCAGGCAGTCCCTCCTGGCAAGCGAGGTGACTGACCTCTTGTCCTGGTTGACCGTGCGGTGACAGTGTCGACTGTCCACTATGACTACTGGGATGGTTAGTGTGCTGAGGAGGCCCCTGACACTGACCTCCTGATTGCTTCATACATGGCTGTGTTGGTGTCAGCCGTCCATTACAATGACAACTTGTTTGGTCATGACCTGGATGCTGAAGTGTAAACTGACTGTTACAATTACTACTAGGTTGATTAGCCGTTTGGTCAGTGTGTGAGTCTGCTATCGGGTGACACGGTGGAGTACCACCAGTCTCTGCTACGCCTCCATTCAGCCTACTTGCTGATGAAGACATGGTACCCTCATAGAGGGCAGCACTGTGTGCCCTGTGTCCATGGTTAGCATCCTGGTTATCAGATACATATACAGAAGGCGTTGGATGCTGGCCACTTAAACGTTGCGTGTGGCCCCCGCCTGCAGTCACGTGCTCCCCATAATGTCCGTCGCGGCCGATTGGACCCCTCTCCTGGTCACAAAAATGCATTGACTGCCTGGTGTCAGGACTACAAACACATCCATGCTGGCTGGCAGTCAGATGGGGCCCAGCAGGTGGCGCTCTGTGCTCACTTGGCCCTGTGTCGCCCAAGTGTGTAGTATTGTCCTGACAACCCTCCTGCAACAGAATACACATTTTTATAAAATAGATAAATAAATGAAAAATCCATTGTTCTGACATTGTGGTACTTCACCTGATTGCCACCAGAGTGAATTGAGAGCAGTAAAAAGGTAATATTTATACATTGTGAGTTGTCACGATACACACAGCACAGCGACGTGTAGATGCACTGACACCATTGCATAATGCTGATATACATATAGTTATATAATTTTGAAACTAAAGTATGTAAATATTTGTATGTTTGAAGCATACACTGACTGTCACATAGTTTATATTTGTCACTTTGCTGATGTACAGTCTACATGTATGTATGTATGTACATGGCCAGGTTTTGTATTGTGAAGATATCACTTCCGTTGTTAGGGGCAATTTTCATTCACAGCTGGAACTGTGGTTAAAATTTCCTATAACAAGTCATGTCTTAATATTTATTTATTCAATAGAGCATGAACTACTGAGATACTTTAAGGGCACTGACTAACAATGCCAACAATTTAACTTGCAGCAGATGAATTTTGCATCTCAAGAAGGTTGAACGCTTTCCTTCAGAAATAAACTCATATATGGTGCGTCACTTGTTAAATTTGTTTATCTGAATGATCATGAAATTGTGTTTCTGAATATTTTAACATATATGTGAATTCATATGAGAACAGTTTGCAAAGTTTGTGCATTGGAAAATACTGACACACAATGGCAGCAGCATAATTTTGGAAACAACTGGATTTTTAAAAAATATTTTACAGTGCAGCATGTAAGAGATAAACTCTTACATTATTGCCAGTTGCAGACAATCACTCTGTACTGGATATTCAAATTTTCACTCCACTGTCAGGATGCATCTCAAACTACTCACATAGCTATATCTGTCCATATTCTTCAGCGTTCGTGAGTTATGGATATATCACATGTTTCTGAACCTTGAAACATGCTATGCTACACACAGAGTTAAGTTTGATTTAAAGAGGATTTGTCACAAACAGCATAAAACAAGATAATTCATTTTGAATCACATCTGTATGCGATCTTTCACACTTACAACTATTTACTCCAACATTCAAAATTTAGAAATTTGAAAACAAAAATCAAGATTGCACATCAAAACAAATGCTAGGCCTCCCATTTAAATTGTCACACACCAAGCCAAAATGGCAGCTAAGATTCCCACAGATAACATCTCAATGCACTCATACACAATTGAGTACAGCCATTGACAAACCACAGGCTAGACAATGTGGATACCACAGGTACAGGGACAGCCAGACATAGACAGACTGAGACAACAAGCTACATTGTAGCAAAATAGGAGATAGCTAGTCATTCACTGGCAAACTGAAACAACTGGTATACATTGCAGCTAATTCAGACATAAAGTAGCAGACATACCATGCATACATTGTGGCTAATTAAGACAGATTATCAAGGTGGGCATACATTTTGGCTAATTCAGAAATAGAATGGAGAGGCAAGGATATATAACCACTAAACTAGAGGCAGAATGCAGTGGCAGGCATACATTGTAGCCAAATAAGAAACAGAATGAAGGGGCAAGCATACATTGCAGCTACATCAGAAACAGAATGAAGGGGCAAACATACATTGTAGCTAGATCAGAAACAGAACGAAATGAAAAGCATACATTGTAGCCAAATAAGAAACAGAACAAAGGGGCAAGCATACATTGTAGCTACATCAGGAACAGAATGAAGGGGCAAACATACATTGTAGCTAGATCAGAAACAGAACGAAATGAAAAGCATACATTGTAGCCAAATAAGAAACAGAATGAAGGGGCAAGCATGCATTGTAGCTACATCAGAAACAGCATGAAATGGAAAGCATACATTCTAGCTAAATCAGAAAAAAGATGAAGTGAAAAAAACACACTGTAACTAAATCAGAAATAGAATGAAATGGTAGGCATATATAATAGCTGAATCAATGAACTGGTAGCCAAATCTGAAACAAAATCATGGCAACATACACTACAGCTAAAAAAGGCAAACACTAACTAAATCAGAAATAGAATGAAATGGTAGGCATACATTGTAGCTAAATCAGAAATGGAATTAAGTGACAGGCATACATGGTAGCTAAATTAGAACTAGAATGAAGCAACAAGCACACATTGTAGCAAAATTAGAACCACAATGATATAAAGGCATACATTGTAGCAAAATCAGAAATAGTGAAGCAACAGGCATACACTGTAGCATAATCAGAAAAAGAATGAAGCAGCAGGCATACATTGTAGCATAATCAGAAATAGAATGAAGCAGCAGGCATACATTGTAGCTAAATCAGAAATAGAATGAAGCAGCAGGCATACATTGTAGCTAAATCAGAAATAGAATGAAGCAGCAGGCATACATTGTAGCATAATCAGAAATAGAATGAAGCAGCAGGCATACATTGTAGCTAAATCAGAAATAGAGTGAACCAGCAGGCATACATTGTAGCATAATCAGGCATAAAATGAAGTAACAGGCATACATCCATTATAGCTACATCAAAAATAGAATACAGACGCAGGACTAGTTGATATGACTCATGCTACAGTCTATCTACAGGCAAATACAATCAGTTTTCAGAATAAAGGCTCAAGCAGTAACTAAAGACGTAAAAGACCAAATTACAAACTAAGGTCTATCTAAAATAACAAAACACAACAATCCTAAATAACAGGAAAAGGCAAGAAGTCAAAATAAGAGCAAAAGAGGCTGTTTCCATTTTATACATCCTTCCTAGTGATGAACCTTGTCAAGAGAGAAGGGGCAGCTCGCCAGGCAAGCATGAAATAAATATATACAAACAAAATGCATCTGAACTCAAGCTTTAACAAAGCACCAGTTGAGACATCTGTATACATGCCACTGACACGTGCTGAAGCAGGAACAAGACATCGACAGGGGTGAGGGTGGAGGACCCCTGGACACAACCTGTCACCACTGGGTCCAGCAAGGCAAGGGGTGGAAGAAGTTACTCTTAAAGGGGCAAGGCCAACACCCATGCTTAAAGTGTGAATGATGCCATACTTACTTCCCCACTACAGTGATTAGCTTCCCATAATGCCCCGTCTGCTAGGGAGCATTGATTATATTGACATGGGGGCAAGGTGAGGTCAACCAGTGCAGGAGCAACAGTACGCATGATGATTGAAAGGCAGTGAGTTAAAAAAGAAGAAAAAACAGAATTAGTTACGGTAACGGTGACACCAAGGTTAGACTTCTTTAATGTTGCAGACAAGTACAGCATGACGCCATATTCCTGTCTTTACACACTGAGTCCTTTAATTTTACACCCGAGTTACTTTTTTAGATTGATTAGGACTTTGCTTATTGCTTGCTATTTAAGCATTAAGACCACCAAGAGTAAACTGTTAACCTATCAACTTTGTCTTCAATCTAATTCTGTGTGAAGCAAATCTGCACTACACATGTATACTGAAAATGTACTTATTTTCTGAAGTATAAAATTTCATGTCTTATGCATTTTAGTCATTTGACATAAGTTTCTGAAGTTTAATTCCATAGTTTTGGACATAATGCCCATTAAACCTATGTTATCTTTTTTTCCATTGTGTTGTTCCATTTGACAGTTTTACTACCAGCAAAATAAGAGATATAAAAAATACAGTGAAATTAAGTGAATTTACATCATAATTCACAGCACTGTACACAAGCAGGTGCTTCAATGTGGAACATATGCTCATGTGTCAAACATATGAAGCACATATTATATACCTTACCCATGTGTTCATCAATGGAACACATGACACATGCCCCTGCACACACAGTGAGTGCACTTGTTTATGCATGAATTAAATGTCTTTTCACATTTACAAGTCACAGCAGTATTCCTGCTCACTGCCATCTATGCCTGACAGTGGCCTTGTGTGTGCTCAATGCCACCTACACCTGACAGTGGCCTTGAGTATGCTCGATGCCACCTACACCTGACAGTGGCCTTGAGTATGCTCGATGCCACCTACACCTGACAGTGGCCTTGAGTATGCTCGATGCCACCTATATCTGACAGTGGCCTTGAGTGTGCTTGATGCCACCTATACCTGACAGTGGCCTTGAGTGTGCTTGATGCCACCTATACCTGACAGTGGCCTTGAGTGTGCTCACTGACACCTATACCTGACAGTGGCCTTGAGTTTGCTCAATGCCACCTACACCTGACAGTGGCCTTGTGTGTGCTCACTGACACCTATATCTGACAGTGGCCTTGAGTATGCTCGATGCCACCTACACCTGACAGTGGCCTTGAGTATGCTCGATGCCACCTATATCTGACAGTGGCCTTGAGTATGCTCGATGCCACCTATATCTGACAGTGGCCTTGAGTATGCTCGTTGCCACCTATATCTGACAGTGGCCTTGAGTATGCTCGATGCCACCTATACCTGACAGTGGCCTTGAGTATGCTCGATGCCACCTATACCTGACAGTGGCCTTCATTGTGGTTGATGCCACCTATACCTGACTGTTGCCTTGGTGCCTGCTCACTGACACCTATGACAGTTGCCTCCTCCACAGTTGTAGGTTTCATCTTAAATTCTATATTATCTGGAAATTTCACTTGATATTACCTTCCGGATTATCAGTACATCTTAAACATATGAGAATTAAATGTAATAAAGAATATTTCTTGCTCCGTGATCTCATTGCCAACCTGCGTCTACTGGTGCTGCCAAACATAACCAATGTACACTTCTAAAATCTAAATTTAGCAAAAGGAAAAACAACTTCCATTTCGCTGTAACCTGCCAGTCACTATGCCGCCCCACTGAGCCAACCTCATCATTAATGATGCACTTGATAGCTTCGGCTCAGTCAAAAATTTGTTATTGACCGATTGAAACCTAAAGGTTTATTAGAGTTATCCTATACATGTTCCAGAACCAAGATCTATGACCCAACAGCCATGATGAGAAGCAAACATGTACTTCAAACTCTAAACTTGCCCCAAATCACCTGCCAAATGGCCCGGTACTCCACACCAGTCACTGTGGATGACCTCTATAGACCTGCATAGACCTGCCACACGGCCTAGTGGAGGGTACCTCTTGGTGACTTTCATATGCCCACACTGATCTGTAATTGGGCCTAATATACGGTACCTGTTGGTGTGGATGATCCAGATTTACCTACATGGGTCTGCTACATGGCCTGCTATAGAACTCCAGTTACTATAATTAATTTACATATGCCCACACAGGTCCACCTTGTGGCCTTGTATAAGGCACCAGTCAGTATGAAATAGGGCACTGGTATGCGGATGATCTACATATGTCCACACAGGCCTATCATATGCCCACACAGGCCTATCATATGCCCACACAGGCCTATCATATGCCCACACAGGCCTAACATATGCCCACACAGGCCTACCATATGCCCACACAGGCCTACCATATGCCCACACAGGCCTACCATATGCCCACACAGGCCTACCATATGCCCACACAGGCCTACCATATGCCCACACAGGCCTACCATATGCCCACACAGGCCTACCATATGCCCACACAGGCCTACCATATAGCCTATAAAGGACATCAATCAGCATTGGTGATCCACACAGACCAACACAAGCTGCTTACATGGCCTTCTGTTGGGTACTTGGGCATGTTAACCATGTCAAACAGTTAGCAACAAATTAGAAGCCATCTATTGAAGTCAACCAGAATCTTTTAAAAACCAAAATGTATGGCCACATGACACCATCTGTTTGAGTGCTGCCACCTGGTATTTATAGCCAAGGAATCAGAATGGCTTAGCAGAAGCATGTGACAAAATTTGCCAACCTCTGCTTGTATTTCCCTCAACATCTGAAATATTTCATACAGAATGCATAGGATAACAACTTAAAGCTTTAGCATAACTGACCATGTGGGAGATTACCTTCAACGCTGGACTGATCATCCAGTATTTTGCGGATAAGTTTTATTGTCTGAAACACCAGGCACCCTTACTTGACAGTAAAACTGAAAGAAGCGTCACATCTCGGAGATAATCCTGCTCAAGAATACAAAATGTTAAACTACCTACGAACTGGAGCACAAAGCCAGGCAGAACACTGCAGTATACCCTATCACAGTATACCCTATCAGAGCATACCCTATCACAGTATACCCTATCACAGTATACCCTATCAGAGTATACCCTATCACACTATACCCTATCAGAGTATACCCTATCACAGTTCACAGCATACCCTATCACAGTATACCCTATCACAATATACCCTATCACAGTATACCCTATCAATATACCCTATCAGAGTATACCCTATCACAGTATACCCTATCACAGTATACCCTATCAGAGTATACCCTATCACAGTATACCCTATCAGAGTATACCCTATCAGACTATACCCTATCACAGTATACCCTATCACAATGTACCCTATCAGAGTATACCCCACCACAGTATACCCTATCAGAGTATACCCTATCACAGTATACCCTATCAGACAATACCCTATCAGAGTATACCCTATCAGAGTATATCCTATCACAGTATACCCTATTTTATGTTCAGAACGAGCGGGACTAGAACCTGCAACCTTTGGCACCAGTCGCCTAGCTGAAACGGGAAATGCACATATCCACTCGACCAAATCCCCATTCTTAAAGAAGAATGGCTCAATGGAGGTAGTTACGTGTGAGTGCCATATCAACACGGTTATGCAGTATATTTACTGCATATATTAACCTATAACAGTATACCCTATCAAAGTAAGCCCTATCACAGTATGCCCTATCCATCACAGTATACCCTATCAGCTACTGTCATAACCTTCCAAGGAACAAAGGTAAATTGCATGCACATATACCCACCAACAAGGACCCCCAAAGCACCAAAAAAGCCAGCCACCTAGTCCAAACGCAAATTGCTCCATGCTGCACAAAAGTTGTCTAACCAAATCCACATAAAATCCCCTTCAAAAACAACGCCAACAGCACCACAGTCCAAAATGGACAATGGTCACTTTTGGAAATTGTCTAACCTTTAATGACTGCACTAAAACATACTTTTCAAAATAAGGCAATAAATTATTATTCAACGAGCTATTCTATTAAATAGCAGGTGTAGCTACATGTACGTTGATGATGCTACCACTACATGGTTTGTCAGCAGGCACACCACTGACCAAATGCATTATGGGTACTGACCTGTGGGCTGTGCAGTCAGCTGACCGTAGGAGATGCTTTTCTTCATGTAGGTTCCCCCAGGTGCATACTGTGAGGGGTCAGGTCTTGAGACACCAGGAGACAGGGCTGCAAGTGAAAACAACAGCAATATGTAGTGACACAAGGCATCAAAAACTTTCAAATGTACATCAGTGTCTGCTGCGAAGATCATTAGTAACAAAAGACTGGAGGACCCACACGCCATCCTTCCATGACAAACCCACTGCTTCCCCCTTACGTTTAATTGTAAACAAAAAGTCCCGCCACATTAGACAGTTGGGTTCACATGAGGAATGGTTGATAACAACAGGTATCACAATACAAATGGCTGCTCAGTCATTTGAAAAACATCAAATTCTTTCCAAATTGAATTAAAATACCTTCATAAACTGCAGCCACTGATGATCACTTTGGTGCCTCAGATGAAAAGATTGAATGAAGCTGCATATTTAAACACTGATATAGGGCTCAGGCTGATTTCATTTTTCTTTTTTTTCCTCTGGGGCCATTGACAAAATTGATCAATCTGAAATTATAACCTTTCACCAAAATTCCTTTCATCCACCTATCCTTAATGTAAATAGGAAAATAACACCTCTTCTGTACAGTTCTGAATAGGCTTAACATTTTTAAAGCTTTGAGTCAGTCCACTCAATGTCAATTTGGATAAAATATCAGACTGTTCAACTTGTGAATGGCCTCCACTTTTGGTTGTAGCATGATATCTCACCATCCAGACCGTTCTGGTTCTGTGCCTTCCACTGCTGCTGATTGCTGAACATCTGCATCTGCTGGGCCTGAAGGCGATCAAGGTGTTGCTGCAGCGACAACCGGCTCAGCTCTCCCTCAACCTCACCCACCCCACCACCAGGTGACACCACTCCCTGACAGCCAGCTTCATCATGTCCCCTGTCTTGTCCTGACCCGCTGTAAGCACTTTGGTGGCTATTCTGTCTGTTATATTCCCTCCCATCTGTTGACAAGCTGTTGTTTGGTCTTCTGTATTCAATCCTTTCTCTCGAGGAGTTGCTGTTGTGTGTGTGGTGTGCGTGTGTTGGTTCTGTCCTATCATATCTGCTGTAGTGGCCAAATGACTGCTGGGAACTGCTGCTGTTCTGTCTGCTGTGCTCACTGGGCACCAAGGTGGAGCTGCTGTTATGCCTGCTGTGCCTACCCCCTGGATGGTAACTGCTACTGTGTTGGCTATCATTACTCAGCTGTGTGGCATGGTAGGTTCCCACTCCACCAGGTGGAGCACAATGCTGCCTGTGTGGTTGCTGTTTGGGGTCAGGGTTGTGCAGTGTCTGCTGATGCCAGGCAGTATCCTGCTGTAAAAGTTGATTGATATGTACATGTCCATCATTTTGGTTATGGAGGCTGTTCAAACCTGGAGACTTCCTCCCACTGAGGAGGTTTTCCTCCATCCTGTTGGGTTGGATTGGCTGCTTGCCTTTGCGGACCAGCATATCATTCACTAGCAGCTGGCGTATGTGCTCCTTGTTTATTTTGCCAGGGGTGGGAGTGGTGGGGCGGGAGTCCAGGGACGGGTTATGGAGGCAGATTTCACTGCGCGCTGTGGTCCTGGCTAGGTTGGAGGCAGGCACCACTGCTGCCCCCTTGTGAGCATCCTTGAACTGATGGTCCTGCACTCCAGTGGTACTATGAAGTGAGGGAGACCTCTGTACTTTACGTCCTGCCTTCCTTGGCAGAGTACCATACAGCTCCATAAATCTGCTGTCACTGGCTTCTCCCTTGGCTGCCAGCTTGGACTGAGCACTCCTCTGCTTAATGTCCCTCACTGTCCTCACATTGGGCTTACTCTGCACACTGCTGTCCTTCATTGATCGTATGCTGGGCTTGGTGTGCTGTACCAGTACGCTGTCTGTCACAGAACGTACCATCCACGTGTCCTGACGCTGCTCCACTGACCCTTCAGTTGGACCTGATGACCCTTGGGTCTGACCTGATGACCCTAGGGTCTGACCTGATGACCCTAGGGTCTGACCTGATGCCCTCTGATTCAGGCCAGACTCCTGTATCCCAGCATGCCCTGTGGCACTGGGCTGTTGGTACAACTCCTTAATTTGTTCCTTCAGCTTTTCATGAGGTTGTTCTGGGACTTCTAGTAGTATCAAGTCCTCACTTCCCTTGGGCTCCACTCTCATGTCCTTCACACTGGAGCTACAAGCAGTCAGAAAATATAACACAACCCAGTCTGCATGTTCTGAAACCTACCTCCCACACAAACACATTTCCTGTACCAAATGAAAACAATGGAGCCTTTCATTTAATCTTTTTCTGTATGTATTGTTACTTTGGATTCATACACAAACATACAAGAAAACTGAGACAAAGCCCTAAAAGGCATCTTCTGACTTACAACATTAATGCCACTATATACTACTATGACCCTTTGAAAAATATTTTTCACTGCAGACCCACCACATGTGTTTGCCAGGCATTTTTCTGCAGATATTTATTTATTTCCACTGATAATAGGAGGTTTATTCCCTAGCTTAGAAAAGACAGTCAGTGGTACAGTAAATTCGAATAAAAGGCAGTATTGTGATCCAAAATGTTTGCCTGCCAGCACCACAAGGCTGATTGCACTGGTTCTCACCTACTGGAGTCCTCCAGACTGGCGTCACTGGTAGAGGACTCCTTGGACTGTGTAGACTCCTGCCTCATCATGATGCGCCTGTGCAGGCTGCGGGAGCGTAGTACACAAGTGTTGTGCTTCATGCGGGCATAGATGTACGTCTCTGTGCTGGTATTGGGCACATTGAGGGCCTTCTGGAGGTAAGCTGGAAGACAAACAGGGCCATGAGTAAGGACCTACAGGATGTCACAACAACAACGTACACAGTGATCAGAAACAGGGCCACGAGTAGGAACCTACAGGATGTCACAACAACTTACACAGTGATCACAAACAGGGCCATGAGTAAGGACCTACAGAATGTCACAACAACAACTTACACAGTGATCACAAACAGGGCCATGAGTAGGAACCTACAGGATGTCACAACAACAACGTACACAGTGATCACAAACAGGGCTAGTAGGAACCTACAGGATGTCACAACAACAACGTACACAGAGTGATCAGAAACAGGGCAGTAAGTGTGTGCCTGCAGTACAGTCACAGCACAGTAAGTGTGTGCCTGCAGTACAGTCACAGCACAGTGTGTGCCTGCAGTACAATCACAGCACAGTGTGTGTCTGCAGTACAGTCACAGCACAATAAGTGTGTACCTGCAGTACAGTCACAACACAGTAAGTGTGTGCCTGCAGTACAGTCACAGCACAGTAAGTGTGTGCCTGCAGTACAGTCACAGCCAAAACACAGAGTGATCAGAAACAGACGACACCAGGAAGCGAAGGAAAATTACTTCAACCATTTATAAGTCTACTTCATAACAAAGTCTGCATGTAAGACAGCCAGCCATCAAGTCCTCACTTACTGTTCGGCTACAGTGACCTAGGCCCAGGCAGGGTCATTAATATTGACATCTGGTGTAACAAGTAGCTGCTGACACTAGCCATATCCCCCACCCACAATAATCATGCTGGTAAATACACATGATCTACTTGCAACATGTTGTGACCATGTTTAATGAACTTTCATTCAATCCTTCTGTAGATATTGCATAGAACAGAATTCTATTTTAAGGGCCCTGTGATCTTGAAGCTTATTGATCTTTGTTAATTAATGAATTAATCATGTAGGATAATTACCTATGTAAGACTATACTTATGCACTTCTTCAATATAAAGAGTATCCACATCGCAAATTTTGAAGGGTCCTCTATCATACTTTCCAAGAATATAAATGGACAAACTATGCAGGTGATTCGGAGCTGCTTAACAATCTGTGTTAATACTGGCGTTCCGAGTTAGGGATTTTTTTTAACACCAGGCTTCGCATGGTAGATTTTTTCCCTCCGCGCATGCCCGACATGCCTGGTAACGCTATTCCGCGGTCAAGCTTTCCCGGGGTAACAGTAGGCCGTGACCAACACAGCGTGACAGCGAAACCCAGAGAGACATGCAACAGTGATCGTTCAGTTTCAGTGAACATGGCGGGAAATACGGACGACGGAGGAGCGGCGATTAACGTGATTGAACAGACGGAAAATGAACTATATACGACAAATTCTCAAAAATGAAAGTGGTTGACCTTAAGAAGTTTCTAAAGATTGCCTACCTAATAAGCAAATGTGACTGGACACCCAAGAATGTTCAGAAGTGCCGCGAATCCAGGGGCTACCAACTTGCAGAACAGGGGCACATCCATGGGGTCAAGTTACACGTGCTGTCGAACTTTGTTCCATGCAACCTTTTGTATGTGAAGGCACTTTGTACAAGACCAAGCCCACAAGGCGAGGCACTGAACCAGGTCTGGGGAATAGTCACGGAAGAAGGGGTCATCCATACTGGCTTTAATAATAATTATTCGACATTTATTTATTGTTTAATGTCGCCAATCTTAAACAAATAATAACAGCTGATCTGAAAATGCTTGAAGGCCAACAGTGTGCCAGTGATCAGGTAACAAAGTTTGCAGACTGTATTGCAAATTTAGGTCAGGTGCTTTACTGTTAATTTCTGATTGCACCCGACAAGCGCTAATCTAGTTAGTGGTCAGCCAAGCGCGAGGATCTTCAAAGCACTGGCAGAAGTGCGCCCCAGGCTAATCCCTCAGAACTCGCCGAGTCAATCAAGGGTGACTTAATGCATGGTTAGTTGTGCCACAATGCAGGCCCCAATTTGTATAGGTTTTGTCTCAGGTTTTGTGTCAATATTTTTCATAGTGACCCTGTTTTCTGCTATCTGTGGTACATCCTGGTATCTTACAGTTGTACACTGGCATGCTTTCTTGGAGTTACACTTGTAGGTTATTGAAATAACCGGCGTTAAAAAAATGACACCAACTTTCCCGTGTTAACCCAATGGGGAAAAATGGCGAGACTTTAAAGTGTCCCCCGAGACTTGGAGAAACGTTCGTGACTGCGCAGGAACATAGTAGTCAGCGCCACCGGTGGCAAAAATTGTCCCTATCTCGGAACTAAGCTATTAATTAGTGAAAGAAAGTAATCAGCCAAACAAATTCATGCTGATGCATACATCCTACCTGAAATCTACCAACCATGAAAATTTCACAGGACTAACATTTATAGTTCCAAAGATATGGCCTGGACAAAATCATTTCAGATCTGGAGGGTGCTTAATGAACTTTGTTGATTATTATTAATGAAAAGTAATTTGGCACACAAAACAGCGCTTATGCACACCTACTACCTTAGATGTACCATCCGTATAAATTTCAAAGAGCTAGCATTTATAGTTTAGAAGATATTTCCCAGATAAAATTATGCAGATGATTTTAAGTTGCTTAACGATCTTTGTTAATCAATGAGTAAAAGAAAGTAATCAGCCACATAAATGTAATCCTATGCATACTTCCGACCTATGATCTACCTACCCTGAAAATTTGAAAGGGGTATCATAGTTCCCAAGATATGGTCCTGACAAAATTGTTTTTGATATGGAGGTTGCCTAATGAACTTCAGTTAGTTAATTAATTAATATAAGCAATTAGGCACACAAAACAGTGCCTATGCACACCTACTATCTAAGATCTACCAACTCTATAAATTTCAAAGGGCAGCATTACCCTGACAAAATTTGTTTTGGATAGATGGAAGGAAGGACGGATGTCTCTACTATGATGCACTTATGTAGAAAAACATGACCCATATTCATAAATATCAAACCCAACAATGACAGCAAAGAGATTCCAGAGCTACCAAAGCATCAACATTCATCTTCCAATACCAATGTGAAGACACAAATTTCACTCCTGACTTGAGACAGGCAGTCACCCACAAAAGGCAACTGGTGGTTTTAAACTGGTCCTCTCAACCTTTGAAACAGTCTTCATTAAATACAGAATATAGTGTTTCCAATATGTACAGGCCCAACCACTCAAAATCCAAATTTTATTACTTCTGCAAAAGATCAAGGAGAATTGGTAGGCCTATCACTATTTTGGTTCTTCTGACTAGTTCGTCAGCTGAGTTTATAGCAAAAGTAGAAAGTAGGCCTATATCGTTTTTGTGATATCTATGAATCTGGAATATTATCTAATTAATAAGTTAAGTGATTGAACGGACAGACAGAAGTAGGAACGAAGAACACACAGATGGTCCCTATTACCATATAACACCCCCCCCCCCAAAAAAACACACACTTCATGTGCAGGGTATAATAAAAGACATGGGTGAACGGAGGGCAGCTACTTATCACATGGCTACATCAGCCTGGACCAAGGGACAGGGCTGTCAGCATAGCAGGTATCAGCCAGGGTGAGGGAACAGAACCACTTACTGACAGCCTGGGTACACAGACACAGGGCGAGGGGTGAGGGGACAGAACCACCTACTGACAGCCTGGGTACACAGACACAGGGCCAGGGGTGAGGAGACTTAACTACTTACTGACAGTCTGGGTACATAGACACAGGGCGAGGGGTGAGGAGACTTAACCATTTACTGTCAGCCTGGGTACACAGACACAGGGCCAGGGGTGAGGGAACAGAACCACTTACTCACAGCCTAGGTACACAGACACAGGGCGAGGGGTGAGGGGACAGAACCACTTACTGACAGCCTGGGTACACAGACACAGACACAGGGCGAGGGTTGAGGAGACTTAACCACTTACTGACAGCCTGGGTACACAGACACAGGGCCAGGGGTGAGGGAACAGAACCACTTACTCACAGCCTAGGTACAGACACAGGGCCAGGGGCGAGGGAACAGAACCACTTACTCACAGCCTGGGTACAGACACAGGGCCAGGGGTGAGGGAACAGAACCAGTTACTCACAGCCTGGGTAAACAGACACAGGGCCATGGGTGAGGGAACAGAACCACTTACTCACAGCCTGGGTAAACAGACACAGGGCCACGGTTGAGGGAACAGAACCACTTACTCACAGCCCGGGTACACAGACACAGGGCCAGGGGTGAGGGAGCAGAACCACTTACTCACAGCCCGGGTAAACAGACACAGGGCCAGGGGTGAGGGAACAGAACCACTTACTCACAGCCCGGGTACACAGACACAGGGCCAGGGGTGAGGGGACAGAACCACTTACTGACAGCCTGGGTAAACAGACACCGGGCCAGGGGTGAGGGAATAGAACCACTTACTGACAGCCTGGGTACACAGACACAGGGCGAGGGGCAGGTCACCCTGCTTCTCCTTGACCATTGACTGGTCCACCAGGTCCTCCGCCTTCATGCACAGCGTCTCGCACTGAGGGGGCACTTGGCCTGAAATAAATGTACAAAGTCAGTAAAACACATGTTAAGCCTCACTCGGTGGTAAATGGACCATAAGTAACTATTGTTTTTCATATTAATACCTTTATGAAAAATAATAAAATGTTGGCAGAAAGTACCGTCTTACAGGGTTGAAGATATTGTATGTTATTTTATTTTGTGGGGTTTTTTTTGGGGGGGGGGGGGATTCAGACTAGAAACTTTGAAGCAGTGCATTGTCCCTGTAATAAGCTTGACATTTTCTGTTTCTTGGAGGTAAGCTATGAGAGTGGACGTTGCTATCTCCAGCAGTTATCCATGCCACTCATCCTTCACATCAATGAAGAGCACCCTGATATCAAATGTCCCATGCTCTGTTAATATTTATTTAGATATTTCCCTGAAACAATGTACTATGAATGAGAACTATCAGTTAGACCCATATGGGCAGCATGACCAAAACTTCTATATTGTTACTCTGCTACAACAAGAAGATTATACACTGGCAGTATTGATGTCAATCAATTTCAGCTCTGGAGAATACACGTTTGCAAGTTCTTTGAAAGCTGATTTTGTAAAACAGCAATTTTCAAAACTATCACAGACAATCATTTTAAGGTTCCAAGAGTTGACGAGTACTGAAATATCTCACCAGGCTTGAAGTTGAGAGTTGCGTCTTTGTTAAGCACTGGAGCAGGTCGCTTGGGTTGGCTGGGCAGTGGTTTACTTGGCTGTTGTAGAGTACTGCCATTGCTGAGTGTGCTGCTGCCACTACTGCTGCCATCTAGTGGAGGAACAACAAATCAATATTTCTCCATACCAATCTTAAAATCAATTTCTGTGCAACCTTATAAAACTCATTTCCAGCCATAAATTTAATCTGAATGCAGAACTGTACAAATAGTGTCACCCATTATTTGAAGCCACCCCTTCTGCTAGCCAAAAATTGTCACTTATAACAGGTGGTCTTAAATTGGAGGTAAAATTACCAAGAATCTAGACTGCTGTGCCATCAGAAATGTGGTCAAAAATGCCAGGTTGGTATCTCATAACAGTGGTCTTAAATCACAGGTACCACTGTATAACAGAAGATTTAGAATACTATGTTATATGTTGAGAGTGATCTTCTCTATTGCACACAAAGGGCTGTATAATATCTAGGATCTTATTTTTGGCAGGTCAACGGTAATATTTACCACGTGTATGTGTGTTTGTATCCGGATGTTATTACATTATAAAAGTGTCAGCCAAGTTTGTAGCACTGCCTGGTTTTTGTTCTTGCTGTGTTCATGTCAGTTCAGCCCACCAACCGCTCACCTCAATCCCAACACTTGGTATTGCTGTGGTTTACAAATCTGTGCATTCTGCATTGTTTGAAACTCCACAGTCTAAGGCAAAATTTCAAAGTAACACCGAAATGTAAAAATACTAATACCTTCCTGAATACTTGAATAAAACTTTTAAAACCTGGTAGCTTAATCCTACACAAACAGGTTAAAATTTGCTTATTTAATATTCTTGTCCAAAACTCTGCATCTTTCATTGAGAGGAAAAAAAGAAGTGGTCTCAGGAAGCAAAGGGTCAGTGTAGCCCAGGCCGGCTGTGACCAGTGCCAGGCCATCCAATAGGGGACACCACATTAATTTTTTGCCACACAGCACAGGGTTCACACCTGTCAATCAAGGGGGACACCTGGATATATCACTGTCACAGACAGGGCTAGATACCATTTTCTCACAAAATTAGTCTCTTTTAGAGAAATTTAAGTTTGTTAATGCCAAAGTCATATTCATTTATTGCTTTCTAAATTGGACATAAGGATAAATGTCTATCTGCCTGTACTGAGTATTCTTTATTTCCAAAATGCTAGTGATATCCTGCTTGCCTGCACAGGCAGCTGCCCATATCTCACCAGGTGAGACCATGGTTGCTAAGACAACCAGGTATGGAGTTGTGGTGGGAAAATAATATACATGCCTCATAATGGAAGGCCACAGAATTTGGATATCCTAGCAAAACAAGGCATTTTTTTTCCACATGTTGATGAATTACAAAGTTTAAAAAGGGTTTCTGACGGGTATATATTATGGACTCAAATTTCCTACTGTTTTGGCAGAGTGTCCTGACCAATGTTACAGATCAACCTGTGTCCAGGGACATTAAATGACAATGTTTTAGTGCATAGAACCACTGCTAGGTGGCAGCAAAAACTCAAGTTTCCATATGTTACAATACCAGAAAAATATTTCAGCATGAAGTCCATGGTATTACCACAATCATTTGTTATCAAATAAAGTACTTTTTTTCTGTTTGAAGTCATTGTATTTACAGTTTTGTCTATTTTATTTTGATTAAAGACAGGTTACACTGGTTACCAAGAATCAAGTTACACCAGTCTACAATCCTTACACTTGGTTACTGAATAAAGCTTTACTGTTTAAACTGAAAAACAGATTTGTTTTGTTTATTCCTTTTTTTTCCTATATATGAAGTGTGTCCTGAATGGGTTATCCTACATGGTTTAACAGATAAGGTATTAATTGTATTCTTACATTTGATTGTCACTCACTGGTTTCAAGTAGTACACAAACCAATGAGAGGCCATGGTGCATTTAATGAAATACCGACCCCCCCCCCTTTCAAAATGGCGTCGTTTTCAAACTAATTTCCGATAGAACTTCGATTTGGTGCGTATCTGCCCTGTTTAGACATAGGAGAAAGCAAATCCTGTATATGTGGCCTATTGGGGATAATGTTGGGATCACTCGTTGTTGGATCAATCCAACAACGAGTGATCCCAACATTATCCTCAATGGGCTACCCATACTAGATTCTGTATATCATCTAAGTTTGAAGACCTGCAGCAATATTCCTAATTATAAGCTGTTAAAGCAAGAGCAAGTATTTTTTAAAATGTTATTAAAAATGACTTAACAATTCTCTGTTGTGGATATGATACACGGGGGCATATTACATATGGTAGACGAATGTATGTTATTATAGGATATGGTAGATGAGTTTATGTTATAGAATATGGTAGATGAGTGTGTTATTATAAGATATGGTAGATGAGTGTGTTATTATAAGATATGGTAGATGAGTGTATGTTATAAGATATGGTAGATGAGTGTATGTTATTATAGGATATGGTAGATGAGTGTATGGTTGCTTTAAAAAATTGATGAGTGAGCAGTTGTCATTTTTTTTTTTTTTGGTGAAAAAAGACAAGATCAGTATGCAATGAGGTATAGCAGTCAGTTGTGTCAGCAGCAATAGTAAAGAAGGCTACATGAAGTTAATCTTGCATGGGTTCAAGCAGAAATTGTTGTTGAAAAGAATTGACTCAGATACTTTTTAGACCACCCACACCTAGATAATATAAATGACACAAAGTTTCTCTGCTTCATTATTGATATATAAGCTGCTTGGCAAAGTTTCATGTTTACAGGATTACAGACTAACTTGATGGAGAACACAGAAAGGTCCTCAGACAATAGACAATCAGCAATGGACAACAATCTCTTTCTACACCAAAATCACTGACTCAAGCCTCATTCTCACTGAACGTACATGTACTGATGGTTCTTATGACTAGTGAAAGGTTGTACACACCCATGTGCTGACTTGATGGATGACCATTTTCTGGAATGCGTCCAAGCTTCTGTCCTGAGCGCACAGTGGAATAACTCTGTGAGGAATGACCGGACGTTGAGCTGAGACTGTCTGAGGATGAGTTCGATTTATCGTAGCCATATCCTAGCAGGCTCTTCATGTGTTGGCGCTGTGAGTAGTTTAAGTGGCCATCCACAGAGGGCGACTCCATGGAAGTGCTGCTGGTAGAGCTGGCACTGTTCCTGTCTCCACTGCTGCCACTGCGGTAGCCAGAGTCCCGATGTGACGTGATGGATGCTGTGTCAGGAATATCCACCTTCAGAGCTTCCTTCACTTGTGCAGCCTGGACTACCTTCAGGTGTTTATGCGAGGAATCCGTGTACGGCAAGGAATCCAGACTACTACTACTACTGTGACTGTTTGACCCTGCCCTCAACCTGTGACCACTACTGCCCCCTACCAGCACACTGTGTCCACTGCCCTGCAGCTTCTGTTGGCCAGAGGCCTGTGGTGCCCTCTTTTGGCCAGAGGAATGTATTCCGGTCTGTTTATTGGTGGCCTGTGCTGCCCTCTGTTGACCGGTAGTCTGTGGGGTACGTAACTGCTGGTACTGAAGCACACTCTCCACAGCCTTCCTGTTGATGTAATTAGCACTGGCAGACTGACGATCCCCGGCCTGCCACTGTGGGTATGCACCTACATTTGTTTGTTTTGCTGATGAAGGGCGACTATGTCTATGTTCCTGTGCTGTGTCAGGGGAGGGGTATGCACTACAAAGCCTGGCTGTACCAGAGTCACCTGGTGGCATAGGTGATGAGTTACTAGTCCGAGACAGCACCACTGGTTTCACATGGCCGTAATCAAATGGCCGAGCACTATGTGGCCTGTTACGAGACAGAGTTGAATGGCGTTCATGCAGAGGTGACCCATCTGGGTCCAGGTTAATATCATCAAACGACTTCCCACTGGATGTCAATGAGTTTTCCCGCACATGATTGACAGCATTGAGGATGTCAATGGGTGGGGATGTGCCTGTGCAATTAACAGCTTCCACTTCACTTTGGTCCGTCCTTGATACATCCGAGGCGGAGTCAGGAGCCCTGCCATTGGTGGCTCCTGGACTTGGGGGTGGGACACCAGTATCAAACTGATATCTCACAACATCTGCTCCAATTCGACCTTTTCCCAGATTTCCTTTCTTGAAGCTCTCAATGCGCTGTATTTCATTCACTTTGGCCAGTCGTGTGGACTGGTGGCCTGCAACAATGTTCAATGTTTCCCCAGAGTCGCCCACAGGTGGCACCTGGCGACGTTTATACTGGTCACTATTTGACAGAGTCCAGTCATACTTTTCATTGTCACTTTGAGTGTCTCTGTCAATGCCATTATGATTTGCTTCGACACTAACACTAGGCAAAGTCCTTGCTGTTTCTGAAGCAAACCCTTTCTCCGGGATCAGTAAGTTGCCTGAGCTGTCTGGTACTGGGGTATGCATGAGCAGGTCTGCCTGTAGGGGTTGGGTTATTGTGCTCAGGGCCTCCAGGTGTGCCCTGTTCACTCTCTGTCGTAAAGGACTGCTGCTCGATAGGTTCTGTTTGATTGCATCAGAGTGGGATGTTGACACTCTTGACACTGTAGAGGAGTATACATTTGGGGCCTCATGCTGTGGGTAGCCATTTACCTGCCCATGGGCACTGTTACCGGCCCCATGCTGTGGGGAGGGGGGATGCATCTGAGGGTATCCTATCGCCATGCCTGCCTGCCACTCCAAGGCACATTCACCTTGCTCTAGGTCACTGGCCTCGGGTTTCATGGAGTACCCCACCTGATCCATGCCATTGACATAATGTCCACTGGGAGCCATCCTATTTGAAAGTGGCTGTGACAGTGGCCTTTGACTGGGAACACCACTATGCCCTGGCTGGCTCTGACTGGGAACAGCACTTTGCCCTGGCTGGATTTGACTGGGAACACCACTATGCCCTGGTTGGCCCTGACTGGGAACACCAATGTGCCCTGGCTGGCCCTGACTGGGAACACCACTGTGCCATGGCTGGCTTTGACTGGCAACACCAGTGTGCCCTGGACCAGCGCTGACCCTGTCAACTGTGCTCTGCTTGGGCTGCTCCACTGCCAGAAGGTAGCTGGCTTGGCGGCCGTGTGAAGGTAAGGCCATGGGCTGGTCCCGACTGTCGTAACGCTGGTGGGACTGGAGGTGAACCTGACCATTGTGGTACTGGTGTCCCTGTTGCTGCTCTGGTCTCTTGTGGCCCTGATACCCCCATGTTTGATCCTGCCTGGGGTGGTGCTGGTACTGTGAGGGCAGGGGGCTGCGTGACACATAATGTTGGGGGGTAGGCTTGATCTCCAACCTCGGGGCTGTAGAGTACTGGTAATAGTCCCTGGGCTGGGACTCTCCCCTCTGGGAAGGTTCCTGTGAAGGAAAGCTTGAGTGTGAATAGCCTCCTCGGGAATACTGAGGTCGTCTGTCTGGCCCCGCCCTGGATCTGCCACTCCCTCCTGGGTCTCCTCCTGAAATGTAAACCAGATGGGAATGTACACAAGAACAGAACAACAGGTGACAGTGGCCACTACAACAGCCAGGGTATAACATTAACGGTGAAACACAGTCACCAACATAGACAGGCAGCTTGGTAGCTTGATTGTACATGGGATAGAGGCACTCAATGGATTCAATGTCTCAGTTCTTTTACAACAGGAATTTGACCCTTGCATTCAGCCATAGGTGTGGAGTAATACACTGCTAGATTTTAAATAAAGATAACAATATACACCATCCCCAGTTCTGAGTCCAATATCACAACAACACAGCCACCTAAAAGTTTCGAGTTCTTCTGCAGCTTTTCATCCCAAACACTAATTTTGAAATGGAAAGAAATAATGTAATCCACACAAAACCCAACTGAACTGTCACATCATTTACTTACTTCTCAAAATGCCTCAAAATCATAAGCAAAATCCAGTCGATTTTTCTTTTTGTTTTCAGAACATTTTGGTGTGCAATTTCTTCTGTTGGTTACCTACTTCTTAAAGACTCTATTTACAAATGACCATTTTTGTACATTACCAACTTTAGAGTTCTGTAAAGTACTTTTAATTGACGTAAAGGTAGTTGAAGTATATACATATTTGGGTTGGTATGGACATGTGCTGCATATTGATGTAAAGAACACAGTGATAGTCCAGGGATGGCTTTTCTGCTATTTTCGGTTACATGTATTTCTTCACCCAGACAAGTTGCAAAATTGTGAAACTGGTTTCATAGTATCTTCAGATGCCTTTGCATCAAAAGTACTCCAGACAGCTCTATAGATGTTTTTTGTCAAAACCAGTCACTTGTAAATCAAGTCCTTATGCCTTGAAAGTACAATGCACGGTGCACCTGGCACTGGTATAAATTATGTTTACCTGATTTCATGGGATGCAATTTTAATGCACCACCACCAGTATAACTGTGGATCTGCATGATCACCAAGGTACAACAGTCACTCTCATTGGCCAATTCTGTCTGGCCTAGTTGACAAAGTTTGCAGACATAATGGACCAGTCAACTTATGATCATTTCAGTATAATAATAGTTTATTGAAACCTCCAAAGTTGGAGAAAATAAAACACATTTACATCTAGATATTCACAGTTATATACAAAAGACAAAGTACAAAAATATATAACATAGTATACATAAACTATTCTGTGCATATTAATCAATGACATTCATTAATATTTTCTGCCTGATCTTTTCACTGTGTAGTTTTGTGAATATATAAATGCAATTTAGTGGCAAAATTGGCATAAAAAAACAGCAAGAAACTTGTATACTTTGTACATGCTTTGTGAACCACTGATGTGAAAGTCTGGCTCTCAAACTATCACATACTGGCTCCTATGTCCATTACTGTCCATTAATAAATGACCACGCAGAAGAAGTTCTTCATTCACTGCTCTCCCCTCTCTCTATTATTACATGTACTTCTATAAAAGCATTTATTTATTAATTCTCACAATCTCAACACAACCAAGAAAGTTCTTGTCAATATAAACATTTTGTAGAAACAAATATTGTCCAATAAATAAAAAGTATAAAAAAATGTGTAGCTTTACAGGCTATAAATACAAAATGCACAGAGAAGTATCAACATATACTGATGGATAAAACTTAGGAATACAAACAGACAATAAGGTCTGTACATTAAAAGAAAAAATGTATAGCTTTAGGTGTGTTGTACTGTTAAGTTTAAAGTTTTTACACACAATAATTTCAGCTGGGTTTGAATCTGGGAAATCTAAAAACAAAAATGAAGGAACTTCCGTGTAAACATATAAAACTTGAAGAATTTTGGTACTGAATTAGATGCATAGATTTTTTAGGCCATGTTTCAAAAATCAAGTTCTTGATTCAAATTGCTCAAATTTTCAGACAGGACTATGGTTTAACTCATTCCACCACTCATTCCACCCTAATGACGCTTTTTCCCGCTAATACCTAAACGTCGTCTGCTAATTGTATTTTACTACTTTAGGGATCATTTTGCAAAATTTTGGATGAAACTTGCATGGAAGATCATTCCAAATTATATGCTCATGGTCAACAGCTTTCCTTGGCACGCTCTTGGTGCATTGGGCCCAGAGCACGCCAAGGGAAGCTGTTGACTCGGTCTTCTATCAGGGTGGAACGAGTTAATTTGATGCAGGTTGACACTGTTAACTTCACAGATTCTCTATGTGTTTGGAATCTATACACTCTAACAGCTCTAGATACATTATACATCTCAAAGGGCATTTTAATGACTGTTGGAGTGGGGCGGCCAGTTTTACCCCCTCAGGAAAAGCTGGTGTTCTGCCACCTTAACAGCATTTACGACAAAACACAATCTGACCAATGTCTGATCAGAATGAACACACTTCTGGGCTGCACAAAGAAAAATATGAACAATATCATAACATGAATGATTGAAGACTTTAATATCTGAATAGTACATCATGTCAGGCAAGCTAGCAATGCACACAAAACAATACAGCTACACAGGCACACTGTGTGGGACCAGCGTATGTATATGTACACTTATGGAAGGCACAGTGCATCAAGTCATTATGCATAATTTGCACTTTTGTTGGTGATAAATACAAAATGTCCACACATGATGTCAGTCCACACTTCACTGCACTGCCAGAGTCTTGTAGTGGGCTGTTTGTAACAAGCAACAAATGAGTCTGGTAAATATAAACAATACAAGCAGCTTTCCCTTTTCCAAGTCACATTCACACAGCACCCAGTCTCCTCAACACCTAGTCTCCTCAACACCTAGTCTCCTCAACACCCAGTCTCCTCAACACCCAGTCTCCTCAAACACACAGTCTCTTCATCACACACTCCCACACTGTGTCTCTCGCCTCAGACTGTGGAGCAGCTGGCCTGGTGCTCAAGGTGAATTTGTCTCTGTCTATGCCCGGCACACTCTCTGTCTACATGTGTGTCTTCTGAAACATACCGTAATGCACATCTACGGTCACCCCCACCACAACAGTGACAATGAACTATACAGACAGATAGAGAGAGGTTCCACTTGACACAGTACACACTGTGCACAGTGGTCAGTCACCAGAATGAGGCTCTCGTGTAAACTATATTAAAACATACATTTTATTAGTTTTCTGGTCTGCATTCTTATGCATTTATGAAATATACCAGAAGTTCATCTAGACATGGAAATACCCACTTAGTGCTAAAGTAGACTGCTGGCGACATCTACTGTACATACTAGTGTCATTCAACTACTGATAATGGTAATGATGCAGATTCCCTGCATACATGCTGTCCCCTAAAATGTTAGACCATTGACCACTACAGTAAGTCAAGAAGATGTTTGTCCTTACCGTCGACAGAGTCGCGGTGATCCTGACCTGGCAAGAAGGTGGTGCTCTGAGGAGCCGTCTCCACGGACACCGGAGTGCCATTGGGACTGGAGTAGAGCAAGAGCAGAGGCTGGTAGTGACCGCGACAACACTTGTCTGTCACGCTAGCCCAGCTCGTCCCAAGCTGCAAATATCAAAATCATAAATCCAAACTTAAAAATCAAGTATTGTTTGTTTAATTGATGACATAAGAAGAACCTGATTATACATTGTCAGTCAACATCATAATATCTGCCATTCAATGCAGACTGGGTTTGTGGGAACTACTTTCCCAACCAGATAAATATGAGAACTGCTGCATCACCAATAGGCACAAACAATTCTGTCCCATCGTACACAGGATATCTCAACACAAACTGTTTTCAAAATCACACACACAAACAAACTATACATATAGTTGGAAACGAAAGTTATATTAATAGCAAAGACCATATTTTGGATCATGGATAGGAAGATGGCCTTTTTTCATATGGAATTAATATTCACAAACACATACAGTGGTCCCCCTCTTACCCCCCCCCCCCCCCCCATGACAGGCCACTTCTACAAGGAGCACGTATGGCATTTTCATTGTGTTTTACCCCTCAAGAGTGGCCACGTTTCCCACAAAGCCATTTTTTCTGTGCAATTGGGGTGGTCTCTAGAGCCAAAGTCTCTATTTGGGAATCTTGCTGTACACGCAGGCAAACACGCTACACAATGTGCCACTGATGGCCCTTACGGCTGCTACAATACACCACCCACCTCTCGGACAGTGGCATCGTCAAAGTAGATCCATCTCTTCATCTTGGAGTGGAAGAAGAACGTGGAGTAATGTTTTCCATAGTAACAGACCACTCCTACGAGCTGTAGACGGGAGCTATTGGCCCATCGATCATCAACCACCGAGTGGAACAGCTGTATACACACAATATTTTGTTAGTATTTGTTATTAAAAAAGTCCCATACAGCAGCACAATTTCCAGAATTATAATTATACAGTTATTTACATTAAAATACAACTGTTCAGGAAATTTGAAGGCAAGTAATTTTAATGATTGGCCTTCAAAATGTTTAACCCCTTAATCTATGTTGCACAGGTAACTTTTAACTCTTTTTACACGTGTCATGCAGACAAATGCTATATGACTTTACATACGTCTTATCCTTTACTTTATTGTTTTAATTTTTTTTCTCTACTGTATGTTGTACTGTACTACACAGACTTTTTCAGTCTGAAATAAGGTTATCTTATCTTATCTCAATGAGTCTAATCAAATTAATGATTAAAAGTATCGGCATATTTGCTTTTATGTATGATTCTGTGAAGAGACACACACAATGCGTTACTCCTGTGTACATCTTGGCACTCAATTGGTGTAAATACAAAATCCTTCTTGGTTCTACAAAAATCTGATAGACGAGACAGTGATGGGTGTACATTAATACTTACATCGGGCAGGCGTAGGCATGATGGGTGTATATTAATGCTTACATTGGGCAGGCGTAGGTGTGAGGGGTGTATATTAATGCTTACATTGGGCAGGCGTAGGTGTGATGGGTGTATATTAATGCTTATATCGGGCTGGCATAGGCATGATGGGTGTACATTAATACTTACATCGGGCAGGCGTAGGCATGATGGGTGTATATTAATGCTTACATTGGGCAGGCGTAGGTGTGAGGGGTGTATATTAATGCTTACATTGGGCAGGCGTAGGTGTGATGGGTGTATATTAATACTTACATCGCGCAGGGGTAGGCATGATGGGTGTACATTGATACTTACATCGGGCAAACGTAAGCTGGTCCCTATAGACTGCACCACATCCTTGATATGGTCCTGAGTGGGGTGATCAGAGTCCCAGATGAGACCAATACTCACTGCAACAGAGCACACTCACAGCTGTACTGATCTGAAGGCAGTCAAACTTTATCACATCACAGTCAACAGGTCTTTACGTGCTACTTGAGGTGTAAACATGGGTTAGCAACACAAGGTACACGCAAAATACGACATGCTCTTGGTACCACATCAACATGAGAATTAAAATATCTGTGTGTATGAAATAAGGGTATGATTCATAAATCAGACAACTCACTTAAAGTACTCGAGACAATTGCATCATACGTGTATCTAGTCTACACTAATAATGAAGCAGTAGCGTGGTTGTACTCACCTACATCCGGCAAGTTCATGAGACTACGGCGGATCTGTACCCTTTCTCCACAGTTACTCTGCAAGCATGACAAAACATGACTCGACATGCATCAAATCCGAGATATACCATTGGATCTCTGACTATTGAAGCAGTTACGTAGCAGTGTAAGACTGAAGCAATGAACTGATACAAACATATCACCATATCATCAACTGATACAAACACATCATCATATCATCAACTGATTCAAACATATCATCATATCATCAACTGATACAAACATATCACCATATCATCAACTGATACAAACACATCATCATATCATCAACTGATACAAACACATCATCATATCATCAACTGATACAAACATATCATCATATCATCAACTGATACAAACATATCACCATATCATCAACTGATACAAACACATCATCATATCATCAACTGACTGAGGGCCTAGTAACAAGTAATTCTGACTACTTTTTCACGCCCAAAGAAAAGTCATGTGTTTGTGTTTATATGAGAGAATATCCAATTAAGGCCATCTGCATACTGAGACCAGGTCTACATTAACCATCAACTTATGCTCCCTCAGGTGCTCATCATAATAGAATAAGTGTCAGATAACTGAATATGTCAGATATCTGAATCAAATAACAAAGAAAATAAACTTTTTCCAACGAAAATTTGTGTCATTATATTGAATATGTAAGATATCTGAGAGTCCTTACGAGGTTTCACTGTATATATACACACACACACACACACACACACACACACATACACACACATACACACACACACATACACACACACATACACACACACACATACACACACACACATACACACACACACACACACACACACACACACACACACACACACATAAGACAATGATTAACAGTGTATTATATAAATATGTGTTATCTAATCACTTTATATGCCATGATTAATCTTACATAAAGTAAAAGGATTTCTGACATCATACTAACTATAGGAGACATTGAAACTGAACATCATAATTCATAACTAATTTTAAGCAAATTTGTATTACATTAACAACAAAAACCAATGTTCAAATAACAGTTGAACATTTAAACGCGAAAAAACTACATGCAGATCGAGTGAAAAAGGCTTGAAGATTGACATAAGTCCTGAAACCTGTCTTGTTCACAAAAAAGGGTGCAGTAGTCCTTTTCTTAATTGTACACACACACACACACACACACACACACACACATATATATAAATAGCAATGCATTTTATAATATAGCTCTGCACCCAGTACATGTCAACAGACACCTCTTACAGACACCTCTTACAGTCACCTCTTACAGACACCTGTTACAGTCCCCTCTTACAGACACCTCTTACAGACACCTCTTACAGTCACCTCTTACAGTCACCTCTTACAGACACCTCTTACAGACACACTCAATATCTGCTGCTAAGACTGAGCTCTATGTTTAAGAGAAGCCCTTTATGTCGGCTGAAACAAGACAGTCCATGCAGACTGCAGGAGACTCACTGGGCAGTCCCTGTAGTCTCCCTGAGAGGCAGCAGTCCTCAGTAGCTGGGCAAACAGATCCCTGGCCGCTGGCTCTGGCCCTCTGTCCTGACAGTCCTTGGCCTGGGCACTGCAAGCACACAACAAAGATGTCAGTAGGTGCTGCGTCACTTGTGTCAGCACACAACAAACATGTCAGCAGGTTCTGCGTCACACCTTGTGTTAGCACACAACAAACATGTCAGCAGGTTCTGCGTCACACCTTGTGTCAGCACACAACAAACTCTGGTCTTACCCTGGTCTTAACCTGGTCTTACTCAGGTCTTACTCTGGTCTCACTCAGGTCTTACTCTGGTCTTATCCTAGTCTCACTCAGGTCTTACTCCCCCATTGCCAGATTTACCATTTAGTTTTCACACAGGTATGGCATTCTCATCAGCTAATTTCAGAGACTTGCACATTAAACTGATAAGAAATACATTAAATATACGAGGCATTTTAAATATATTTAATATATCACAGGTTAATGACCAAAGCAGCCATCCTCACACTAGAGGGACAACACAGTAAAACTGATTTGCCACTTTGCCATTATGGATACATAGCCAGTTCCTCTGTGCACCCCACATGTTTATTTAACTGACCGCCAAAAATCTGACAGTGGGAGTTTTTGTATTTGTTTTTGACAGCTGTCTCTCGGTCATCCATCATGAACCCATTACAGTGATTAGTACTTACACAAGGGCACTAGCTGACACGTAGTATACCATCTGGCTGAACGGCAACGGCTCTGACGTGGCTCCACACTTACACACCACCTACAAACACAGATCAACACATACATAGCTTCCTTCATGTATACCTAACTTGTAGCTTAACCATTTCCCCTGGAATTATTAAGACTGGTATAGATTGGATGCCAAGGGGAATTAAGACTGAGTCAACAGCTTTCCTTGGTATGGATTGAATGCAAAGGGGAATTAAGACTGAGTAAACAGCTTTCCTTGGTATGGGCTGGATGCCACGCGGCATTCATTACTTTTGAAATTCGTGCAAATCATTGAAGCAGACAACATTTGACCACTGTCAAACCTGGCTGTTTTAAAGGGGAAAAGGTTAAACTTGCAATTTTTGTTTTTTAAAACCAAAGAAATAGCAAAACTTGAACCAACATTTGCCACCCCCAGTAAACTCATTAAACTGGAAAAGAGCAATCCATCCCACATTTTTTTCTGGACTAAGTGGTCTTTGAGTACAGTGTGCGTGGCTGGACCAGACCAGTCTGATGACAGACCACCCAACATGAAAAACTACTTTTTGAAAGTCCCTGTTACCACTTGATATGTTAAAGCTCCAATAAGAGATCACTTGTTTTCAAAGACCACTTTTGGATATGCCCCAGGTTTTTTTTCCTGAAGACAGTTGCCCATTGTAGCGTAGAGAGTCACTGGGGGCCATAAAACAGGCATCAGTCTGGCCACCAGCAATATAGACATACAGAGAAACCTGTCTTCAAAGACCACCTTTAGGCATGACCAAATTGTGGTCTCTCAAGACAGGTGGTCTCTTATAGGAGGTACAAATAACAAGTAAAGTACTGAGCACAATATGTTGAAAAAATGGTCTTCCAAAACAGGTGGTCTCTCATTGGAGTGGTCTCTCAAGACAGGGGCCACTGTATTAGAAACATATTGAAGATGATAGGCCATATGGACAACACTGTTTACTGCTAAACTGACCAGACAACAATATTGTTTATTGTTATAATACAGGTAATGCTCTCATAGCCTGCAGTCATGTTCATATAAATTAGCAGACACATCCCATTCTTCAGCAGGTGTTCAGATCAAAGAGTCCACTCATGAATAAATGCATTTAGTACAATTACTCAATACTGATAACCTCTCTGCATCTGACACATCCATGGCTCTCATATCAATCCCACAAAAGTGTCTCTTGGACAACTAAAAAAAAAAAAAATCATGCAAGTGATTGTTCTGAATGTTCTGGAAACTCCTGTATGTCTTTTCTTGGTAGGACTCGAAAACAGCTGAAATATGCTTCTCATGCCCATGATGTAACAGTGAGTGATGTTTACCCTCAGTTTAGCCAGCGCCCCCTGCAGGACTGAAAGCAAGTATGGGGACAGAAATTCTCTTTTTTGAAGGTCCAGAGTGGTTTGAGAGCAATCCACTTCCAGACCTATACATATATGTACATCTATAGGGCCAGGTCATTTCTGCTTTAAAAGCTTGAATATTTTGCTTTCACTTTTTACAGATTCTGCTTTTATCCTATTAACATATTTGTAATAAAAAGGATTTGATTTTGTTTTTTCTGCTTTATTCTTAAATTTGCATGGGAATTTTGTCAAAGTGTGGAATTTTCCTGCTTTAAAAAATAGGCACATTCTGCTCAAAATTTGATTAAAGCAGAAATTGGATGGCCCTACATGTATATGGGTATGCCAAGATATTATAAATCCAATTTACCAGTTTATAAATGACTACATAATTTTCTACCATTAATCCATTTGAGTAATTACCACTTTATTTATCTGACAGTTTATCTTTTCTGGTGATAAATTTGTGCTTGCAACCAAGACATTGCTAAACAGATCGAGTATTCTCTGTCATAGCCATCTACAACAAGGCAACTCATGCACCCAATGTTGTTACAGTCCAAACTTTGCAATAACCCTTGGCCCGCTGGTACCACTGTTCTAACTGTTCAAACTTTGTAATAACCCTTGGTCCTTTGGTCCCCTGGCCACCACTGCTGTTACTGTTGTAATAACCCTTGGTCCCTTCGCCACCACTGCTGTTACTGTTCAACTTTGTAATAACCCTTGAACCCTCAGCCACCACTGCTATTACAGTTCAAACTTTGCAATAACCCTTGGTCCCCTGGCCACCACTGCTGTTACTGTTCAAACTTTGCAATAACCCTTGGTCCCCTGGCTGACACTGCTATTACAGTTCAAACTTTGTAATAACCCTTGGTCCCCTGGTTAACACTGTTGTTGCTGTTCAAACTTTGTAATAACCCTTGGTCCCCTGGCCACTACTGCTGTTACTGTTGTATTAACCCATGGTCCCCTGGCCACTACTGCTGTTACTGTTGTATTAACCCTTGGTCCCCTGGCCACTATCACTGTTACCCACCTGTTCCACCACTGTCATGGCAAACTTCTGATGAGAGATACAGTGTCTGGCATTACACATATCCTCGGACTCCTGGTTGGCAATGTGGAAGTGGATCCTCATCAAGATATTCTCCTGTAAATAATGACATAACATATTATATCATGTCTCATTTAAAATGTATGCCATCCTACTATTTGGCCAGTCTGAAATATACCCTAAGTAGCCCAAAATCCCTTGCTGTACCATGACCTCTAGGTCAATACTACCCCCAATATTGACCTACGTTATAAGCTTCCCAACAACAAAACTCAAGATTACTTTAGGTTTAAAATTTCATATAAGTTTTCATATTGCTCTCCCTTCTCTCTCCCTCTGTCTCTCCCTAATATGTATATATATATATATATATATATATATATACACACATACATATATGTAATAGAGGAAGCTTATTACCATATTCATTCCCACAGTTGCATGTGCCCTAATAGAAGCACGCTCCCAACTTGTCCTTTTGTGGATTCCACATATAATACTTAAAACTGCCCCATGAGTACAAAAAGTTAGAACAAGGATATGGAATGCACTCAGATCAATAAGTTCAACTAAAAGTTGTCATATAATTGTTTAATATAGTCACTGTAATTGTATTTCCATCCAATTTCATTCATTTTGAGCTCAGTACATTGGACTGGTGTACACCTGGGCTGACATTGTTATACATGTACAGGGCGGCCATTGTGTCCCAGTCTCAGACATGGGTGGTCTTTCACACCAGGTGTCACTGTACAGTGAGGGCGGCCATTGTGACCCCATGTCAGACATTGGGTCAATGATTGCTAAAGGACGGCAGATAGCGTCCGCACACTCACAAAGCACTCTGCGGCGTCATCCATGTGTCCTAGCTGAAAGCGCTGCTGGTCAGCAAAGCATTTGGCCAGAGCCTTCCTGAGGGCATCTGGTGGAAGGGACGACTGGTCGCTGTACTGGAACTGTGTGAAGATTACCTGTAGACATAACAGTCACCATTGAACCAACACAGATAGAGGTCAAACATCAAGACAGACTGGCTACACAAACAGTGCACAATAGCTGGCCAACTATCACAATTTATACCCACAACTCAGAGACTGCTGTGTGAATAGTTTACTGGCCCAGTCATCTGGCTTTGAACACAATGAGTCTGAGAACTATGCTACCCCATATACCAGTAAATATTAACAGATGACACAGCTATGTATTGTCCTGTGTCACATGTATGCAGCGTCCCATAGTGCTGTTTTTATTGTTCTCATTTATATGCAATAATCATATCAAAATCAATAATTTTATTTTGGTCAAGTTCATTAGCTTCAATACTGGTGTAAAATACTTGTTCCCTCAGGAATAAACATTCGGTGAATCTGCATTCCCCTAAGGGAATGAATGTTCATCCCACCAATGACTATTTGTCCCCCCCCCCCCCCCCCGTATGAGAAACTTATTTTTCTGCAAATATTTGTTTCCACCCACACACTGCTGATTACGTTTGTGTATGTACATTGACTCATTGTGTTTGCTAGAATTTTTTTTCATCTTATTTATGTTTATTTCTATTTTTTCAAAGTTTACAAAATTTAGCTCAGCTCAGGTTCGCTTAGTTTTTACATAGTTTAAGTTCAATCTGATCATCCACTAAGCTTATATAGTTCAGCTGAGCATATGCTGATCATGGTAATGTGTATTCAATGTTTCTAAGTGTGAATACCACAAGCACAGAATAAACTCAGATACCAAGTGTACGGTAGGGGAAGAAATATTCGTACGGGGAACAAATAGTCTAGAATATTTGTTCCTAGGGGGATTAAATCTCTCCAGGGGGTACAAATATTCTCGTGACACTGGCTTCATCACATGTTGATCACACACATTCATATTTCTACATTTATGAAGACGTCTTCTTCGTAGCCGTTGCTTTTCACAAATTTCAAGGAAAGATAAGAAAGCAAAAAAAAAAAGTGATATAGTCCTCTCTTTTGAACATAGAGTATATCATATATATATATATATATATATATATATATATATATATATATATATATAAATTTTCAGTTTCTTTAGTTTTATTTAAAACGTAAACCTTAAGCTGTTACATTCTTATTAATCCAGATTTCTACATCTCTACTGCCCTGGTTTTGACTACAGAAACCCAAATTTGGCAACAATTTTGTGTCATTCTTGCCAAATAAGCTACAATTTTATAATTGCTGGCATTGGCCCAGTCTTGACAGTGCCCAACATGCTGGGTCTATGTGTTGAAAGCACACACTATACCATGTATACTGGATGTGTTGATGTGTGTACTTACCTTGAGAGCACAGAATATGCAGGAGTTGGACATGCACACATGACCAGAGAGCAGGCGAAAACTGCGACGGAAAACATCCAAATGCCACAGAACCTGCAAAACAAGAGCAGACTATGAGCTCCACGCCTACAGACGTCAAACCACCAGACAGATGTAAAAAGGTGCAGAATTACTGACATTTGTGATGCAATGAAGAGAAGACTTCAGTGACTACCCAGGGTTTTACGCAACTGTATCCTGTACTAGTATCAATATTGTCAGACAACGATGCAGACCTTGAGCTCTCCTGCTGCCTGTAGCTGTACTTACTCCACGTTACCATGACACTGTGTTATCAGGACACTGTGTTATCAGGACACTGTGTTATCAGGACACTGTGCCATGTTATTAAAACACTGTACAATGTAATCAGGACACTGTACCATGTAATTAGGACACTGTACCATGTTATCAGGACACTGTACCATGTTATCAGGACACTGTACCATGTTATCAGGACACTGTACCATGTTATCAGGATACTGTACTATCAAAACTTCTTGAGTTATAGTGCAGACACCACAGTATCTCTCCCACAGACCAACCAACCTGGTGATCTTGGAAATTTGGTGAAAGTCACCCATCTCCTGATCTGACCAAGCCCTAATTGAGTACTATTACCGTGTGCAATATTGAAGTCATAACTTAAATTCTGAGTTACAATGCAGAAACCAAGTTCACTAAAGTGACCTTCTGACCTTTGAATTTAGGTCAAAGTCACCCATCTTCGAACTTGACCTAGTCCTGGATAATGACTATAATCCTGTGCAATATACAGGTCTTATCATAAAAACTTTTCTAGTTATCGTGCGGAAACCAAAACTTACTACAGAACCTCCATCACCTCGGAAATAGGGTCAAGATCACCACCTCCACATTTCACCTAGCCTGTATGTGGGAGTATATACCTGGTCAATATTAAACTCCTACTTCAGAAACTTCTTGAGTTATGGTGCAGAAACCATAGTTTGTCTACCGACCAACATAAGCAAAGCTATATGCAATGCCTTCTTCAAAGGCGGGGGGGGGGGGGGGGGGGGGGGGGGGGGTGGGGGGCATAAAAATAGAAGAAAAAAAAATGCAGCACAACCTGTTGAACAAACTAAGGTCTGGGGGGTCCCCAAAAGCATCCCTATGCAATTTCAAAGCAATTGTTATGCAATTTTGGAGAAGAATATTTTTAGATGATTTTTGTAAAAAATTGAACTAAAAAATTCATTAAAAAAATAAAAAATCGTTGGAGCATTATCATTTAAATAAACTTGGTAGCGACCCACCCAAGGTACACCCAACCAAGTTTGAAGTGAATCTGGCTGACAGTTATAGAGAAGATGTCGACTACGGATATCTAACTACCACATAACCTCAGCTTACTGACAAGTCAGCTGAGGTAGAAATCAATGAAACACCTGGGGATTCAATCCTTTCAATGCCATTTTAGCAACCACTGCAAGCTGCAGCCACCAGTCAACACCAGGTCAATACCTGGCCTTGCCACACTTGGCTAAGCAAAAGGTGGACCAGGGAAAGCTGTTGACTCATTCTGGCAGTCAGTAGATCAGTAGACGACAGCAATCTGCTGATGGGAAATGGAAGTTATCAGTGAATCTGATATGACATCAAAGGGGGAACATCTCTTGCCCTTTTCAATGATCTTTCAATCAAATTAATAAGACACTGAGTCTGTGCATGTAGCCATGAGAAGTCATCCTAATCTCTTGTTATTAGATTACTATATTCCAAGACTTTTTAGAAAGTGTATAATAATATAGAATGTACAGGTGCTACATGGAGGTATTGGAGGGTTATACAATACAGCTGTAATTACTACACTCTGTCTCTCTCTTTCTCTCTCCCATTTCCTTCAATCATGGGGGGTGGGGGAGTGTCATATGATAACCAATTGGATATTGGCTTAGCTGCATTCTGCGCCAAACAAAGCTGAGATGTGGTCCCTGAAGTCTGACAAGTTCACATCAATCATAGCTCTTGTAAGTGCTTTCAGGTCCAGGTACCATATTAATTACATTAACGTGTATACCCAAAATCCACATTCCAGAATGCCAGGGGCTTTAAGTGATGGAGTGAAAACAGGTTCTCCATGAATGATGCCACACCGAAAACACTGTGGCCACCTGGTAACAGTAAGTAAGACAGGTGGCAACCCTCTCATGTGTTTAACTGCAAGATCCAGGCAAAAAGTGGGCAAAAACAAAGAAAACAGGTCATTTTCTATCAGAATGACCTCATTTTGACAACTTTTGGAGTGTCTTACATGTAATTGGAAGACTCCACCAAAATCAGGAGAGTTGATAGGTATGAAGTCAGAATTTTATGAACAGAAAATGAAGTCAATGTTCAGTCATCAGTCACAAATAATATATAAAACAATGAAGTCTGGGAAATTTAAACATACATTATACAAACACATGAACTCTATTGCACATAAACTGAAAAACATCAGTTGGTAAAATGGCATAGTATCAACTACAAATACACACAAATAGTAAACTACCCTACAGACAGTCTACTACACACACACACACACATGTGTACACACACACACACACACACACACACACACACACACACACACACATAAGAGACCAATATAAGGAGTCCCAAAAGGAGCAATAATTATTGTCATTTGAACACTACCTACACAACAGTGTCATTTGACCTAAGATCAGGACCAGCACTGGCCAAAAGGAGTATAATCTTTCCTGATCTGAACACAACAATTAGAAAGCTAAAATTCTGCAGCTTACAGCAGGGGTGGAAATACCCCACCCCTGACACTGATGAGTTATATCTACAGCTATCGTATGTATTAAGGAACCCCCCCCCCCCCCCCCCCCCCATCATGAGGTCCTCACTGCTGTCCTGACAGCAGCCTGATGGTTAATCCTGATTGGTAGATGCAGATACCCACAGGTCAGCTGACCTGGTGTGCTGCAGTGCTTCTGTTACAACTTACAGATAGGTCTACTCAACCTTTTTACTGTGTGACAACACTGTTAAATTGTATCACTTCTCATGATACAACTTCAAACTGAGCATAGACCACCAACAGCAAGTACTCTCAATATGCATTTATTTCAAAGCTTCTAATTTTGGTGGTTTTTGCATTTTGGACCTTTCACTGAAACTTTGAAGTCTGGATTTTTGTTACGATTCCAATGTATGCCATGTTAAAAATCCTTCTCACGGGGTTCTTATTTTGGCAGTTTTGAAGCATCAGTGACATAAAACAGAAATAAAAAATGTGAAAGTAAATGAATTGACAGTATATACTCAAGCATGGCTGTTCTTTCTAATGTAAACTAACCTACATCATGTTGAGGTCAGTTGTTTCAGCATTATCAGCACAAAACTAGACTTTGCAATCTGTTCATTACAGCCTGTCACTTTTAAAGTGTCAGTCAAAAGTTTCTTGCATACACACAAGGCCATTTAGCCCTCTCCTTATTAACCCTTAGAGCACTGATTTACAACTGAGGTAACAACTTTCCTCGGGACACTTTGTGTGCAATGTGCACAAAGTGCCCGAGGAAAGCTGTTGACTAAGACTACCTTTTGATTAGACTAGGCTTGCTGGTATTTGAATGAAAGGTACCTTCATGAGGAATTTTTTAACCATTATATGTTTAACCGTAATGAGAAAAAACAAGAGGGCTGTGTGAACAGCCCATGCTCAGCTGATCTTGACATTCATCACACTTGCAGATCTATAAACTTGGGAAAGGATCAAGGTCACCCATGTTCTGAGTAAGTCTGACCATTATAAAAGAACACTAACATGTGCAACATCAAGGTTCAAGTAGTTCTCAAGTTATAATGAAGAGTAAAATTCATGTATGTTGCACTGTGACCCCAGAAATGAGGTCAAAGTCATTCATGTACTGTCTGAGCATGACCTTCATACAAAAACATTAACATGTGCAACATCACAGTACTAACTCAAAACAGATCTCAAGTTATCAAGTAAACAGTAAATTTTGTGTCAGTTGTCCTGTGAATTAGCACTAGAATACCCATTGACTTCCATAGTAATCAATAGGAAAGCTGCATTGATCGATAAGTACCCGAGTTGAAAATACTTAAAAATCAGGAATCTAAAGCAGTGCCACCTAGTAAACAACTTTGTTTGACCCTTCCACAAGAACATATCCATCACATTTCACTTTAATCTGAGTGACAGTTCTGAGAACAAGTGAAAAATAACAAAACCATATAAAAAATTCATAAAAAAAAATTAGAAAAAATTGCAGTGCCACCTGGTGAACAAATTGGGAACTATGTGTCCCTGGGAGTGTCTATGAACGATATCAAAACAACTGGGTGAGTAGTTTCAGAGGTGAAGAGTTTTTAAGGTTTGCCCCCAAAAAACGAAAAAAAATCATAAAAATTCTAAAAATCAATAGAGCGTGACCATTTGAACAAACTTGGTAGAAATCCACCCAAGGCATATCCCCACCTAGTTTGAGGTAAATCTGGCCAAAATTATTTAAGTTATAACCATTACAAGAAATTCCCATGTTAAAACTTTTGTAAAGATTTTTGAAAAAAAAATCATAAAAAAAAAACAAAATTCACTGGAACATGACCATTGGAACAAACTTGGTAGACACCCACCCAAGGTACATCCCCACCAAGTTTGAAGTTAATCTGCATGACGGTTTTGAAGAAGTCCCAAATGTGAATTAGCATTAGAATACTCATTGACTTCCATAGTAATCAATAGGAAAGCTGCATTAACCGATAAGTACCCGAATGGAAAAAATCGTTAAAAATCAGGAATCTGCAGCATTCCCACATAGTGAACAACTCTGTTTGACCCTTCTACGAGGAACATATCCACCACGTTTCAGCTTAATCTGAGTAACGGTTCTGGAGAAGAACATGAAAATAGCTAAAACACACAAAAATTCATAAAAAATTAGTAAAAAATTGCAGCGCCACCTGGTCACAAATTAAAAACACAGACTCCCTAGGTGTCTTCTCGTGTGATATCAGAGTGACTGAGTAAGCGGTTTTGGAGAAAAAGATTTTTTAAGATTTGTCCAAAAAAAGAACAAAAAAATTCATTAAAAATCCAAAACTCACTGGAGCATGACAATTTGAACAAACCTGGTAGACACCCACCCAAGGTACATCCCCACCAAGTTTGAACTTAATCTGCATGACGGTTTTGGAGAAGAAGTCAAAAATGTGAATTAGCATTAGAATGCCCATTGACTTCCATAGTAATCAATAGGAAAGCTGCATTGACCGATAAGTACCCGAATGGAAAAAATCGTTAAAAATCAGGAATCTGCAGCATTCTCACATAGTGAACAACTTTGTTTGACCCTTCTACAAGGAACATATCCACCATGTTTCAGCTTAATCTGAGTGACTGTTCTGGAGAAGAAGTCGAAAATAGCTATAACACACAAAAAATCATAAAAAAATAGAAAAAATTGCAGCGCCACCTGGTGAACAAATTAAGAACTAGGTGTCCCAGGGAGTGTTTCTGTGTGATATCAAAGTAATTGGGTGAGCGGTTTCAGAGAAGAAGATTTTTTAAGATTTGCCCAAAAAAGAACAAAAAAATTCATTAAAAATCCAAAAATCAATGGACCGTGACCATTTGAACAAACTTGGTAGAGACCCACCCAAGGCACATCCCCACCAAGTTTGAAGTGGATCTGGCTAACAGTTTCGGAGAAGAAGTCGAAAATGTAAATTGTTGACGGACGACGGACGGACGGACGACGGACGGAGGACCATAAGATAAGCTCAGCTGACTGACAAGTCAGCTGAGCTAAAAAACCATTGCCATGATTAGCACTTTAAGGGTTAATGAATAAAGACTACCAGTTTGTGTCTCCAGACATTAAGTGCCTCAACAGCAGCTGAGTACAAACTGATGGATGCCACGGCCTCCTGCCACTACCTCCTGTCACAGGCACTGGCCACACATCCTTTGCAGGAAAATCTTCCTTTGGAAATACCATCTTTAATAATTTGAGAGCAAAACAAGCACAGACAACCAGTTTGTGAAGCAAATGAGGTCTGGGAATAGCTAAATGGGTCAGTTCATGGCCTGCAGAGGGCGGTGCTGTTTGGAGGAAAAATTGCTGGTGTTATCACAATGCTTTGAATTGTCTTGTTTATTCTTTCATTATAACCAGAAGTACGTTGACAATTTTTACTTCACCCCCTCCCACTCCATGGAACTTGAACGCAAGCTGACAGATGGTCTGCTTGATACAGCAGCTTCCCAATATTGCCATAATATTTAGTCCAATCAGATTTGTCCTCTGGACAACCAACACACTCTGCAGACTGTCATCTGACCTATTTGGCCATTCCCAGACCTCATTTACAACCTCATTACCCGCATTCATTTCACCCTCAATTGAAGGAAAAATGTCCAGCAAACAAGGCTAGGTTAGCACTAGCACAAGCCAAAATAGCCAAATGCTACTAAAACTTCAAAATGGCTATTAAAGGTAGTAAATGGCCACTAAACCTTCCAAAAAATTATTTGTGTTGATGCCGAAATTTGACAAATTCAAAGTCTGTGTAAGTCTCTCCAGGAAAAAGGGAAATTTCTGCTACTAATTTCAAAATCCTAGCGCTAACGAAAACAAGGTCTCCAGTGTACCTGTCACAGAACAGCCATATCATTTCCTCCTTCCTGCTGTCACAGGGCAGCCCTATGACAGCAGGAACCCTGTACTAACTTTCTCCTTTCCTTGAACTTGTTTCCTGCTTCTTTTTATGAAATTATAAAGATTTAAAGTTTCAAGTATAAATCCATACTTTGTAGACCAACTTTCTTTACTTTTCAATAAAATCCACTTAGTAACATTATATCCTATTCAAATATTATTTGAATACAGGGAAGGCTCAGGTACATGTAAACATATGACTAACTGTACACATGCTGTACTCGTGTTCCTGTTAGAACTCTACTTGTCTGCTTTGTCATTTCAGGACAAAAGACCTTATGACGCAGTGTGAGCTTGATTTAGCAGCCAGGTTAAAGAGCATCCTGCAGAGAATTGCCACTTGAAATCTCAGGTCTTCAGGGGAAACAACACACAATTGTGCCAGGCCCATGGTATGTTGAGCCAACTTAACCTGTCTCTGCTCCACTGGTTATGCTGACTGGGGGCAGCCCTCTGTCTATTGGCAGGCAGCCAGCACAGCTCTACAGGACTTGTGGCATACTCTCAGTGACCAGTAGGATGAGCCCTACTCACCTGGCCTGACATGTTAGTCACACACGTATCATTTTACCTACAGTAAAACCTCTCTGAGCACCTGCATACACTGAACACCTCTCTATACTGAACACCATTTCTCAGCCCCAAATATATACTTCCAACGTAAGCAAACCTCCTTATACAGAACACTTTTTTCAGGTCCCAAGGGTGTTCAGTACAGGGAGGTTTTACTGTACACGTAATTCTGTTACAGCTACAAGGCATAAATGCACCTAAATGAAGATAAAACAAGCCTTGTCCCTGTCACTTATGCACAAAATATTATCACAAACACACACAAAAAAAATTTTAAAAAGGCAAGATGATCAACTGCAAAAATTAACCATTTCAAAAAATGATGTTACTGTATGAAGAAAGAGATACAACATATTGAGGCTTAACAGTTTAAACATGGACCATAGTTCATGTAATTAGTGATTATCAGGATTTCTGCTGGTGTGTTGTCTCAAAAGCCATCTCTCTCTGGTTCTTGACTGGGAACTAGAGGAAGTTGGTTTAGGAGGCAAGCAGCTGCTAGTGGGTAAAACAGATGCAATTTTGTAGCCTAAAGTTGTCTGCAGCTATACAGTTTTTTTTCTATACAGGTTTGCCTGTGTATCCTGACCCTGCTCCTTCAGATCCATTAATCTTCACAATGTTTACTTGTAACTGCAATCTCCCTCTAAACATGTTTTACATGTTTCCTCAAATTTTATTTCTTAACTTTTGCATACCCTAAAATCCATGCCTGATAGAAATCCTGATTATATAGCCACTTTTAGGACACAACATGATCTTACTCAATATACAGTGGACTCTCCATATTAAGACCACACAAAGGGCTGAAAATATGTGAGCACTCTTAATAGGGAATGGATACAATTTAAGCATAAATAAAACCAGGTCTGTAAATTAGTGGTCTTTACTACAGAAATGGTCTCTTCATGGAGGTGGTCTGACTTGGAGATTCTACAGTACATGTAGATGAGGCAGACAGCTAGCAGGAGCAGGACAGCTGACACACAGCTTCTGGTAAGACATGGTCCTGTGCCACACGGCAATGCTCTTATGATGTATCTTTGCTACAGGTTAACCCAAGGCTGGTAATGTTTTCACTGCCTCCAGTGAGACAAAGCTCCTTCATCTAATTCCTATAGATAGTTACTGTAACAAGACATGTTTACATGTCTTATCAGATCATACATGTACTGTCATTCATGTAAACATGTAAGTTGTAACAGACAGAGATATGATAACAGGCAGCCAGTAATCATATAACGTTTCATCCTCATGGACTGCTAATGGCTGATATATGTGTTTGCAGTTCTTCTTCATATGCTGCATATTATGAACTAAGAATAAACATCCAGTTTTGTTTCATTTTATTTATTTTTCCTGATGAAGACCATTCAGGAATATGTTTCTGAGCAACTTTTCTGTATCCTGGATTCAATTTGAGGTCAACTGAAGAAAATAAAGCCAGCTCCTTAAATTATATTTTAGGGCCAATTCTGGAGCTTAAATGCTTGGGAATATATTTATGATTATACAATATGAGGAAATTAAACAAATGTTACACTTAATAGACCTGTGCCATGTTCCATTCATAATTTTGAATGACTGGCTGTATCAAGATACACAGGTCTATCTGGCTATGACAGACTGGCTGTATCAAGATACACCTGTCTGGGCATGATAAACTGGCTGTAAAGATACACAGGTCTATCTGGCTATGACAGACTGGCTGTATCAAGATACACCTGTCTGGGCATGATAGACTGGCTGTATGGGAATACACAATTGTCTGGTCATAGCAGACAGGCTGTATGGGAATAACCCTTGTCTGGCCACAGTAGGCCTAGACTGGCTGTATGGGAATAACCCTTGTCTGGCCATAGTAGGCCTAGACTGGCTGTATAGGGATACACCTTGTCTTGTCATAGTAGACTGGCTGTATAGGGATACACCTTGTCTTGTCATAGTAGACTGGCTGTATGGGGATACACCTGCCTAGCTCTGATAGACTGACTATATAGAGATGCACCTGTCTGGCCATGATAGACTGGCTGTGTTGGGATGAACATTGTCTGGTCACAACAGGACTGGCTACATGGGGATACACTGTGTCTGGTCACAACAGACTGGCTACATGGGTATACACTGTGCCTGGTCACAACAGGACTGGCTACATGGGGATACACTGTGCCTGGTCACAACAGACTGGCTACATGGGGATACACTGTGTGTGGTCACAACAGACGGGCTACTTGGGGATACACTGTGTCTGGTCACAACAGACTGGCTGCAGAGGAACAGACATTATCCGGCCTCAACGAACTGGACGTTCATAGATAAACATTGTCTGGCCACAATTTGTTAGTTTCATACAAGAGAGGAAAACAATCTTTGTGTCTTATCAATGAGAGCTTGGAAGTTATCAAACATTCCATCCAAATACTTAAAGTTTGTGTTTTTATTGGCAGCGTTTAATATCTGCTATACAGGTTCACATTCTGCTGCGTAGTTTCAAAGCATTGCCTTTGGGGTGAACTTGTGCCTTTTATAGGCATCCTCAAATTTGGCAAGTGGCCCGCCCCAATCTCAACCCACTTTTAGCATGTTTACCCCTAAGCACCTTATTTGCCATTGAATTATAGCAAAACAGTCAAGCAAACTACAAGATTAGTCTGACCACAAAGATTGATACAGATATGGACGGTGGTGGCAAAGTCTGTGAATACTCTGGGCCTTCTATAATGTCTTTGTATTGTGTTTGCTCTGGGTCTGTCAATGATGTGATTGGAGACTCAACAAATGAACATTACACCAAGAATGTATAGCTTCTATGGCTTACATAATCACCATAATGGACAGTCATGAAAACATGACACAACCTAATTCATAAGGAATTCACCTCTTTGCAACAATATTAGATAAATGAAATTTGACTGAATTTTATGATTTTATGTTTTAATAAAAAGCTGGCCACTTTATGAAATGTCACAGACCAATCTAAATCATACAATTATGACAGAAGTCTTCGTGGTCTTGGAGGTTATAGATCTATAATGCTCATCATGGTCTTGGGGTTCTTTACCTCATTTGATTTCGCAAAATAGCCATTAACTGTCAACTTTAACATCACTATGAGTCAATGGAGTGTACACTAGGGCCTATTGGCTTTAAACCCACTGCTGGTATGTATTACATGTGTATTCCATTGGCACAAAAATCATCCAAACCAGTGCCTTGGGCACTTACAAAAAGTGAAATAAACTTCAATTATGGACCAATAAGTGGCTGTGCATGTACTTGGGACACACACGTACCACCAGCGCTTGACATAGAAATAACTCCGTCAATATAACCATCAGATATGCAATGAAGGTTTTATTTCAAGAGAATTCTGTGCTTATCAGCGACACTGTGGTCCAGTGCTCTCTGCTCAGTCCCTCGTTACTAGAAAGATTTTAATATCAACTAGAAAATTTGATTTGCTTGTTCGCAAATCAGTCTGGGTGCCTGGAGAAACTGCATTGCAATGTATGCCGCTGTGACATAGGCTACAAATGTGTAACGGCATGTTAACAGTATGGTCAAGGTGGTGAAAAGTGTTGCAGAATGATATAGCTAGACATGTCTAGCTTTGACTTTTCAAGGTGACTCTAGATCAAAAAAGACAACACCAGATGAAAGCTTATATGTCATTTCCAACTCATGTTCAATAGTAACCATGGCCCCAAAGTGCACCGTTTTCCATATACAGAGATTCTAATGCTGTGTGGCCTTGCTTTGACGTTTCAAGGTCACTCAAGGTCAAACAAGACAGCACCATATGAAAGCCTATATATCATTTCCTATTCACATTTACTAATAACTATTGCCCTAAAGTGCACCGTTTTCCATGTACAAAGATTTACATGGCCACATACCATGTAGACATGCATGGGGTCACTGTGCCACAGTAAGATTTGAATGCCACGAAAGTTGCATACATCTTCAAATCTGTCACTGAGCTCATTAGCTACAAGTAACCTATCTTGCTATTCAAGATTTAAATTTTATGTAATCATCTAATTTGCATAGATTCAAATCCTACAAGTTTGGTTCATGGTTCATTTGATGCACTTCTATTACAAACCTATATATTGAATTTGGAATGGCATCTCTATCTATTATAGTTTTGAAGATATTCAAGATTTTAACTTTCAATGTGCCTTAATTAGCATAATCTAAAATTTTACAACTTTTGTTTACTGTCCGTTAGATTGGCAGATGTCACAAACTTATATGCAGAACTTTGAATTTTGTATCTATCTATAATAGTTTTGAAGATATGGAGCTTTTAAAAATTTTAATTGCCCCTAATTAGCATAATTTTGAACATCATGACTATTCCAAATTAGAGAGACAACTTCCCTACTAGGTGTATTATCATGCCAAGTTGAAACAGTGTAGCTTGCACGGTGTCAGAGAAAAGCTCCTGACAAAATTTGGCGGAAAGAAAGAAAGAAAGGAAGGAAGGAAGGAAGGAAGGAAGGAAGGAAGGAAAGAAAGAAAGAAAGAAAGAAAGAAAGAAAGAAAGAAAGAAAGAAAGAAAGAAAGAAAGAAAGAAAGAAAGAAAAATATGTCTGGGTTGGCACCCAGACATAACTACATGTACTAACAGGGAGAGTGCCTAGGCTCCCATTGAAGCACTTCTGCTGAACATGCCCTGGATTTCAGGCAGTTGGCTGTGACAGGATGTGCTTCATGGATGGACCATCAATGTTATAATGCAGGCATACTGTGTATGTAAATGTTTTACACATGCATTCTGGGTAAGCTCCCTCCCTCTACAGTACCTGGCTGGCAGCTGATACCATCCCATTTTTCCAGTGTGTTTTATACTATAGTGGATATAGTACATGTGTTACTTGTGGGGCCCATTCATGTTGTCCACTATGAATAGTAGTGCTACCTTTAATATTTCCCACACTTATCAATATCATTCTTAAATATGCAATTGATTTTTGTTATTTAGAATAGTTATACAAAAATCATAAAATGAAATGAAAACCCAGCACATGGTATTTCATTCAGGAGGACGGTGACAACTGACAGCAAGAGGCACCAGCTGGCAATAACAATGACATACCATATGACCGACCACCGGCGCCACCTGTGCATTGCCGTTTCTGCACATTGCACTGTGCTTGAAAATATATTATTTCTGAACAAGCATTAATCATGATAGACCTCTGTATAGGTTTAAATGTAACAGGCATAAACCTGTAGATGTAAAAAACAGAGACATAGCAGGGGCTGTTGGTGGCCACTAGGCACAACGGTAACCATGGTAACAGTCTGACCCATTTTTAATATCTTTAACAAGCATATGAACTTGCGTTAAAAAGATAAATGCCTGGAGGTGCAGGACAACACACCCCATTATACATCTTAAGTGCCCTACCCTTCTGCAGCACTTCCATTTTCTGACTTCCAACAATTTTGAAGTAACACTTACTAGTATCAATTTATCACCATTTGGGTAAACATTATAGCTAAATTAACATTTTAAAAATTCTGCTATAACATTTTTCAAATTCCAGCATGCAACAGACTCATTTTAATCAAAAAGTGTGGCATGTACCTGCAAGGGATAATATGTTGCTACACGTTCATGGGTTTTTAAAGATTTTATCTCTACAATTCAGTGATTCATGAAAAAAGAACTGGTTTAAATTTATAAACATGGACCTAGTACTAACATATCAGAGCCCATTAATTATTAAAGTATGTCACTTTTATTGAAAATTTCAGTGTGTTGAGATTATTAAAATGACATTGCCCCTGTCCAATGCACTCAACTCTGGAAGGCTACAAATGTGATTACATTATGCTTGACTCAGAATTCTTTAAACTTTCTGTTTCTGACAAACAAGTGGGCACCAAGGCAACAGGGTTAAAGGGTTTTTTTGCTACAGGGTTAAAGGGTTGTTTTCCTGCAGGGTTCAAGGGTTTTTTTCTACTGGTGTACTGGACACTTATTTTTGCCCTACTTGCCTGCTGGAAGCCCCTTTATTTCCTGTACTTTGCACCAGTCATTATTTCTAAATTTTCTGATTTTGCATATATCTAGTACCATGGCAAACATGACTGCACCAGTGAACTGGCACAACTCCCTTCAAATACGAAAGCAAAAGGCCTAGCATGAATATGGAGTTCTAAAAACCTGAAATGTGCAACAGGTCACAAATCATGCGCACAAATGGTATGTTGTGTATACAATAAGGGTTCCTATGCTTTTAACTCTTTAAGTGCCAAATTTTGGACTGAATCAACAGCTTTTCTCAGTTTGCAATGTACCCAATGCTCGCCGAGAAAAGCTGCTGACCTTGGATATCCTCTCTGGAACTAGAGGCATGCTGGTATTTGAATGAAAGGGCTTTTTACAAGGAATAAAAATCTGAGATCCTAATGATATTTCAGACTTGTTTGACTCTAGTAGATCGACTTTATATGTGATTGGCACTGAAAGAGTTAATTACCTCTCAGCTACATACAACATGAACAGAATATATATCTGACACAGACCACAATATTGCAGGTAGACAATACCAACACTTGACTGACATAAACACCTGTCTGGGCTGCCTGGTGCAGTCAGCATTGTGACTGTAAAGCTGACAAACAATATATTTATGGCAGTCAAACACATGGTCAAACCTGACTTGAAAGACTGTCCACATGCAGAACCAAACCATGGTCTCTCAAGCAACCCATATCTTTAGGCTGCCTTTCAAGGCAAGTGGTCTCTCAAGACAGGATCCACTGCACATGTTTTAAAACCACACCTGTTACAGGAAATACACGATGCATAAACTGATGTAGCCTAAGATTAAGGAACAGTCCATGGCAGGGGTACATCTACACTTTCAAAATCTTTACCAAAAATGGAAAGTAAAAGCAAAATTATGAGGAATTCTATGGTACATCTTTAACAACAATGCATAAAAGTAAAACAATTTAGTCATTTGTTTATTTCTTTAGCCAAATGAAAGAAACATTAGCAGCTGGCTAACTGGCTAATGGTACATGTACCAACAATTCCTGCATGGGAATTCAGTCAACTCTATACCCACTTGTTTGTGTGTCCACCTGAGACATCATTCACAATGGGAATCAGCTGGGACAGTGTTTTCCCCACATTATAAGCTCAAAGGTGGCCCACCTGTCATCTTTTCTTCACCACCTTTCACCTTTTTACCACCTTTCTCCTTTTTCATTAAAAAGTAGGTTATTTCAGTAATATTTACACAACATTTGGTCAATATCTGTCCTGGAACAAGAAATTCTAGGTTGCCATCAGGTTCACCGCCTTTCTGCTCTCCAAAACTTTATCTTGAGGCCAAAACTTATACCATCAAGTTCAACATTATAACTCTGCTAAATAAGTTTTACTTTGAGAAATAAAACAAAAACAAAGACAGGGTGGATTGGTTTTATATACACTACATATAGGTCTGACTGCATGCTGTGTACTGTTCAACTTACAGATAACAGATACTTGAGGGTACAGACGATCAGTCTGTCATCAAGGTCATATACACTGTCACATAAACTACACTGGCTTTTGACCACCTCTTTTTAACTTTCATTTTCAATTCAGCAGTATTACTTACTGCTTCACTATCATATCTTTTCATTGGTATCTTTTACTTAAGCTAAATCCATATGCTTGAATCAAACTTCATTAATCACTCATCATTTGTGCAAGTATTGATTTTGATTTGTACTTTACTTTCCTTATCATGGGTAGCAAAGATCCCTCTCTTTCTCTTTCTTATTTTGCTGTCATTGTGGTCATCATTATCATACTGTCATCATTATTATTTAATATTATTATTAATAATTTTATTGCTATTATCATAATTGTTTTATTGTTGTCTTCATGGTCATAATAAATCATTATTAATAACAATACAGTGGTACCTACAATTTAAGGCCACTGCTGTGAGAGACCACCTGGATTTTGTGATCACATTTCTGATGGTACAACAGTCTAGATTCTTTGTAATTTTATCTCCAATTTAAGATCATCTGTTATATGTGACCATTTTTGGCTAGCTGAAGGGGTGGTCTTAAACAACAGGTACCACTGTAATACAGGTGTTCATCTTGTACAGGGCTGCCATATCTAGGACCCCAGGGTTCTTACTACAATACACCTCATATCACAACAAAGCAGTCATTCCAATTGTTATCACAAATCAAATGACCTCGGACAAACTAAATAAGGCGAAGAGTGTTCCTAACAATGACACTTTGATGAAAGCTAGCGAATGGAATGGATTACAGTATATTTTTAGGATGGGAAAACAAATATTTAGAAGATGACAGGGTGAGAGAATGACAAGACACAGATCCATGTGCCTGAGGATACACGTGTCTGATGATACACGTCTGAGGATACATGTGTGTAAGGATACACTTGTCTGAGGATACACATGTCTCAGGATACATGTGTCTGAGGATACACATGTCTGCCTTACATGTTTTCCTGGTGGAAATGTTTGCTGTCAGCCTTTTGGTGACCATCTTCACCAGGTTCATTATTATGAATTAAAACCTTTTACAAGGATTCAGTCCCAAATGTTGGCTTAACGGGGTGATAAGAAAATGATCTTTTCCAGCAAATATTAAATGTGTAATTACTGAATTGCCTAAGACAGTCATGAAAGCCAAGTTTATAGTTCAGGGCACAGTAGAAACAAGAGGCCCACAGGCCTAATTAATGCTATGCTGACAAATAATCATATTTATTGATTACCATCACCAAAAAATACATTTCCTCAATTGCTGAAGCCTAACCTCCTGGGCTTCCTTGCACTAAGCAGGATACACTTCATCATGAACTCTGCCATCATTCATCTCACTATTCCAGACTCTCACAGGAACTTTTGTTTCCATGGGTAGGGCCAGTACTTTTCCGCGATCGCGGAAAACGGACGGAATTCACGGAATCTATGATCTCAAACGGAATTTATGATTTGGAACGGAAATCGGCAAATGCCACGGAAATTAAGCGGAATTTGTGAATTTTGCCTCTCAAATAATTCAAAATCACCACATATGTCATCGCATAAAGCAAAACACACAGACTTGGATCCAAATTTGACGAGTCGGCGGTGTTATCGATACCACGTGGAGCAAATTTAACGAGAGGCCGGACACCTGCGCGCTATAGACCCCATTGCTACCATATCCATTCATTTGCATGGCATATAGATATAACGCGCAACAGAGGTACAATGATAATAGCGCCGTCTGTTGGTGGAGGCTGTCAACGTAAATAGTAAACAATATGGAGTCACTTTGCCGTTCGTTGATTGATCAACATTTTCCAGAGGCGATAAGATCAACTTTTTTCCTTTTTTTATTGACCAGTGCTAAAATCGTGCCCTAGAATTAGTGAAACGGAAATGAAACGGAATTTGTAGTTTCCCAAAACGGAAAAACACTCATTTTGAAACGGAAAAATACAGGCCCTACATGGGAAAAAGCATCATGGTGGTGATAAAATGTGCACAGTTAATATTGACATCACACTGTCTGTAGTATTCCACTGCTCCCTTAATTAAGCACTTTCCCCTCTCTATAACTTGGTCGACATACCACTCATGAAAGTATATTTTAGTTCTTCCTTCAATGCCTTGTTCACTGTTAAATCTGCATTGCTACATGGTGTGATGGACACTGGAATGTTGATTATGACAGACTACAGTATGATGCAACAAAAGTGTAGTACACTGTACATCAATCGTTTCAGACGCAACCTGTAAGCAATGTCTTGTGTTTTTATTTACTTGTATCAGTTGAACTGTTGAGGATGGCCAAATGTTTGTCATTATAGGCCCCACACAGGCTGTAGCTTCATGTGCATATTGACCTGAAATCATTGAAAAATTTTGCAAGAATCTTGAATATGGTCGGGAAAATAAAATTACTGTGAAAATATGTCCACTTATAGTACCTCTTTTGGAAGACTACCTGCAGAACCTGACCAGTGATCACCCAAAATGACCCAAAAAGACCACTTATCCATCCAGAAACTCCCCATTTCAGAAAAAACCCACCTATGTTGTAGAAGATTAATAAAATATTTTGTCAAAACCCAGTTGCAGGATAGAATGGGGTCTAATAAGTGTAAATCAATCACGTTTGAACTTGAGTTATGGATGGAAATTCAAAGTACACGTTAGTTGTTGGACAAGTGACAGTGCGAGTCCTTTCGGAGACCACCTTCTTGTGACCACTTCTCAACTGCACTAGGGATGACCTCTCAAAGCAGGCACAACTGTAATTACTGAGCAGCAACTTGTGAATGTGGAGTTGATGTATCTGGGAAATAACGACTGCTTTATCAGCTGACTGGACATTTCGCCAGCACTCTGGTCCATCTGGTGAGCAAGCCAGATGGTAACACTCACCAACACATGCTGGGGCCCCACCATGGTCATCAATCCAGCATCTTGTTGACCTGGCACATGTATATCCATAGACAAATATACACCATAAACATGTCTGGATACACACTGTCCACTCAGCATGGGCACGACCCCAGAACCAGGTACACAAGGTACAGCTGAGGTCTCTTCTGCTTTGACTTCACTATTTACCAGTGTTTACACACAAATCATGACATCAGAAGATACCTGGCCTTTCTCAGCTGACTCAGGAGCAAGCTGGCAAAAAGTTGGAGGGAAAAGTAGATTATAAATAAAAATGAGCCCTTGTGGCTCATCCCCTTTAACCCATCTCAGCCCACAGAAAGGCCACATATCACAATGGTAATTAGCATGGTAAGATGTACATGAAGCCAAATCTTAGTTCTATGAATTAAAGTCATCTTTAGTATCATTCAAGTAAACAGTTAAATATGATTGTAAGTTCCATAATAAACAATGTACAACAACTGTTATGTCACTTTGATAGTACCACATATACAGGTATAAGTATACATAGGTCTATGTATACATGTATAAACACACACACTCACAGACAGCTCCCCTGCAGACAAACTGCACAAGGGGTGAACTGAGGTACAAGGGTTAATGGAGCCAGTCACATGACATATCTATGGCAGGTCATGGCACTATGAATATCATTGGGTAATTTCTGTCTCTGTGCCCTAAAATCTGAGTAAATTACCCAAACCAAAAACATTTGGATTCCAAGCCACACCAGATGGCAATATAGTCCAGCTTCCTTACACGTCCAGATAAATGGCCAGGGACTGACAACATGCTGTTCTTTCAGCTGCTCACTCCAGAAACAATTTGCAAAAATACCAAATTTTAAAATAATTCAGCAGAATCAAAGAAATTTTATAAATGTTTTCCTGAAAATTAAAAAAAATAAATAAAAAAAATTAAATTTCTTTCCAGTTTTTGGAGTGCAAGACCATACACATGGTCTTCCTGAATGTCACAGATATTTCCTGGTCCCATAAATATTCCATATGATGGACTAACATACTTCAAGGAATACACATGGACCAGCCATGAATAGAACATTACATCTCCCTGAGTGGAATATTTAACTGTTGTGAGGGAAAGCAGTTGTAACACATATCATGTGTCATGAGAGGAGACAAGTAGCCATTTAAATTAAACCTGACCCTCTCCCCCCCCCCCCCCCCCAACAACCCATGCTCTTATTAACATCTCCACCTTGTAGGGAGATCAGGCAACTGGAAAGAGTTACGATGGACATTCTCACATTTATTGTTTCCAACCATTTGAAAGAGTAATGCTGGACATTCCAAACTTAATGTAACCATTTCAAAGAGATGCTGGACATTCCACATGTAATGTAACCATTTGAAGGAGTAATGCTGGACATTCTACATTTAATGTAACAATTTGAAGGAGTAATGCTGGACATTCCACATGTAATGTAACCATTTGAAGGAGTAATGCTGGACATTCTACATTTAATGTAACAATTTGAAGGAGTAATGCTGGACATTCCACATGTAATGTAACCATTTGAAGGAGTAATGCTGGACATTCCACATGTAATGTAACCATTTTTCTGGTATAATGTTCAAACATTGATTGAAAATGGACTCTCTAGACCACAGTTTAACCCCCAGTTTACTGCAGGCTGGGAGGATCACTGCATGGAGTTCATTGATTTACCTGCACAGCGCTGTTCAGGAAGCAGTTGTTCTCTCCTGGTGCGTTGAGCAAGCCCTTGGCATTGTTAAAGGACATGCTGAGACGGGGGTTCCAGGTGGCCATCTCTCGCCGCCACCACTGACGCAGTGTTGACTGCATTGATGTACAGTTCTACCCCTCACATCGGAATCTGTATAACAAACACAACACAATTTGAAATTGCTGAAAATACTAATAGTGAAAAGCATTTATGTGTCACCCTGCTCCCTTACAAAGTGGCCAGGTTTCACTCTTATTAAACAAACTGTGGGTTGCACATGCAGGTTACAACCTGTGGAGAACCATCCACAGAGCTACATCACTGATGACTGAGGTCTTCAGGGTACAGTGGTACCTGTTCTGAGAGACCCCTCCAATGAGAGACCACCCTCTCTTGAAAGACCATTTTGTAAAACCCCAATTCCTATTCTTCCAATGTTATTGCACCTCTAATGAGAGACCACCTGTCTTGAAAGACCACTTCTATGAGGCCCCATAGGTTGGTCTCCCAAGAGAGGTACTACTGTAGTTCAATCTATTTCAGTCATAGAAATGAGAACACAGATCTTGGAGATTAACAAACCTAAAAAATAACAGGAGATAAACTCAGATGATTCATACTTGAAACCAGATCTGAGTAAGTAACTCTGAATGCTGTCACTTTTAGGAGTATAAATCTTCTCCCAATACTTTGTGTATTTACTGGGATTACACATTATAAACATCACAGGCCAGTACATACTCTGGGCTGTTAACTCATTCCATCCTTATGATCCTCCCCCCCCCCCCCCCCCCCCCCCCCCCCGCTAATATCTAAATGTCGTCTGCTAAATGTATTTCACTAATTTAGGGATTATTTTTCAAAATTTTAGATGAAACTTGCATGGAAGATCATTCCAAATTATATGCCCGTGGTCAACAGCTTTCCTCGGCATGCTCTGAACACATTGCACCCAGAGCATGCCGAGGAAAGCTGTTGACTCAGTCTTCTAGCAGGGTGGAATGAGCTAAATTATTCCCCAGTCATGAATCATATGATCATGTAATCACAGTGTAATCCTTGATACAGGTCTCTATGATTCACCAACACAGTTAGTAAGAATCAGAAGTTTATTGGTCACGTTTACACTGTTCACATTATGATAATTCCCATACCACAACACTGCTCACATGAGCATGTCTGTCTGAAACATACAGAGTTTCAACCTAAAAAAAAAAACAATTAAAAAGAAAAAAAAAAAAAAAAAAAAAAAGCCTGACATACATACCAGGAATACAAATGACATTGCATGATTGTTCAATGGTACAAAATATGAGAGTAAAAAGCAGTCCATGTTGCAGCTTTGCAACAGGTCAATCTAAGTACTGTTGTGTTGTTGTGTTATGCCCCGCTGCCTCTCTTTCCTTTGATGAGTAACGGTACCCTAGATCATACAAAATTTTATTATTATATTTTAACCTGAAAACATAAAGCAGTAAGTGACACATAAGAACACTGGATTAATAATTTGTCAACTGTCATTAAGTAGCCCCAGAGTGGGAAACTGCCATGTGTGCACTCGGACAACCACTTTTGCTTTCTGGTTGCATCTCATACTGTACACATATATGCCTTTCTGTGCCGATACATGCGTCTAATAAATATGTAATTTGAAGTCAAGAAAACTTAAACTTTGTTCACTTTAAACACAAGTTTAACATGTCTTATGTCTTTAACCTTTTATTCCCACGGAGGATCAAAATGAGGCTAAATTTCTGAGATTTGTTTGGTAATGTGATGGCTCACTGTAACCATGATGTCTAAATTCCTGAGATCTATTAAGAATATGATCGTTCACTGTAACCATGATGTCTAAATTCCTGAGATCTATTAGGAATATGATGGTTCACTGTAACCATGATGTCTAAATATGATGGTTCACTGTAACCATGCATGATGTCTAAATTCCTGAGATGTATTAGAAATATGATGGTTCACTATAACCATGATGTCTGAATTCCTGAGATCTAGTAGGAATATGATGGTTCACTGTAACCATGATGCAGACTTCTACAATTCCTACGATCCTGCTGTCCTGGACAGGTGGATATCTAGGTCAGACTAGTGACTTTTGAACATCACTTGTCTAGTCGACAACCAAATTTCCGGCCGTTAATAATGATTTATTAAAGCCCAATTGTCTGGCATACTGACTGAGCTAGTGGGAAACACAAACAAGTTAGCTGGTGTAGCAATTGGGGCTGCAGCTGAATGTATAGCGGCCAGACAGGCTCAAGGTGTCAACAGATATTGGCAAGCTGTGCTAAATTTAGTTGTAGCTTCTAAAACTATTTCCAAACATATTTGCATATGGGACGGACAATTATTCAGTATTGATAGAGACAAGCCTGCCCCCACCCACCCCCATGATTTTTTGTAATGCATGATCTATGTTTAGAGGGACAAGTGAAGTTTGAGAGGGGCAAGTGGAAATTCAAATTCACTTGTCCTATGGACAAGGTATTCTGGAAAAAATGTAGAAGCCTGTGATGTCCACGTCTTAGCTGATAGGCCAACTTCAAATGAAAGCTGTATTTGGTATTCACCTAGCCAAACCCCAGTGAATCATTCTTAAGTCAGCATCCTACTTTTGTTTTCACAAATGACATGCACCATGTGTTTCATAACGACTGGCAGCACATGTAGGACCCATACAGTAATAGGCACAAGCACGGAACTCCTTAACAAAGTGTGAAAAAGATTACTTTTTGCATCTTTGAAATGGCACTGTTTCACCTTTAAAATTTAAATGGAATTTATTTTGAAATCTGTTTCACTATGATGTAATAGCAATATTTTTTAAAAATCGCTTAGCCATAACCTCTAATATTCCGGTGGGTTTTTTACATACTAGCCTCAACTATTAAATAGCACTGTGATATCTTGGAATTATCAAATGGCTGTGATGTATACTGCCAGCCAAGATGAGATATATTTAGGTGGAGAACTCAGGTTGCTAGGATTGTGGGCCCTGTGGTCAGTCTGGCTGGACATGGTAATGAGGTAGACACACTGTCTGTGTATATCAGCAACCCTTCCATCACACTCGCTGCAAATAAACACAGTCTGATAAAGGGGCAGACTCTAGACCCCCAATGAGCCAGGTGTCAATTAGCTAAGCCCTACTGTAACATGTCAGCTTATAATCTTGGAATATCTTCACACACCATCACCACCAGGCAGAGAGAAAGACAAAGAAACATTAAACAAAATCAACAAATTTTATCCCAGAAATCAAATGCCAAAGCACCTTGTACTTTAAATTTCACAAAATATGTTAAGCAAATATAATATTATGTTTTTGACATTAAGCCTTTTCATTAAAGTTCAAAATAGAATTAAAGAAAAGACAATTAGTCGGTAGAACTGGGAGGGTGTTACCCATAAGCCAGTTGGCCATATATAGGCTAATATACATGGAATTTTGCTCAAGATTTTATCCCAATTTTCAACCTGATTGGCTGAGTAAATTTCAGATTTATGTACTTTCAATTAACTATTTACATTTCATTATGTCACACCATTCAGTGTTTTGGCTGGAGAATCACAAGTTTGGCTAATACAGAGTTTCTGAGTCACTTTGGCTGAACTGGCTAATATACGAGAATAAATTCAGTGTAACCCTTGAAAAAAATTATATTTTATGTTCGGAACGAGCGGGACTCGAACCTGCAACCTTTGGCACTAGTCGCCTAGCTGAAATGGGAAATGCACATATCCACTCAACCAAATCCCCATTCTTAAAAAGAATGGTTCAATGGAGGTAGTTATGTGCGAGTGCCATATCAACACAGTTATGCAGTATATTTACTGAGTTGGCATTTGTTTCCAGATATATATATAAAGAAAGGCCCATGGGCCTAATGCTCTACTGACATATTACTTTATGACAGTCTCCAAAAGCTCATTTCATGAAATGTATTCCCTCCTTGCCTGCTAAACAGACTATAGTTTTGCGTGTCTGACTTGCTCCACAAGTGTTGTTTGTTGATTGCGTATTTTTTCAGATATTTGCACATTAGATGATTTAATGTTGACCTCACAGTTTCTTGTATATTTAAAGCAAGTTATACTTTACTTACAATATTTGCAAAACATTTAATAAAACATGTCACATTGTAAGATTCAGGTGCACGGTTGGCCGAGCTGCAACACGCTCGCCTTTCACCTCTGCGGCCCGGGTTCGATTCACGGCCGGAGAAGCATGCGGAATGAGTTCTAACCACTCTGACTGTGCACGGTGGTTTTCTCCGAGTCCTTTGGTTTCCTCCACCAAACATGTAGGTAGGAAGTATACGCCACGATCTGTGCCATGGAGAGTGATTAATATAGGCCTGGCCTGTTTCACAATCCATGTAAAAGATATGGGTCTACACATTGTAAGAACTATTTCTTGTGTTAATTTCATCATTGTGTGGGGCATGCCAGCCTCTGCCTGGAGCAGGGTTTCCATAAATCTGGAACGACGACTGTGGACTGGTGGCTATTCGACAAGTGGGAAAAAAGCTTCTCTTGCGATAAAAGTTTGCAGGATCTGTTAATTTTTGTATTACTATATATATATTCAAAATGAACGTTGCAAATTGGGAACTTCTGGTCTTCACGAAGAGAACGGTGTTTGCTACACATATGTATGCCATAATGCACTATGGCATATGTAGAGAACACCCATTCTCTTCATTTCACCCATGAGTTCCCAATTGGTGATGTTCATTCCTATAATAGGCAATTTCACAGACACACTACATGAGATATGTCTATGGTTAGAGAGATCAAGCAGCCCCCCCCCCCCTTGGTATGTATATTTATCAGTACCTGGTTATCAACTTTTACAGCACACATCATCACCATGTATGTTACATGGATAAACTAGTCATAAATCCCAGTGAACAGATTTGATGACCTGGTCTTATGCAAGACTGAGTCCAGTCAGACGTGCAACATCAACCTTGTAGGATGACAACTGGCTGCAGTCAGGCCCTGAGTATGGGCCTGACTGCCCATCATACAGCACATCTCAAGTTTCCTGTTACCAGTCACCACAGAGCAACCAGGGCCATACAGCCACACTCACTGTAACAGTTTGCTGTCTGCCAAACCTGCAGCAGACTCTGACCTTGGGTGTGGATCTGATTTTGTACAGTTGCTGACAATATCATGTTCTCTTTTCAACTCAAGCAGAATTGAGATTACAGCAAGTCTGGTAACGGTACTAATCATATTACCACCATATAAAGAAAAACAATAAAATTCATTCTGCCAGTTTTGTTTCCATGTTTAGACTTGTAGGTACCTGAGTACACAAAATATGAAATAAGCCTACTATTCTTCTAAGTACTTGGTCAGTACAGTAGCTTGATACCTAACAAAAGATGGACTCAAGTCAAAGACAACAACAGGGACCTCATGCAATTATTTATCTGCCTAACTGGGCCTTCACATGTGATCATGTAAAACATATAATACTGGTCCGAGGCTGAGAGCCCACCAATCTTTTGTGTCTGTAGCCTATGGGCCTAATGCTACACTGACATATTTATATATATCTGATTACCATCACCAAAAAATGCATTTCCAAGAAATGTATACATACCCTCCATGACCCTCAGAAATTAGTCAAGTTTATCAAATGAGGCGACATGGAAATGCTCCATGAGCAATACAAAGTGTACCACTTTGTGGTAGGCCTACACTTGGTATTGTTCCCCTTAATCCTTGTCAACATATAGTGAAACCTGTCTTGAAAGGCCATGGGTGACCAAACTGTGGTCTGTCATAGGAGGTACAAATAACAAGACAAGTACTAACTCAAGTAAGCTGACAAGTGGTTTTCCAAAGCCGGTAGTCTCTCAAGACAGGGGACACTGTGTTGAATTTAGTGTTCTTTTCTTAAGTACGGATCCAATGACCTTGAAAAATAGGTCACAGTCACACAACATACCGCAAAATTTGACAATTGGCCTAGTTATATTGGATGTGAGTTTTGCAGTCCCATGTCAATTTATAATGTCACAGGTATCACAATAAAATAATTTCTTAATATGCATCCCTTCTGTCCTCTAGAAAATAGGTCAAGGCCACCCATATTATGAAATATGGAACTTCTATACACAATACACATTTGTGGTACATTTGGTAGTGTTAGCCTTTTTATTTCTCAACATGTCAAATTTAATGTCCTTTACGATGTCTTTATTGACCTTGAAAAATGCATAAAGGCCACCCAAAATTTTACAAAATTTGACCATTGGCCTGATGCATAATAGGTGTAATTTTATCAGTTCTATCTGAATTTATGATCGAAACAATTAATATAATGTTTTCAATATTACGATGCTCACTCCACTTAAAACCAAAAGTGGCACCACCATGACTCCCTATATCTTTGACTTTTGTAAACAGGTATGATATTTCTGTCATGTAGGGTTGATCTTTTCCATTTTCATAAAAAAATGATGGAATAGTGGATTAAAACACCAAAAACAGAAGTTATTTTTACAGAATGCAGTATAATTTCATAAGTAAAAAGAAATATAATCAAATATAAAGAAACAAATACAGTTACAGATTTGACAAACATTTTCGTTTGGATTGTACAATTCATGCCTAAAACCTAACCTCATGGACTCCCTTGCAAGCATGATATGACTTATCATGAGAGAGGCAGGAAAGGAATAAAAGTGTATGGGATTACCTGAAAGGATGCTGAAAGGGAATAAAATAATAGTTAGAAGGCAACAGGTTAACTTAGAATTCCAGAGTACAGGGAGGAAAAGGAATAGTGGGAGCCCTTATAAGAGCTAGCATGGGAAATGCCTGAGCCTTGGAGGCAGGGAGAGGGCGTGTGAGGGAAGGGTTTGTTTTTTTGTTTTTGTTTTTCAGAAAGTACAAGCGATGAGTGTAGGGGGATATACCCAGGACCAGGGACCCACCATAGCTGTGACAGAGTGGGTGGTGGACCCATTGCCTCGCTCTGGTCCTGGAAAACATGGCAGCACAAGCTGGTAAGAATTACCACGGTTTCCCCTACCTCATCTACTCCCACCCCCCTTCCAGGCCACCTGTGCACAGGACCGCTTCAGACAAGCGGAGAGTCACAGTATTATTATTATGAGCACTGCCATCAGTCATCTTGCTATTCGAGACTCTCACAGGAACTTTTGTTTCTATGGGAAATAGCATCATGGTGGCAATGAAATGTGCACAGTTAATACTGATACCATATTGTCTGTATTATTCCACTACCCTCTTAGGTAAAACCACTCTCCCCTTTCTATACATTTGCAAGAAAAGAACCTGAAATCGATGACTCTGGCTACATTTATGTTATTCTGGCTTCATAGAAGGGTTTTCTGGGTGTAATGGAAGGCAGAAACAGGTTGCTGCGGTGCCAGCAGTAATCTTATTTCACATAGTGTGACAGTCAAATGCAAGTTTTCCAGGTCAGGTAGAAATGTCCCAAAAATTTAAAAATCACAGACAATGTCATTGCCCAGAACTTGAATATACAGCTCTTCCAGTACAATTTAAAATTAGGCTGCAGCAGCTGATACACAATGTATGTATGAGCAACCTGCCATTTGTGTTATTAATAATGGACAAGTGTTCATAAAACAGCACCTATTGAACAAAATGTATTGATCAACCAAAATGAACTGACAGAGACTCAAAAGCTCAACACTCAATCCAGTCTTATTCATGCACACTTTTCAATCCACAGTCCCTAATTAATATTCATGCATACAGCCTTGAAAAGCCACACATCAAATCCATAATCAATAATACAGGATTACCATTTTTACTGATTTATCCATGTATGTTATCTGCAACCTATTTTCATTTGACAATTTCTACTGCATATGAGCGAACCTTTACAAAGCCATCATTTGGTTTCATGAAATATTCTGAAGTAATTTCAGTTACAAAGGGTGTGTGTTATATTACATGTTTACAGTGGGTGTGTGATATATTACCTTTTTTTTCTTTTTTATTAATCACTTTAAGCCTGCCAGGTCTCACCAAGGAGGCAGTTTTCACACAACCTCCTTCGTCTCACCTATATGTCCTGTTCATGAAAAAAATGAGAAAAATAAAAAAACACTAAAGCAGATCAGCCTTTATAGTTATCCTTGCCTCTTGTACATCCAGTCTATACGTGCAATTCTTTCCATGTCAATCCATTAAATAAAAACCATTGGGCATCCAAATGTAAGTTTCACTGACGGACACATGTTCCAGCTTCACATAAAGGGCGTTTTTACTCACAGTTATTTTGCAAAAAACATCACATAAATATGTGCTATTCCCGGCACACAATAACTGGATTTATACAGACTTCACTGAAGGCATGCTTCACAGACAATTGTTCAGAGGCTTTGACATGTTTCGGGCTATAAAATTGAATTTTTTTAAGGTCTGACACCAAAAGGCTGTACACCATAACAGTTATAGACCTCAAACCACAGAGATCCAGTTGTACTTAAAAGTTTCACAATACTTTGGGGCCCAGGTGCCTGCAAACTCCTCACAGATTTTTCCCTATAAACTTTGTTAACTCACAGAGGTAGAAAGGGATGGGGGAACAACTGTGAAACACACACAAGTTTTATCACCCACTATCCCATTAAGCACCTTTGAACTTCAAAGGCATGCTGCTTGATTAGCCAGTGCTCTGATGTAAATGTGCTTCGCCGCTCTAGCAGCCGAAGCTTGACCGGACACCCAACATGCTTCATGCTGTTTTTATTTTTATCAAGAAGAGCTCTTCACTAGTGAAGGTAAAGAAAAGGATTCCACATTCAAGGTGTCTATGCATCCATCTTCTTCTTCAAAAGAGCTTTCTAATGCTGTTTGAATTGAAAGAATCGGATGCATTTTACCCACTTTTCTGAGTTTTTGCTGAAATTGAGTACTCTGAATAACAACCACAAAAGGCATTTATCTAAGATGTTATTGGCTATCGAAAGTATACTTTCAGTTATGTTGCTGTTCTCAAAATGTGGCATGTGGGTTCTTAGAATCACATATTAGAATAAAGATACAGAGTCCAGTTATGTGTCAAATTTCAACCAGGAACATTTGGTACTTTCGCATCTCATGGCAGGTATTTTAACATGCGTTGTAGCTACTGCAACGCGCTAGTTGAGTACAAGCCAAAGGCAAAGTGGGTCAATGGACCATTCTGCTTTATGTGCACCAGCTCTGTGTATTCCACTTAGCATCACAGGCTAGCGAGGTGTGATAACCCTATCTTTATCAGTGGCAGCAATTCAGATGTGACTTCAGAAATCCTCCAGTTTCTTCTTTTTAAAAACTGTTTCTACCTCCATAAGTAACAGTACTCAATACTATCTCTTGTGAGAACCCTTTTAAATTTCAATATCATCTATAAGACTGTCTGGTGATACAAATCTGTCTAAAATAAACACTACTGAATCATGATCTGAGAATGTGTATTGCAGTCATGGCCGGGTGTCAATATACAAAGTTTAAGGTCTCATCATTGTCATACATTACTCTGGCTGAACTTGCTGACTGCAGAATAACTTTTACTTAATCAGTTGGTATTGTGCAATTTCTTTCACTCCCCAACCCCCTTCAAAAATTGCAAATCATATGACACACAATAAAATGCTCAACTTTAAGGCTTCATCGTCCCTTTAATCTGATCATGTGAAACATACAGTTCACGCAGTCTAATTGGTGTCAGTTAACTTAAATCTCTACCCCACTTGAGCAAGATGACTAGCCAAAGTACTGTGATGAGCTCTTCACCTGAGAACGACGGATGCTTCGTGGCAGATCATGCACTTTCCACTTCATCTATTTCACATTTTTTCACTGAATCCAATCCCAAAAGTTGTTTGTAGTGTCTAGTGATCTTATGTTTTGGATTCCTGGACCTGGCTGTTGCCATTAAAAATGCCGTGTTTGAACAGTAATTTATCAAATGTGCACTATGGGTACTATTGGCCAATGTGTGCCGACACATTTTTGGTAATAAAAGCAACATTATGGTTATGCACTCAAGAGGCATTTTAGTGCTGTTTACAGCTGAAGGTACCAAACCACTGCCTGTGGCTACTAAAACTTGAGAGTATTATCAGGGTCCCAGCACTGGTAAACTGCGGCTTTCCTTAAACCCTATCGACGTAGTGTGTATTAATCAATAATCTAATCCGTGTAATTGATCACAAACTGGCCTTATTGTTCTGTATATCAACTCTAATCACAGGTGATGCCGCAAAGGTTCGACAGTGATCATCAAAGGCCTGCACTTTCACACCCAGACACAGGTGTTCCCAGGTAGAGACACAGACAGTTCATTTATTTTCCTCATCGTACTCACCTTTGATGTGTGGATTGAATCCCACAACTGGTAGTTTAAAAGCCTATAGACAGTATCCAATTGTTGAATCGTTACGATCCGTCCAAAACACGGGAACAATCGTTGTAAATATCCTCGACATACTTCTCACGAATTGTTATTTGTCGGCCATATTAACACTCACAATGCATTGACGTCACTGAAATTGGGAGCGTATGAATTTGTATTGTATTTTGGTAAATCGGTCAGCATTTCACTCACTTCGACCCAAGCTGTTTCTGAAAAGCTTAATCATTCAATAATTTAGAAGAAAAATAATTCAGTTTGTATCTAAATTATCATAAGGTGTAATTGTTTGCTTTTACAAGCGAGGAAAAGTCAGAAAAAAATGTAAACTCTCAACGTTGTTCGAAGTGCTGTGTCGGATGAATTTCAAACACCTGATGTGTTGCAAGGCACTTCCGGTTCTCCTGATCATAGCTTGCAGACAATCATTGTTATGAGTAATTTTATTTGGTGCAAGTGGAGCATGCAAAAGTTGTACAGATGTCACAGTGTCCCAAATGCGGAAAGCCCGTTTTTTTCGGTACGTATCCTGCTCCAGTTTTTCGTTGATCCCCTCAGCTTAAACTTGAAGCTACACAAACGTCAAAACAACGGATCAGATCAGTGTAATACCAGTTGATTACTCAATATGCTGCCAGTGACTCAAACTCCAAAGTCAAAGTGAGTACCGGTAGATGTTGGTTTTGACTAATCACTGGCCATTTGAAGGCAGAAATAATCGCACTTGACCAATCATTTGTACTGAAGATGTGAATATTCTTCCAGGCGTAATGCCCGGGATATTGACTCCCCGTTGGCCTGACCGCAGGGGCAAGCACTGAAGCAGCAGAAATTATTGGTCATCATATTCTGGTCGATATGAACTCATTTATACTGACCGCCAAAGTCACTTTCCACCGAAAATACTGATTGGGGATTAGAAGTGAACAAACAAAAAACGGTGCCCCCCATGCTGTTTTCCTGTTTTAAACACCTGCTGCCCCGCCGCATATAATTTATATACCAAAAGACTTTTCACAATCCACTCTCTCGATCCCTGCCTAATAATTGAGTTGTTGGGTGTATTTTAGCCCACTTTGGCCACTTTGTTCCTCGCAAAGTGGCTGGATCCAAATGTGCCACTTTTCTTTGAATGGAAGTGACCCCTGCGGACGGACTCAAGAATTTCTCCTTCGCTCTGAAGATACAACTTTATTCACTGGCGGCCATTTGGAGCATAGGAGAAATTCAAGTCCATACATGGAGTCACTTTCATTCAGCCAAGAATGGCTCAGAACAGTAGTTGAATATATGACATGAACATGAAACTTGGGAGGACAGACACGGAAGACTTTACTCTATGTTAAACTTCGTTGGGGCCTCAAAGAAGCAAAATGTTCTCCCGTGCTGAATGATGCACTCACAGTGCCATGTTGAGATGAACTGAGCAGTTCGGGGGAACAATAAGAATATTTTGAAGCAAGCCACCTTTAATCAACTCCGGAGACAAAATGAAACAAAAGTTGGAAAATCTGAGATACACTTTTTTGATTTAAATTAACTTCAGTTTGCTGCTGATTTGAGGCCAATATGATCAGACTTGAATAAGTTAAAGTGATATTCATGCTAAATTATGATGACCGCATGTGTAATTGTTAAACAAACATTATATTATAACCAGCTGGCAAAGTGAAATTGAAATGAGTACAGATGAGTAATCGCGTATTTTTCAAATAATTGTGGTCTATAAAAACCATCGGAAGATGTCTGTTACACATTTATGTATGTATATATAACTTTGGATTAGCGCTCTCATAAACCTGTGTGGCGTCTTTTCGGATTTTGTAGGGCTTATCCTTATTAAAGCACAGTAAAATCTGTCTTGAAAGACCACCTTAAGGGATGACCAAATTCCGGTCTCTCAATACAGGGGGTCTTTCATAAGAGGTGTAAATAATATAAAAAGTACTTTGCAAAGTATCCTGAAAAGGTGGTCTTTCAAGACGTGGTCTCTTATAGGAGTGGTCTCTCAAGAGAGGGACTGCTGTATACAGAATTATATAATCCTACCAACCCATGTAAACTACTTATTTTAAAAATGTTTCGAACAAAGTAAAATTGAAACTCCCTTAGTCAATGGTTCCTGTATTTGATGATCTAGCTTTCAGCAGGTTAGTTTTATTCATGATAGAAAGATTGTCAACAGTCCTGTCAGTACATTTTGAGTGTGTTCACGCATGCATGTCCATAAAGATTTTTACACTGGAACAAGTGAAGATTATTTAATATTTATAATTCTCAGTGTGGTCACAGTTTTGATGTATACAACCTGATTGCATCAAACAAGCTGCTTGGAATGGATCAGCTGCCTTGCACATTTCTGTTTCAACTACATGTACTTGTTTTTGTTAAGACATTCTCAAGGATTTCTTATCTTACCTAGATTTCCTTATAATCAGCCCAATAATGAAAAATTGCCTTCAACAGATTTTCGTCATCAGCTGCAGGTGAACATAGACCTGTTATTTTAATTCTGATTACTACACATTCAATAAAGTTGAGGACTTCAAGTTAGAATAAATACTAGTATTTGAGTTCAGTAGCCTAAAACTGACTATGTTTGCTGCTGTCCACAATATGAATCATTTATTTCCAAATTAGGTAAATGCATTAAATACATATACATGTATATGCTAAAATGTTAGATACTGTCAGAAAGAAACAGTGGAATGTTGAAGTGTCACTTCCTCAAGCTATTCAAATGCATGAACAAGTAGGTAGGAAAGTGTATGCCATCATCTGTGCCATGATGGAAAGTGATTAATATAGGTTTGGCCAGTTTCACAACCCATGTAAAAGATATGGGTCTATACCCTTTTTTTTAATACATGGGGTGTGAAATACCACTAATTTTTTTAACAATTTTTTATTGACAACAAAATAGCACAAAATGACAGTTTTATCCTCTCACAGTGAAGATAGTGCATCCTAATTTGTAGTTCAATGATGATATACAACTATCAAATGTTCCAATGTCATTATACATTCTCAAATCTTAAATATTTCCATTTATTATTGTGGTCTTCTGTTTTGTTGCTCTTCAGAGCTATTTGAAATTCAATTTCTTTCATATTTGTGAAATAAAGTTTGAAATAATGTATAGAAGGTTTACAATTATTTTGGTGCAGCTATACAAATAGTTTTTTCCTATTGTACAAATTAAGGGCCAGATCAAGTCATTTATAAATTCTAGACCCATCAAAATTTCTATTCTAGAAGGATTAACATTAATACTGCTAACATCTTTGACCCACTAAAAAATATCATGCCAAATTTTTTTTAGATACTGCAGTCATGAAAAGCAGTCATGAAAAAAGTGAAGCAGTGTTTCATTCTCCTCTCTACAAAACATACAAAGTGGGTCATCTTTAATACCCATTTTACATAATCTGTGGTTTGTAAAAATAATTCTGTGTAAAAATTTATATTGGAAAATTCTAATATTTGAGGAGATTGAACATTTGTATATTTGTTGAAAACAGTGCTGCCAATATTCATTACTAACATCTACATTCAAAGCAATTGTCCACTTACTAATCACCATACATTCTGTCCTTGTATGCCTGTCTAATAACTCTGAATAAATTATTTTTGAGACTTTACAATTCTCTTTGATTTGGGTACTTCCTACAAAAACTTTCCATTTCTATCCAACAGGTCTGCTTCTATTTCTATACCCTCTGAGTACCATTTCCTGTAAAAAAAATGGTTTACTTTGAACAGTTAACAAGGAGTAAAACCAGATGAACTGTTTTTTCATATGTATTAACTTTGTCAGCCTAACAAAATGAAAATCACAAGTTCTTATAATTTCTTTCCATAGAGGGCTATTCACTTTATCAAATATGATATTCATATCTCTTGGGTTAATGTTACATTTCCATATATTTTCTCCAATATTTGGTAGTTGCTAAACCACTAAAATTATCCATTTACCTTCAAAATTTGGGTTTGTCAATCTGTGCAGCCAAGTCAATTTGAGAGCAGAGTTTTGGAACTGAATATGCGTCATTTTTAATCCTCCTTCATATGGTCGTATCAATATATTTCTCTTAATCTTGTCCTTATGAGTTCCATGCCAAATGATATTATATAACAAAGTTTTCACTTTTTAAAAAAAAGTTAATTTCCCCAGATTCATCCGTCTTTTTTTTTCTTAGATTAAGAATTAGTGGGATAGGTAATACGGACATTATATATATAAGCTGAGAAAAGGCAAACATCTTAATAATAGTAATCTTTCCATACAATGCAATACATGTATTTCTTTGTGACCATAAGTTGAGCTGGGTTTTTACTTTTTGAAGTAAAGGATCATAACTCAAATGTATTAGTTCATGACGGTCACAACATATTTTTATACCCAATAATGCAACTGGTCCATCACATCATTTCAATTTTTTAGAAGTAACAATTTTAAGAGATTGACCTTTGAGCTTACCTAAAGGCATGATTTCGGTTTTGTCATAATTTACTCTTAAACCAGAATAAACCTCAAACACTTCAAAAATTTTAATCACTGCATCAAGACGTACTCTTTTGTTGCTACTATGGTTAAGCATGTATCATCTGCATATTAACTTATCATGTATTCAATTTCGCCAACAGTAAAGCCTTTTATAGAGGAGTTCTGTCTAGTACTGAAAGATAATATTTCACCACATAATACTGTGAATACATTTATTTTCATGGTTTTTGCAATGTGGACCTTTCACTGAAGCTTTAAATTCAATATTTTAGTTTTACTTCCAATCAATGCCATGTTAAAAACTTTTTTCAGTGTGTTCTCAATTTCACGGTTTTGAAGCATCAGTGAAATAAGTGAAAATTAGAACACAGCAAAATTGAAAGACTTCACAGTATAAAGAAATAAGGAGAGAGGGGACATCCTTGACATACCCCTCTCGTCAGCAAAAAAAACCTCCATTACTCGTCCCTTTTTCAAAATCTGAGATGTGATGTTTGTATATAAAATATTTATCCATTGACAAAAATATTCCCCAAAATTGAAAAAATGCAAGGCTGATTTCACAAACTTCCATTCTAAAAAATCAAAGGCCTTCTCGAAATCTATAAAAACTGCCAATGTTTCTACATCTTCAAGACCTGTATATTCCATTATTCCAAGTAATCTCATAATATTTTCACCTATATACCTATTTCTAATGAAACCAGTCTGATCAGTGTTGATAGTATTAACCAAAACTTTTCTCATTCAATATGCAATGCATGTGGAAATTAACTTGTAATCAGTGTTCGCAGGGATATAGGTCTCCAGTTTTTCAAGTAGAGTGGATCCTTATCTTTTTTCGGTAATACAGTTATCATCCCTTATAGTTGAGAAATTGAAAGTTCACCATTTTAGTAAGCATACTATACGGTTTCTAATGAAAAATCTTATCCACCCACACTTTGTAGAACTCAATTGGTAATCCGTCAGTGCCTGGACTTTTGTTATTTTTACATGTTTTAATTATGTATTGTAATTCTTGTGCAGAGATTAAACCTTCACAGTTATCTTTTTCCTCCTCTGACAGTTTTTTAACCATCTTAGTATTGGGTATGAACTCTTCCATTTTTATATCAGGTGGGTTTCTACTTGAGTATAGCTTCTTGCAAAAGCAAGCTTCCTTTTTCAATATTTGTGCTTTATCTTCTGTTACTAAGTTATAAGCTAGTCTAAACTGTCCAATGATCTTATTGTTGTAATTTCTTCTTTCTAAATTTAAAAAATATTTGGTGGATTTCTCACCTTCTTCATACCACTTTACCTTACATCTTATCCGTGCACCATTAGTTTTATATTCAATATCTTTATTCAAATTATCTTTAACTTTCTTCTATTTCGGCTTTAAATCATTATCAATTTCAATATTTTTTCCTTGCATTTCATTTTCTAAAACATACAATTTTTGTTCTAATTCTTTTATTTCATTTGATCTTGGTTTTTTCTTCAAAGAAGCATATTTAATTGTCTCACCTCGGATTCTACATTTTATTGTGTCTCACAAAAGAGAAGGGTTTATTTTGAGATTTAGTTCCTGTGTTTCTAATATTGTTTTAATCTTATTTACATATTCTATATCACTTAATAATGAAACATTGAATTTCCAATATCCTGGACCACGAGGTGCATTACTTGCTAAAAGTGGCAAAGTTACAATAGAGTGGTCCGACCACAAGCCAGGCTGTATGTCACAGGTTTTAATCAAATTTGAAATTTTGAATGAAATGAGAAAGAAATTTAGCCTACAAAAACTGGGTTTGGGTTATTTTTATCCCAGGTGAACTTAAAAAGATTTTAGTTTTTGACTCTCCATATGTCAATGAGGTCTGTATCTTCCATCCAGGTGTGGATAACTGATTGCGACTTGCAGTGTGTTTGATACCGACCACCTTTTTTGTCCAAACACAAGTTTAATACCAAATTAAAGTCTACACCTATAACTCTATTACTATTTGGGATATTCTGTATGATGTTTATAATGCTTTCAAAAAATGTTGTTTGATCCTCATTATGTTACTTAAGGTTACTCGCATGTTGCCAAATGTAACATCTACAATTGTATATCTTCCATTTTCATCAGAATAAATCTTATGAATTTCCAGGAAAGATTTGGGTTTAAACAAAATACATACACCTCTGGCATCACTAGAACCATGTGAAAATAAAACTGTATAACCCCATTCTGCTTTCCAAAGGTTTTCAGTCTCCTTTGTGCAGTGAGCTTCCTTGATCAAAATAATATTTGCTTCTCTTTTATGAAAGTAATGAAATAGCTCTCTTCTTTTTTTACTATCTCTCAATCCCTAGCATTGAAAGACCTGAACTCAATAGGTGACATCATGTGTACTTAAATATTAGAGGCTCATATATACAAAAACAATAAAAAATAACACTTGCAGATCTTGGGACATACTTCCCTTAAGCAAGATCTCAGTATATTCCTAATATAAATGTACTCCAGAATGGAAGGTAAGGACTCCATCCTGTATGCCTTAAGCATGGTCAATGTAAGCGCATTTGCAGCAAGATCTTACATATTTAACATTATAGAATAGCTCTATTACATGTATATTAAAATAAATGCACTTGCACCTGCATAAATGAAAGAATGTATATTGATTCATATGACTTTGACTCACGATTTTACAAAATTGATTGAAATTGTATGAATGGAAACACATTGTATAGCATAAATCAAGAATAAGGTTTTGTCTGGGCGAGGCCAGGAGCAAACCCGTTCTTAAAATATATTCCGACCGGTTTCGCTACACCGTAGCTCATCAGGGAATGAGAGTAACGGCCGTTGGGGCTGGTTTATATAGTGAGGGGAAACACGGTTTACGTTACCAACGTAAACTTGCTTAAATTCACGTCAAAGACCTGTGACGTGTATTGAAACGTATGATGACGGGTTTGATTTATTCGTCATAGATACGTTCCTCATAAAACAGCACTAAGAAAAGTACATTAACCCTGCCCCTATTGGGGTCCGGTATGTATATATTATAGCATAAATCAAGCCTTACACATAAATCTGTGTTACATTTACAGTGACAGTTAAATTTTGTTGTCTTTTTTTTGGTTGCAAAATGGAACACATATTAGTGAAAGATACAAGCAGCATTATGTGTTCTGGGAAGTAACTAAATGAATGGAACAATGTGGAATTTTTGCCTTGACAGGGATAACAAAATTGAATATAGAAATAGTTACTGTAGTGGAAGTTTTATACACAACTACTTTAGGTCAGTTTATATTCTAATTTTGAAATCTGATAGAGGAAAAATTCTTTTAAACAGCCAATAAAAGATTTCCATCCCGTTGTGCTGAAAAATCACTTTTAGTCTATATCTTCAGCTCTATCTCAAAAAAAAGTATTGCTGATTGATAATTGTATATGTTTAATACTTATAAACATGTATCCTTAATAAAATACATTTGGAATTTTTAAAAAAATAACAATTAAATTTTCACAGCATGTGTTGACTATTTTTGGATCTTACCCTAAAGGTCTCATCTTTACATAGAAGAAATACTTTATTCAGTGCTTTGAAAAAAAATTGATGTTGTTGCTTACTCATCTGTTGAAAATCTATAAAATGAATGTACTTTGTTCCAGGAAGTATCATGAAAACACTCTGGCAAATAACACAGAAATCTGTTACAAGGGATTGTACGCTAGCTAAGTCGAATTGTACCATATAGTTTTATATGCGCTGACTGTAAATATGGCAGTCGAGAACTACCATGATCCCACAAGCCCTCGTTTAACATGTTTAATGTGGCAGCTGGTGAGAACCCACTATTGAAGATTACTGCCATGTATGACCACTTTTGTCTACTAGTAGGGGCACTCTCTTGAAATTGCAGGTACATATACCACTATATTTTACAATCTGAAATTATCTCCAAAATACAGGGAGACATTTAAATCTTTATCATGCATAGACCAGGTCTACATCAATAGATCATTGCTTATCTATATGTATGTCAAGGCTTGGTTGGGGCACGGGAGTATCTTCTTGTGTCATCTTCAGATGACATTTCACGTTAGGTAATGTTTACATCAGTGTCTTGTTTGCTCTAGTAACTTACTAACTATGACAAGTTTCAACAAATACTGATTTTCCTGCATTTAATTTGAACATGTCCCTACAAACTAGAAAGAAGGATTTTCTAAAATCTATATCTCTGTTTTGTGAATGTCAGGTGTGTAACTTTGATTGAACAGACTTTTGACATTCTTCCAATTCTAGTTACTAGACTAAAATATTCTTTTCCTGGGACATGCTCAGGATAAAACTTTTTTTGGGCATGTGTGTCCCAATTAATATATATATATATATATATATACAGTGGTACCTGCTGTATGCAACCACTGTGGTCAGTGGTCACTAGGCTCACACATAGGAGTCAGTTTCTTTGTAACAGGTCACCTGCTGTATATGGCCACTTTTTCTTGGCAGAAGGGGTGGCCATATACAGAAAGTCCCGCTGTATATGCATGTATATATATATATATTGATCAAGTAAAAAGTCGTGTCAACATTTGTACATGTACATATTACCATTCAGTTTCTGATAAAAGGAATTAATGTTGTTTGTGTTTATGCTGTACAAATTTGCAGAGACATTTCAAGTATATTTATGGCCTTCCACGCAATATGAGTTTGTTTTTTTTTTTTTTCAATTTGTTCTTTATTGATTTTTCATACAAATTACAATTCAAGTGTGGGCATGAAATGAGGAGATAATAATTAATTCTGCTGACAGTGATATTGTATTAAACGGATGAATAAGATTCCACCAATCTTGAAAACTAGTCCAAAATTCCTGAATTTTATGACAATCCCAAAAACGATGAATAATTGTGTCCTTATTGGCACAGTGATCACATGACTCAGAATCCACTAAGCCCATCTTAAACAACATTGAATTATGTACCACAAAACGATGCAACAGAGAAAACTGGAATGCTTAAATCTTACTTAGAGGTGCTTTTATATATGAAAGACTGAAAATTTGGTGCCATTCTGAAGATTCAAAATTTAACTTTAATCGCCATGTATTTATACAAGTGGGTAAGTCTGTCATGATAAAATCTATTAGACTCCAGTAAAATTCTTTACAACATCAAGTACATGCACATCTATATAAAAGAGAGGTAAAGCTTTAAGATTGATTGCATGTATATGACACCTACCTGGGAATAAATCTTTAATCTCAATATCTGGCAAAAAATGTTGTAACAACGCAATATGAGGTTATTATGGGAGTGAAACTAGATTTATATATATGTTTCTTTTATGTCCATGTTTTTTTGCATTTACTAATTTTATTTTCTGTCACCATCATATATTCATTGATGTGTACCCAATGTGTGTTCAAAACAAAGATATATTTACTCTGTTCAGAGCGTACTCTTTCCAAAATGTATTCATAGGTTAATTTATATGCTCATCATGTTTATTGTTCCAATACCATTGCTATACTATTTTCTCCATGTTGTTTGTATATATATATATATATATATATATATATATATATATATATATATATATATATATATATATATATATATATATATATATATATATATATATATATATATGTGTATATGTATATATGTATATATATATATATATATATATATATATATGTATATATATGTATATATATGTATGTGTGTGTGTGTGTACCATATTATATTAAGGAACAAACTTGATTTGATACATACATATTTTGTCTGACTGTTACATGTTTTGAACAAATACATCAACATTTGCCACTGTTTGCCCCTCTTGATATTATATGGTATAGGTCCTATTTATGTGGGTCAGTTTAAAATATTCTGTGGCTGGTTGGGGCATAGATCCTTTGGATAATTGTATACATGTGTCATGAATTTTTCAATTTTGTGTGATATTTGAGTGATGGATCACAGATTGTTTTGGAGCATGTTAATGTGCTGAGTCTGTCTGATAGTATCATGGGCTGTTGTAAGCTTAGGTTACATGTACTGTAAACTGCTCCAAGGTTGTATGTACTGTAAACTGTTCCAAGGTTGTGTGTACTGTAAACTGCTCCAAGGTTACATGTACTGTCAACTGTTTCAAGGTTGTAAGTACTGTAAACTGCTCAAAGGTTACATGTACTGTAAACTGTTCCAAGGTTACATATACTGTAAACTGCTCCAAGGTTGTGCGTACTGAAATTGCTCCACAGTTACATGTACTGTATACTGTTTCAAGGTTACATGTACTGTATACTGTTTTAAGGTTACATGTACTGTAAACAGCTTCAAGGTTATGTGTACTGTAAACAGCTTCAAGGCAGCAAGGTCACACTGTAAAGTGTTCTATTTTCATGTTGCCTGCCCGTCACACTTTCAGGTGTGAGAGAAGGTTACGCAGCGTGTACTTGACTCTTGCCTTTTGTATGTTACAGCTGAGCGCCGCACATCATTAGGGAAGGACTGGCATCCACAGTGTCTGAAGTGTGAAGAGTGTGACAGGGTCCTGCACCCCGGCCAGCACTCAGAGGTGAGAAATACTGCTGGTAATAAGAGTGTAACAGGGTCTTATACCCTGGCCAGCACTCGAGGTGAGAGTGCTGCTGGTAATAAAGAGTTGAACAGGGTCTTATACCCCAGCCAGCACTCAAGAGGGGAGAGTGCTGCTGGTAATAAAGAGTGGAACAGGGTCTTATACCCCGGCCAGCACTCAAGAGGGGAGAGTGCTGCTGGTAATAGAGAGTGTAACAGGGTCTTATACCCTGGCCAGCACTCAAGAGGTGAGAGTGCTGCTGGTAATAAGAGTGTAACAGGGTGCTACAATGTACACCCCGGCCAGCAGTCAGAGGGGAGGAGTATGGCTGGTGATGGGGCTCTGTGTACAGCATTGAAAAACAATGGCCAACACATAGCTGCTTTGTCGGCAATTTCAATCAGACAAAATTCTCAAGTTCAGATTTTACAAGGTGAAACTGATGAGGGAAAATGTAGGAATATGAAAGCCCTGGTGAAAACAATACGGTTCCAGATTAGCAACTATAGCCATGTAACATACTGGCATTGAACACAGGAAACACCAAGTATAGCCATGTAACAGGCTTTGAACACAGGAGACAGCAACTACAGCCATGTGACACACAGGCATTGGACACAGGAGACAGCAACTATAGCCATGTAACACACAGGCATTGAACACAGGAGACAGCAACTATAGCCATATAACACACAGGCATTGAACACAGCACGTAGCAACTTTTGCCATGTAACAGGTATTGAACACAGGAGACAGCAACTATAGCCATGTAACAGGCATTGAAGACAGGAAACAGCAACTATAGCCATGTAACAGGCATTGAACACAGGAAACAGCAACTATAGCCATGTAACAGGCATTGAACACAGGAAACAGCAACTATAGCCATGTAACAGGCATTGAACACAGGAAACAGCAACTATAGCCATGTAACACAGAGGCATTGAAAACAGGAGACAGATTTGTAAGACAACTTGTTTGGGGGACAACAGACTATCTGTTACATATGACCACATTGTGGTGACCCTGTAGTTAGTTCTGTCATTTAGCTGTCTTGGAAGACTTCGTGATAGTAACTTTTAAATGCATACGTCATGGTCATAACAGGGAAACCTGTGGTTTTATCAGTCAACAACTACTGCATGCATGACTGTAATCATGATACAATTTGCATCAATTGATGTTGTCTCAATCATTTGGTGGAAAGTGTGTATTGTACAGAATATGATAAATTTGAAATTGCATAAACGAAAACAAAATCAAGGTGCCAATGGAAAATTATGATAGTTTATTGTTTCTGAAATACATATATATATAAATTACATCAACTTAAGTTATTTTCCTTCATAAATATCCCCACTGGCCTCATAGGTACATGTGTGTGTGTGTTACACCTGTCAGCTACATGTATTTGTCAGTTACCATACTGCTAAGCCACATGCTAATTTAGCACAGTTAGGGCGTAAATGTACATTAAAGTCACCAAAGACATTCCAGTCTAATTTGTTTATACACTTCAAGATGTTGGGTAAAACTGATGGCTATGTGCATGTGGGTGAAAATGTTGGGTTTTTTGACAGAATCACAAAGGTGTAGTGCCCAGAGGTAATGGGAACGCTCCTTAATTGCAGCTATAGAGCCTGAGGCTGCAGGGACAGCACAGCCAAAACACAGTGACCTCAGGCCCCAGTCAATGCCAGTGTCACATAACCTGCACTTTGTTATGCTTCAGTCAACATCGCATCACTCTCTGCTGTTATTTTTCTAAAATTGTATTGAAAGTTGAAGACATATTCTGTGGTATCTTTTGTTGTGATACCGATACAAAAGTTCACTACTCAGGTAGTGAAATTAAGTTCTGTGACAGTACCCTTGGGACAAGTTAAAAAAAGTGCCCACTCTAGGGAGGTGCCCATTCCAGAAAAGGTTGGCACTTTTAAGTATGGCTGAATATGTACATGTAGAAATATACATTATTTGTACATCCATATACAATGTATACATAATATTATGATTCAAGGGGAAATGACTGTGGATAAAACAAAACTGGCTTTGTTCTTATATCATGTGAAAAAGAAGAAGAAGGAGAAAGAAAAACAAACAAACAAAAAAGACAAGCACTGATCAGACACTAGATTACCTGAACATGTCTCCTAGCACAGGTTACAAGAAGAAAGACATCAGAAGTCTATCACTGCAGGGTTAAGTAAATCTGTGAGCCACACACTTAGCTGTTCCATACTCCAGTTCTGTGTTTATGAAATCCATAAAGCTGTCAACATTCATTGTTGACTGGAAGAGTGTTGTACAGTAAAACCTGTTTTGAGAGACCACCCTTAGGACAGGCCAAAAAGTGGTCACAAAAGGCAGGTGGTCTCTCAATGGAGATGCAATAACATGGGAAAGATGGCAAAAGGGACAGGATAAACATGGTCTGAAAAGGCAGGTGGTCTTTCATCACAGTGGTCTCTCAAAGCAGGTTTCACTGTACTTTGTGTGGCCAAGCCTGCTCTCCCATTCCCAGGCTATTTGTAACGGTGGACATCACATTACAGGCTTGCACCCAGAGATGTAGTGGTGTCTTGGATCAAAGGCTGGCTGACATATCCCTGGGCACAAGGCTGCTTCCTGTGAAGCCCATTGTGATGAGACCACTTTGTCATTTGGGCCTCGGAGATCTGTTCAACATGAACCATAGGAGATTCTCTATATGTTACAGTGATACCTGCTATTTAAGACCTTAATGCCAGACAAAAATGGTCACATATGACAGGTGGTCTTTTACTGCAGGTAAGCTAGGAAAGAAATTAAAGGTCAGTGTCTTGAAATGGTGGTCTTAAAAACAGTCTTTCACGAGAGGTGGTCTTTACAGCAGGTACCAATGTATTACACACTTGTTTTTGAATTTTTTTCTCTCTTTTTTTTTTTAGCTCTGCTGACCAAAGGTCGCAGAGGTTATGCGGCTGCTCATGTCTGTCCGTCCGTCTATTCTTCTAGACATTTACAAAATCAACAATAAGAATGGTGCCAAATCAATTCATACAATTCATTTCTCAACATTGTATACAAAGATTAACTTGACAGACCTAAACAACATGTTAATTTTAATGTTGGATAAAGTGTTCAAAAGTGGCACATGTCAGTATATTAAAATATCTGGTGCTGAGGCTGAATTTGATGAAGGTAAGAACAAAGGAATATCTTACATGAAGCAAGAGTGTGCTCAAATGATAGAATACATTATCAACAATGCATACTTTTGCTTTGGAACCAAAGTCTATCAACAAATAGTGGGCATACCAATGGGAACAGATCCAGCCCCATATATTACCAACATTTATTTGCATTATTATAAATCAAAATGGATGGAGGAATTGGCAAAAACAAACTTTACAGCTGCAAGAAGATCATATTCTCACACAAGAAGATTTATAGATGACCTGTGTGCTTTAAACAATGGGGTTGAAATAAAGATAAATTGGAAAAACATATATGCCAAAGAAGTAATATTAAATCTGGAAAATGGAAGTGATACAAAAGCTACTTTCCTTGATCTGGATATAGAAATAAAGAACAACCAGTATGTAACAAAAATATTTGACAAGAGAGACCAGTTCAAATTTGATATTATCTCCTACCCTGATATGACAGGAAACATTCCAGAGAAACAAGCATATGGAGTTTGTATCAGACAAGTGATACGTATTGCTAGAAACACCACACTTTTTTAGCGATTTTGTCAATAGAGTCAGAACTTTGTTGCAAAAACTACAATGCCAAAGTTATAAAAAAAAACAACTACACAAAGCTCTGTTGAAATGTTTCCAGAGATATGACCAAATACCTAAAAAATACAACACTAACTCAAGAACATTAGTCAAACAATGTCAAGATGGAGCTTGAAATGACAAAGTGTAGTCCTCAAAGTGTTTAGAGTGGTAAAAGAGAAAGTGCCCGGGGTAAAGTATACTTAACCCACTTAGAGAATTTTCTGTAGACCATCTTAACGGAAAACCATGATCATACTCACTTTTTGCAGCATTTCTTTCATTTCAACCATCATCCTGTATAGTGGAAGAGGTGGCTTCCAGTTAATACCTTAGTACACTTTACCTCGTAACACCTCTAGTCAACTTTATGGTGCTAAAAATTGTATTACTATTTATCAGTTTGTACCAGTGTTGGTATGGTGGAATAGTGTATGAAGCTTTTTAAGTTTCAAAGGAGATGTTCGTCCATACTCTTAACAACAAGGATGAGATCAAGAAACATTGGAAGGAAATTTACCCAAAAGAACTCATTTTGAATACAGAAAATGAGAGTGACAATAAGGCACTTTCCTTGATCTTGAAATAGGGATTGACAACAAACAGTGTGTGACAAAGATTTTTGACAAACGAGAACAATTCAAATTTGACACAGTTTCATATCCTGATATCACTGAAAACATTCCAGAGAACCTAGCTTATGATATGGTCATTAGACAGGTTTTACGCATTAGCAGAAACACATCACAAATAAGAGAATTTGTAAACAGAGTAAGAATATTGATGAAAAAACTATGCCACAAAACCTAGGACACCAATGGGCTATATAGATATAAAAATCTGTTGAAGTGTTTCCATAAATATGGAGCAATACTGACAAAATACAACAATCATTCCAAGACACTCATAGATTATATTAATCTATAAATTTAGGTAGGGCTAACATAGAAGAGGTGGTAGGGCGATAGTTGGTATAACATAAAAAACTAAAACCCACCTAGAGATTTCCTGTGGTTTGTCTATAGGCAGAAACCAGCATTCATTATTGGCTCCTCCTATTTCATCAGTTGGGTGTAGAGGTGACTAAAGTCAATTACCTTGAACACTCACTTCACGATCATTATAGAAGTTAGAAAAATATTTTGAGCTGGAGTTACGACAAATTTCAGTTTTGTGCAGCATTTGAAACGAGGTCTATCAGAAATATGAGGGGGCTTTAAAGGGTGATTTTGCTATTATTGTGTTTGGGATAGCTAATGAACTGAGCATCTCGAGTGTGAAATAATATACAAATTTGATTATTGCCTATGTGAGGTTTCATGATTTCACTCTGTCTTTAAAGTCATCACCCTTAATTATTATTGGCCTTATTTCACGTTCCATAAGAATGGGCAAATGTTGCTAATTTGCTCAGCCTATCAGAAATAGGGAAGTCATTCATATATATATCAAACTGGGAATGGCCTCTGTATGTAGAATGGAAGATGTGCAAAATTTGTATTAAAATTTAAATTGCCTGTAATTTTTATAAATTTGAACACACATGTATAAAATGAATTATTCTAAATCAGAATAAATTTCAGTAATAGGGCTATGGCATAATAGCCAGGTCACAGTTTGGATTTTTTGCTGTAGCCGTCTCTCAGAAAAACTGCAGACAAGGTGCAGCGACAGAAAGAAAGAAAGATTAAAAAAGAAATCTGAAACTTTGGGAAAGAAGAATGTGTATGTTTGCACGCAGACATGATGAGAGTGGGACTCCACAGGACCACAATGGGTGCATGCAGTTGTAGCAGGGAGGCTGGTAGTCTGTCAGTTGCTGCAGCTACCTCAATACTCAGCCCAGGATACTAGCATCCAGGCAGATTACAGGTGTTTATTTCCCTCAGGTCGCCTGAGTCCCCTTATATTGGATCAACCCTTGAAGTTCAGTCGCTTAACTGATTTTGGACATTTCAGCTGCAAGTGTTCATCACAAAAACTTGCTTCTACATGAATAATTCACAAGATGCCAAGTTACTATTGAAAGTAATGGAAATGCACAGCATCACAGACTTAAGTGCCTTAAGTTATACCTTTCGGTGTACATAGACCACAATTATAAATATTTCAAGTATGATTTTTAGGTGTGAAAGATCAGGATATTATTCTTTTGAAATCTAGTACACAGTAGTGAACAAGTAAAAGTGTCACTAAAACACAAATAGATATATTTTCTCTTCTGGCCACATCAACAATTGTGTTTTGTATCCTGATGATTGGTGGCTGCCTTGACAGTTGGTGTGTTGCATGTGACACTCATTAGGTCTGGCTCAGTGCCACCACCTGGTGGTGGAACAAGTGGTGAGTGAGTTGAGCCAACCTCTGTGTTCAGTGTGGATCCCTGTCTACACATATGGTGCACAGTGATCTGTTACAGCACTGTCTGCCTCCCATGTGGTACAGGAGATTGAGTGGGCACCGGGCCATTGACTGTCCCCCCAGCACACCACCTGTGTCACAGCAGACAGTGGACATACCTAAACTGAACTCACAACACTCAGTCACCAATTAGAGGTGTGTATAGGACCAAGGCTGCTGGATAAGCTGAGCCCAGCCACATCTTGCTAACACCACCTTGGAGTATTATCAGCTTGTGTGTTAGTTTTGGAACACTGTGGCCGGCCTGGTATCAGTCCACACTCACAAGTTGTAAGTAAGTTCTGTACTGTTTCTGGTGCTATTTACTTGTATATGGGTGTAAAATAAACAAACATATATTATATGCATGGTTGAGAGTGTTTGACACATTATGTAGATATCCTTAATTAACATGACCACTTCCTGTTTTCATTCTCTGTTTATCAGCCTATTAAAGATTTGCTGTCTAGTTCCAAGATGTGTCAGTTTCGATCTTGTACATTCTGTGTATTTATCCTATTATTTTTGCATGTTTTGTGTCATCCAAGTGGCACATACCTTCTTGCACTTGATCACACTAATAAAATCTTTTAGAATCTAATCTAAGATGCAGATAACATGCGGTCTGCAGGGTTGAAAAGAAAACAATGATTTTGTTACATTGTGTGGAGTGCAGAATTGTTCAAACTACATATATTTTAAAATGAGGTACATGTAGGTGTTGTATAACAAATAATGGGATAGATTATACATTTAACATTCAAAACTGTGTCAATTTTATTTTAAATGTGTAAAATGACTAATTATTGCAGTAACTGCATTACATGTATATATATATACACACATTGTTGTCTTCATACATAGGTGCAAACAAGTAAGCCAATAAAGCTGAGTGATTGTGTGTTTTACTCTGATGTTAGTTCGGGTATTATGTAGTGTATGTGGCTGTACAGTGTAAATGGATATACAGTATACATGGATATGCAGTGTATATGGATATACAGTGTGCACGGCTATCCAGTGTAAATGCATACAGTGTACATGGCTATGCAGTGTACATTGATGTGCAGTGTACATGGATATACACTGTACATGTACATGGATATCTAGGTTAGCGCTGGCACTAGCCAAAATAGCCAAATGCTACTAAAACTTCAAAATGGCTATTAAAAGTAGTAAATGGCTACTAAAATTCCTCAAAAACTATTTGTTTTAATGCAGAAATTTAACAAATTCAAACTGGCTAGTAATTTCAAAATGCTAGTGCTAACCTAGGGATATTCACTGTACTTGGATATCTGGTGGCCCTCTTTATAAGGCCCCTCATTACAAGGTGCATTGTGATATAACATGGCCAGTTGTTGGACTCCCACTGAGCCACTTTCCTGGTAAATGATAATTGTCTCCTGATTATAAGGCAGTTTTCGCTGTGGCACAATCTACTCCATGGAACCCCTTGTCAGTGTTATAATGACTGAGCACTGTGTACACAAAATCTACATGGGTTGGGTTGGACATGACCTGGATTCCAGCATTTATCTGTGGATCACATTGACAATTTAAAGGACACAAGTCGACTACACTGGACTGGGTTAATTGGAGTCCTATTTGGTCATCGGTACAGTGGGATCATTCATTTTATGTAAAACAATCTGAAACACTGAAAATCTCGAGAACTTTAATCAGGAAATAATGGAGAATAATACTACAGGCCTTGTCATTGTATACATAGAGAGTATAACTACAGGCCCCTGTCATTGTATACATAAGGAGTATTACTATAGGCCCCTGTCATTGTATACATAGAGAGTATAACTACAGGCCCCTGTCATTGTATACATAGAGAGTATAACTACAGGCCCCTGTCATTGTATACATAGAGAGTATTACTATAGGCCCCTGTCATTGTATACATAGAGAGTATAACTACAGGCCCCTGTCATTGTATACATAGAGAGTATAACTACAGGCCCCTGTCATTGTATACATAGAGAGTATTACTATAGGCCCCTGTCATTGTATACATAGAGAGTATTACTATAGGCCCCTGTCATTGTATACATATAGAGTATTACTATAGGCCCCTGTCATTGTATACATAGAGAGTATTACTATAGGCCCCTGTCATTGTATACATATAGAGTATAACTATAGGCCCCTGTCATTGTATACATATAGAGTATTACTATAGGCCCCTGTCATTGTATACATAGAGAGTATTACTATATAGGCCCCTGTCATTGTATACATATAGAGTATTACTATAGGCCCCTGTCATTGTATACATATAGAGTATTACTATAGGCCCCTGTCATTGTATACATATAGAGTATTACTATAGGCCCCTTTCATTGTATACATAGAGAGTATAACTACAGGCCCCTGTCATTCTATACATAGAGAGTATTACTATATAGGCCTCTGTCATTGTATACATGGAGAGTATAACTATAGGCCCCTGTCATTGTATACATAGAGAGTATAACTATAGGCCCCTGTCATTGTATACATAGAGAGTATAACTACAGGCCCCTGTCATTGTATATATAGAGAGTATTACTCTAACATACTATGCCCCTTTCATTAATGTTTATTAACACCTCTTACCTCTCACTCTCATGAGATCTTTTGTAGCCAACTCATCAGCCACATTGCACTACAGACTTTGCAAATTCATTAGGCCAATGGTCAAATTTTGTAATATGTTGTGCGACCTTGACCTATTTTAGAAGTTAATTAAGAAAAGGACACTAAATTCAATATGTTGATAAAGAATAAGGGGACGATACCAAATGCAACTGTGTATCATGTGGAAGTTTCATGTTATATCCTATGGATGATAATTTACTAATTGCTCAGGCCATGAAGGGAATGCATTCCCCAAAATGGATTTTTGGTGATGGTCATCAGATAATATGTCAGCAGAGCATTAGTCGCATGGGCCTCTTGTTATAAAAAATGCTTCCTCTTTTAATATATCATCTGTTTCATTAACGTCTTCCTCATTTTCTGTTTTTAGCTGTTATACATTTATTTTTCTTGAATATGATTCCCCAAATATGACATTTCAGTGAATCCCAATATAAAACACTGTCTGTTGTATTTGTATTTGTTTCTTTAAATTGTTTTATTGACATTTTAACCTTTTCTACATATTCTTTGTCATGTCATGAGTGCTGTGAGTTTCTTATCAGAAGACAAAACCCAGTGAAATTTACGCAGCCATTGAAATATTAGGTGTCTTTTAAATTTATCTCCTCCAGCCCTAATACTGAGTGAATATAGAATATAAATTGACATTAAATGACTTTCATGGAGTTGACTCATGCTCGCTGCCTATACTCGTTTTGTTTCAGCACCATGGCATTCCCATTAGCTCACTACTTACTACCCGGTACTTCTGTTTCAATGCCACGAAGTGACACCCTGCTCACCAGTCGGCACTGTTTCTGTATCAGCACCATGGAGTTCCCAAATAGCTCACTACTTAGTACTCTTTCTGTTTCAGCACATGGAGTTCCCATTAGCTCAGTACTCAATGCTCTTTCAGTTTCAGTACGATGGAGTTCCCATTAGCTCACTACTCAGTACTCTTTCTGTTTCAGCACCATGGAGTCTCCATTAGCTCACTACTCGGTACTATTTTTGTATCAGCCCCATGGAGTTCCAACTACAGTACCGATTTCGCATTGGTAACACCCCATGCTAGCAAATAATCTGGCATGCCAGAAATTCTCGCCGGCCAGAATCAGATGCGACCAGCCAGATGCGAAAACTGAGTTGTGCGCAAATTTCTGTCACGCCAGTTCGTCGTGCAAGAAAAATGAGCACGCTTACTTCGCATGTAGCACGCTTGAAATGTTTGTGGTCTCGACCATTAACACGCGCAAATTTTTTCTGGGTTCGCACGCTCGCGTTTTCGACTGCACTGACAGCACTTTCCGCGAAGCGTACCACCAAGAGAACAAACGAGATTTTTGCGCTAAGAATATCCACCATAATCTAAATGAATATGCGCCCATGTTAGTGATCTTGATGCATGGATCCTATGTCATGAGACATTGAGAGGAGAGATGTTTTTTTTGTGAGGAGCTGTTCTTCAAATTAGTTTATTTTCTTGTGGGACGAACCTTTAACTCTCAGCACGTCAAATTTCCAGTGTACTAAAACTCGCCTACTTGAACGGCGTGTCACTCAAACTTTTGAAGTGGCTGATTAAAGGCCGTCTCATATTCCTGGTGTTGTTTATTTACATGCAAGCATGCACATTTTATTGTAGAGAAACGTCAGTTATTGTCGATGGCTATTTCGATTTTGCGTTAAAAACGAATATTTTCCTTCTGCGATGATTTAAATCAATGATCGGGCCGTTGTTTGTGACAATTTGAATGATGTAACTTTGGAAAACTGCCGTGCAGGGTGATTTCATCGTCGCGGTCTCGATCTTTTTTTTCATCTACCCGCCATGATCTTCATATTGTTAGAATGCGGAGAAGCTAGTCTATTTTAAGAAAGCTCTCCCATTGGCTGAAACAAAAGTATTTTAGGGGAAACCCCGCCAAAACTGCCTCTATTTCAAACGTCATTTTAGTCGGAAACTACCGAAGACGATTCTCCGGAATATTCTAGGTCAGTCAGGGGGCCGGAATTGATCACATGGTGTTCGCCGTCCAATGAAATGTGTCGTTTTTCAACCGTTGATTCTTTCGGGACTACTCGCTACCTGGTGTTGTGAAGTCTTGCTTGTGAAAGATGGGCGACATTTGTGTGAACACAAGTGGCGATTACGGACAATTTATAAAAGCAAGAAACAAAATTTAACTGTGAAATTGGTCAGAATGATGACATACTACCAGTCTTTGCGTACAATAGAGCAGATGGTCCATTTTTTTTCACGGAAAGAGAGTAAAATATGCCAGCCGCAGGTAAACATGGCTCGGGTGAAAAAAAAATTCCGCTGCCGCATGTGATGATCATGTTGACAGTTTATCAGTGACTGCGATAAAGTGTGTTTATCGACCTTTTACTGCAGCAACAAACTCTACCGCTATAATTTAATGGCAACATTTACACACGACCGATCTTAATAAAAATTAAAGAGGAACTATCGTCCGTGATGCTAACCAAGGGACCGGTACCCATGCAATTGATTCACACAGTGACTGTGACACAGGCTTGGCCGTTTTGATCAATTCGTGATTGAGATCGATAGGCCTATATTAATTTTGTTGGGGTGTAGGACACGAGTTTTTGTTTAAATTGACAATGAAACCACCTAGAAATGTAGAGAATGTCTCACTCAACAAAAGTCATGTTGATCAGTTTGCATGAAATGCAGAAATAAAGTTACGGCACTTTTAGTTTTACCACTCATCGCGTATTGTGCAAAAAAAAAAAAAAAAACCAAAAAAATGCCTCTGTTGCGAAGGTCACGTGACGAGAAGCAAGACCTGAAGCAGAGGGGAAACAAAGATAGTGAGCGAGGCCTGCTGCTGGCACGCTATGCCCAGTAGAGGCGAAGTGCCTGTTCACGCAATTCGAGTAGATAAAACGCAACTCGCGCGGCTATTTGGCGGGCCAGAAATCTGAGCGCAAGAAATTGGCGTGCTATTTGCGATGGCACATCCAGACAAAAAAGCTTGCAACTGAGCATGCTCAAATGTGGTGCGCAATGCGAAAATGGCGTGCTTGCAAAAGGGACCCATATACGAAATCGGTACTGTAGCTCACGACTTCTGTACCAGTTCATGGAGTTCCCATTAGTTCGCTACTCAATACTCTTCCTTTTTCAGCACTATGGAGTTCCCATTAGCTCACAACTTAGTACTCTTTCTGTGTCAACACCATGGAGTGAGCTATTGCTCACTATTGAGTAGTTCTCTTTCTGTAACAGGACCATGGAGTTCCCGTTAGCTCACTACTCAGTACTTTTTGGTATCAGGACCACGGAGTTCCCAATAGCTCACTACGTTGTGCTCTTTCTTTACCAGTACATGGAGTTCCCATTGGCTCAGTAATCAATACTTTGTCTGTTTCAGTACCCGTTCTGTTTCAGCACCATGGGTTTTCCATTACTTACTACTGAGTACTCTTTCTGTTTCAACACCATGGAGTTCCCATTAGCTTACTACTCGGTACTCTTTCTGTGTCTACACCATGGAGTGAGCTATTGCTCACTACTCAGCAGTGCTTTTACTGCAACAGCACCATAGAGTTCCCAATAGCTCACTCCTGAGTACTCTTTTTGTTTCATCACCATGGAGTTCCCAAAAGGTCACTACGCAGTACTCTTTCTGTTTCAACACCATAGAGTGACCTGTGTCCCACTACTCAGTAGTAATCTTTCTGCACCAGCACCATGGAGTTCCCTATTGCTCATTGCTTACCTGTTTCAGCACTGGGGAGTGCCCCATTGCTCACTGCTCAGTACTATTTATATTGCAGCACCTTCTAATGTCTGATTTCTCAGTTCTTCAGCACTATGAAGTGCTCTGTTGCTCACTGCTCAGTACTCTTTCTGTTCCAGCAAAATGAAGTGCTCAGTTGCTCACTGCTAAGTACTCTTTCTGTTACAGCACTATGAAGTGCTCTGTTGCTCACTGCTAAGTACTCTTTCTGTTACAGCACTATGAAGTCCTCAGTTGCTCACTGCTAAGTACTCTTTCTGTTACAGCACTATGAAGTGCTCAGTTGCTCACTGCTAAGTACTCTTTCTGTTACAGCACTATGAAGTGCTCAGTTGCTCACTGCTCCTGGACTGTGAAATGCCCTGTTGCTCAATGCTCAGTACTCTTTCTGTTCCAGCATTATGAAGTGCTCTGTTGCTCACTGCTAAGTACTCTTTCTGTTACAGCACTATGAAGTGCTCAGTTGCTCACTGCTCAGTGCTCCAGGACTGTGAAATGCCCTGTTGCTCAATGCTCAGTACTCTTTCTGTTCCAGCGGTATGAAGTGCCCTGTTGCTGACTGCTCAGGTAACTCTTTCACTGCTCAGTACACTTTCTGTTTCAGCACTACGAAGTGTCCTATTGCTCACTGCTCAGTTCCCCAGGACTTTGAAGTGCCTTATTGCTCACTGCTCAGTACTCTTTCTGTTCCAGCACTAAGAAGTGCCCTGTTACTCACTGCTGACTACTCTGTTTCAGCTCTGTGGAGTGCCATATTGCTCACTGCTTGTTACCCTTTCTGTTTCAGCACCGTGGAGTGCCCTATTGCTCTGTACCCTGCTACAGCCTTCTCTTTGGCCCGACCATGTTTGGTCATGGGTCCCCAATTGGAGCTCACAAAAGCTTTGGTCGGCAGACGGACAAGAAAGATTCCCCCAAAAAAGGGTAAGAACTGAATGAACATCCATTGTACAAGCAAATGGGTCACACACATCAATAACCACGGCAACAAAATTAACAATCAGGAAGATTTTTTTGTTCAGAAAATTCATAAACTTTTCAGCATAATTAAATTTTGATAAAATCATCTTGCTTCCATAGCCATAATGGTCTGCCATTTGTTGACAAGATCACTGTTTTAGCATTGGAAAAGTGACTCAGTTTCCAATTGGCTGAGTATGGTTACTATGGCAACATGCTTCAGTATACTAGGGACCAGAGGCTGCTACTGGTCTATGCGATGATGTTGAACTTCCTGATTGGGGTCTCAGTCTAGAGGGAGGGTCACAGTCTAGTTTTGTTTCCTTTAGTATAAATAAAATCCTGTCGAAGAAGGGCAGACTAAGTGTAGTAACACGGAACTTGGTCTGCCTGGCAGGCAAGAAATCATCTTGTTTATTTCGAAGTATTTTAAGCTGTATTATGAAGATTTAGCTGTTGCATGCACATGTAAGTCTCCCTGTTGTGGATTGATTAGTTTTAAAAATATGTGTAGTTGTAGCTCCAATAACACATGTTTTTGTTTCAGCCATTTGACTGAAAGTTATAGATTTACTATTCTGCAAACGTACGTTCATGGTACACAAATCTAAATTCAAATGTAACGCCCCAGATCAAATCCTTTGTGTCCATATGTTTTTAAGGAATAGTTGTATGAAATTTTGGGTGTGTAATTTGTTACTTACACACACATAGATGTGTGTGTGTGTATGTATAGATGGAGAGAGAGAGAGAGAGAGAGAGAGAGAGAGAGAGAGAGAGAGAGAGAGAGAGAGAGAGAGAGAGAGATTGTAGCCTGACCGAACCTGAACAACTGAACCTGACCTTACCGGTTTTAGGATTGAAGCCCGGCTCTGGTTCGGCTTTTACAGTCACTAAACGGTCGGGTCCGGTTATCTTTGTCAATGTTGGCAATAAAGTTAAATAAGAAGGTCACTGAAGTTACTTTTCACACTTATATGCACTTTAAACAATGCAACTAATGCTACTTTGCAATTAAGTGCGTCACATGCTAGGTTGGCACTAGCACTAGCCAAAATAGCCAAATGCTATTAAAACCTCAAAATGGCTACTAAAAGTAGTAAACGGCTATTAAAATTTCCCCCAAATTCTTTGTTTTAATGCAGAAATTTAACAAATTCAAAGTCTGTGTAGGTCTTTCCGAGAAAAAAGGAAATTTTGGCTAGTAATTTCAAAATGCTAGCGCTAACCTAGACATGGGTTGCATTAATCGCCTGAATTACAATAACAATAGTAATGCCCCAGTGCAAAAGGGTAACAGCTATAAACCCCTGTTTAAGTAAAGCTTTAAATGAACATTTTAAGATGTCTAAGTTTATTTATGGCATGTTTGAATTGCATATACCGAACCCGAAAGGTGGCCGGTTCAGGATTGGTAATGTGTAGTAACTCACTATATATATATATATATATATATATATATATATATATATATATATATATATATATATATATATATATATATGTATAGCTTTTTGTGAATACAGCATGGCTCTGTGACTCAGCTTCCACCAGTGATGTTGACCAGTTATTGCTACACTCATTTCCTGTTTTTGGTTTACTTTAAATGACATAATGATCAGTAAGAGTAGATGTTCCTGGGTAGTGTGGCTAATATAGAGTACCTGTTCACATGCATGTTCATGCAGTCTTCTCCGAAACCATCTGCTGCATCCACTCTGTGCTCACTGGGGATGTACCTTGGCTTGATCTCTACCAAGTGTATCTGATGGAGTGTGCGTAAATGACTTTTTAATATGCTTCCTGATCTTTAAGTGTCAATAGGACATTTTTTTAGTGAGGTCCTCAAGCCTGATATCAGGTCTGGGGATGGGCTATGGTTGAGCCATCAAAATATCATTTCATAGATAGTTTGCTTCTGTTAAGGGTATACATCTTAATACATATTGTTACAAAGTTTTAAGAACTAAGGACAGTGCTGCCGTTTGTTTTAAGGAGGAAAGAGAATGCTGCTGTTAGTTTTAAGAACTAAGGACAGTGCTGCTGTTTGTTTTAAGGATAAAGGACAGTGCTGCTTTTTGTTTTAAGGATAAAGGACAGTGGGGCTTTTTGTTTTAAGGATAAAGTACAGTGCTGCTGTTTGTTTTAAGGATTAAGGACAGTGCTGCTGTTTGTTTTAAGGATAAAGGACAGTGCTGCTTTTTGTGTGTAGGCTACAACTCCCTTCCATTTTGAAATGATACATTTTAATTTTTATTTCATTTTTTGAGCATGGAATATTCATAAGTAGTAACTCACTATAGATCGTATGACCTAAACATTGTTACAAGTAAATAGTGAGACGGCTGCATCCTTGACGTGATGCATCGACATTAAGACAAAATCAAATGTGCACGAGCGATGTTTGATTTTATGGCACACCAGGTCAGTGTTGAAAGTTGGCCTAGGGATTCTTTTTGGTGATGAATACCCAATTAAACATGGAATAAACAAAATCTTGCATGACTGGAGAGTGAGTTACTATTTTTCACTCACTCGATGGGGAAAATCACTTGTGACCTGCAGTCGCTCATTATTTTTCCCACAAACGATGATCTCTCATGAGAAAAATAGTAGCTCGCTCTCAGCCATGTAAGATTCTCTAGTAGAGTTTGTTTAAGTGAAGTTGAATCACTAGGTCAAGTATCTGGATTTGGGTGATATCCAGTTATTATTTTCCAAAGTAAAATTAACCTTTTCAGAGGAATACTAATTATTTTAGCCAAAACCATTTGCAAAATTCTACATTTTGAAATCAAGTTCAAGGAATTTATATAATCATGAATGTGGACATCAAAAGATTATTATCCTTAGTCAATTTGCTGAAAGCTTAGATTTTTTTTCTCACCTAAATCACACTTTTTTAATGGTTGGCTATTGTTAGCTTAGATCCTGTTTAACCCTTTCTGTCTTAAGCCATCCCAAACTAGCTGCAGGTCAAATGTCCTTTGTTTCAGGATTTTTAGCTCTGCTGATCATTGATCACAGAGCTTATGGGATGTTTACCGTCTGTCCATCTGTCCAACTCTGAACTTTTGCTTATGAATGCAAGTACACAGCTGGTCCCTTGAAATTTTTCTGGATCTTTTCTATGAATGAAAACCTGGGTTCCTTTTCTTATTGGTGGCATTACTTAGTGGATTTTGTAATACAGAGGCAAAAAAGTAAAAAAAAAGAAAAAGAAAAAAAAATGAAAGTGCTGTGGTGTGTTTGATTTTCAATGGATCCTTATGAAATTTGTGGAGGTATTATGGTGGAAATCAAACGTGAACAGTACTAGTGGTGCCACCTGTAGGTAAATTGGAAATATGACTTACATGTATTATCAGCTGAAATTTATTAAATTGATTATCTTGAGAAATTAGAAGACTAATTTCACCAAATGTATAACATTGTGTATCATGTGTGGATGTTGAATATTACAAAATATTTCACTAAATTATTTTTTGTAATGGTCACTACATCTGTATTTGTGGACATACTTCCATATACCATTACAGGAATATTATGCTGACAACAGTGTATGTATGACATATGGGGTCATTGTGGTGTCACTGGTGGTAATAATTGGTACTAACATCATAAGTATCGAAAACACATTAAATTCTTTGTTGTGATAATAAACATAAGATCATTAGACACTTTTAGTAAAGGACACAAAATTCTGTATGTTGAGCAAGAATAAAGTTAACTAGAAAAAGAAAATTTGCTTCACAACAAGTCTGTCTGGGTGCCTTCAAAATCAGAACAGTTTGAAATGCTACACTTTGCCATTGTTCAACATAATCTAAATTTTGTGTTTTAGCATAATTTGCATAAATTAAAATACTACAACTTTGGTTCTTGGTTCATTGGATGTGCCCATGTCACCAACTTATAACCTAAAGTTTGAATGACATCATTATCTATAATAGTTTTGAAGCTATTCAAGATTAAATTTTGCATATTCACCTAATTTGCATAAGTTATATTCTAGAACTGTGGGTCATGGTTCATTGGATGGGACTATGTCACAAACCACCAAATTGTTGTGAAATGGCACCTCTATCTATAATAGTTTTGAAGCTACTCAAGATTTCAATTTTGCATATTCACATAATTTGCATAAATCAAAATCCTACAACTGTGGTTCATGGTTCATTGGATGCAGCTTTGTCACAAGCCTACAAATTGAAGTTTGAATGGCATCTCTATCTATAATACTTTTGGAGATATTCAACTTTTAATTTTTCAAAGCTCCTAATTTGCATAATTTAAAATTGTACAACTTTCAGTTACTGTCCATTATATTGGTAGGTGTTACAAACCTGCACATGCACATTAAAATTTTAAGTCTTTCTGCAATAGTTTGAAATATATGCAGCTTTTAAAATTTTAATTGCCCCTAATTTGCCTAATGTTAACCACTATCACTATTCAAAACAACATGTGTAATTTCCCTTGTAGATCAGTAATCATGGCACATTTGATCATTTTTGGAATAAAAGTCTTTGAGAAAAACTCCAGAGAAATTTGGTCAGAAAGAAAGGAAAAAGAATTTTTGGAAAAGCAAAATGTCTGGGTTTGCAGCCAGACATAATGATATCAAATAAACCACAAATGTGTATTATGTTTAATAGTTTGGTATTGCATAAAATGGATCATTCTAACATACTTTCTCGAAGTTTTGGAGCGTATGCATTTTGGCAAAAGAAGTTTTTGTCATTAAATCTAAGCTTGTGGAACTATATCTCTGTACCATGACATGAAAACATGGTGGTGCCACTGGTGGCATTAATTGGAACTACTATCATATGTATTGAAAACACATTAAATTCATTTTTGTAATAAAAAATGAAAATGGGACTAAAAAATTTACAATTATACATTAGGTCAAAAGTCAAATTTTGTAAAATTATGAGTGACCTTGACATTTTTAAGGTCATAAAGCACTGTAGAAAAGGACACTGAATTCTACATCTTGAGAAAAAAATAAGGCTAATAATACAAAATATACCACAAGTGTACATCATATATATATATATATATATATGGAAGTTTGATATTGCTTGATAAAGATAACCTTGGCACACTTTTTCAAGGTCATGGAGAGAATGTATTTCATGAAATTATTATATACATGTATGCATGTATGTATAAATATATATATATATTTAATTTTTGGTGTGTGTGATGGTCATTACATCTAACCTTGTCTGAACTGCAAAATTTACACCAAGTATGCATTAGGCCAGTGGCCAAAAATTTTGTAATATGTTGCCTGACCGTGACCCACTTTTTAAAGTCATCAAACAAATAAGAAAAGGAGGACACTAAATTCAGTATGTTGATTAAAAAATAAGGCAAATGGTACCAAATGTAGCACAAATGTGTATGATGTGGAGGTCTGATGTTGCATTATATGGATAAGCTTGACTAAATTCTTAGTGTCATTGAGGAAATGCATTATAGGAAATTATTTTGTGGTCATGGTCATTAGATTATATGTTAGAAGTGAATTAGGCCCATGGGCCTTTTGTGTTGCCAAATTCAACAGTAATGAAAAAAGTTTGAACGAAAATTGTAGATGAGATCTATCAAGATAATACGGCATAGATCTACAGCTCTCGTTGGTGTGATTAGTGGCCAACCTATGCCAAGGAATGATGTTAACTCAGTCTTGACTCAAAGGAAAGGGTTAATGGACAGTTGAATCCTACAAAACAAGTAAGGATTCAGTCCAATATCCCAGGGTACTGGAGGTTGATGGGATTCAGTCCAATATCACAGGGTACTGGAGGCTGATGGGATTTAGTCCAATATCACAGGGTACTGGAGGCAGATTGGGTTCAGTTCAATATCACAGGGTACTGGAGGCTGATGGGATTCAGTCCAGTATCACAGGGTACTGGAGGCAGATTGGGTTCAGTCCAATATCACAGGGTACTGGAAGCTGATGGGATTCAGTCCAATATCACAGGGTACTGGAGGCTCATTTGATTCAGTCCAATATCACAGGGCACTTGAGGCAGATTGGGTTCAGTCCAATATCGCAGGGTACTGGAAGCTGATGGGATTCAGTCCAATATCACAGGATTACTAGAGGCAGATTGAAGCAACATTTATGCAGAAAATGCAGAAATTATTATTAAAATACAAACACCACCACCCCCCCCCCCAAAAAAAAACAAACAAACAAACAGACAAAAACAAATGAATTTCATGTATTACCACATGGCCTGTGTTAGTGAAATTCTTGATTAGATAGGTTGGCAGGCAAGTTAGTAGGCTGGTTGGTAGGTTTTATTTCAAGTGAGGATTTCAAGCATCACAACATAAGCTATGAAGCTTATGTATGCGACATAATTAAAACATGGTAACATAATGTTCAGGAAAGCATCATTTTCAATCCTGTAAAGATGTATGTGTGTGTGTATGTATATATATATATATATATATATATATATATATATATATATATATATATATATATATATATGAACATAAATATACAGATGTGGCACTTAAAATGCTTGCAATATCCTGTTGTGATAGAATAGCATGGTAAATGCTAGTGGATTGATTAAAAGGAACATAATTTCCTTTTCCTCTTAAAGATAGCTGTATAATCATGTACGGATCAATATTGAGAAGATTAAATCGATATGGGTACAATTGTGGAGACAATGGTTGCTACATTGAAAAGTTAGTCAACATTTACTTATGAAATGAAGAAAAGCATTTCCTCAGCTAAACATACATGTATGCCTTGTAAAATCATTACATCACATTTCCTTAATGCTTCTGACATGAGAGCTTCCACTTACAGGCAAGCCAGATTATGGCTAGCTGGGCATTTCTTGTGCCCTTTAACAGCAGCTGATCTTCCACAACTACAGTGGCACCTGCTCTAAAGACCACCTCTTGGAGAAGACCACATATCATTTCAAGACCACCCATTAATCACACCAGGGTGTATTCGTCTGATAAATTTACCTGTGTTTTAAGACCACCTGGTATATGATACTGCGTTTTCCTGTGAGAAGGAATGGTCTTAACTAACAGATTTGACTGTACCATTGTCCCCCCCCCCTCACACAGAACACCCAGGGATGCATCTGACAATGAAAACCAGGACATCCGTGCTATGTTACTGGAACTCAGCTATACCAGTATGTCAGCTTTGTGATTAGACATATACATGTATGTGTGTGTGTGTATATATATATATATATATATATATATATATATATATATATATATACACACACACACATTTATACACATATATGTATAAAACATGTAGAGGTGCTCTTTTTTAGGGGAGGGTGTTGCCTATACTACTGGAATTCAGATTTTATCTCACATTTTAGCAGAAGCAAAAAAAGGTAAATGTTTTGTCCAAACAGTTGAAAATTGGTAAAAAAGAGAACATGACCATATAATGTGTCATTTTGTCTTCTCTGTAGGCCCCCAGCCTGCGTGCCTGTGACAGGCAATTATTTGAAATCCCCCACCATGCCGGGACAAACTACATTATGCTCTAATTCTGATGATGTCCCCATTTTGGTTTTTACAAGTACAGCTTCACAACTAGACTGTTATATCAGCCTGTATGACCTACAGTCAGAGCAGGAAGTCAGTCGTAGTGTACCTGAGAAAAGGGATCAGACGAAGAGGGACTTTGGCAATGATGCATGGAACGATGAGGTAGAGTGTCAGAGGAGCTTGCACCTGACAAATACTCAGTGTGAAGGATCCCAGGCTAGAGGAGAAAGACTAGAACAGAGACCCCATGGTTGTAAATATATTTTTATGTATAGTTTTACAAAGATTGTAACAGCTGAGAAAGATGGAAGCTTGGAAACCTTGCATCTATCTTCATTAACTTTTTGTTTGGGATCCTTCATGTTAAGTCTGTGATGTGGGGACTGATTGTTTCCCTCAGACACCCACACTATGGTAGCTTTGACTTGCATGCTGGCACTTTCCTGTACTTGGTATTATCCTATCCAGATGAACTGATTTATTGACATGTACTTCTTAAATACTGGTGTGGTGGAAAGCATTGGCATTGAACAGAAAAGTAGAATGTCACAATATCAGCCCATCAGGTCAATCAGTCTCCTCCGAGTGGCAGTCTTGACCTACCTACCCACCTAGCTGAAGGGTGGCAGTCTTGACCTACCTGCCCACCCAGCTGGAGGGTGGCAGTCTTGACCTACCTGCCCACCCAGCTGAAGGGTGGCAGTCTTGACCTACCTGCCCACCCAGCTGAAGGGTGGCAGTCTTGACCTACCTGCCCACCCAGCTGAAGTGTGGCTGGCAGTCTTGACCAACATGTCCACGAAACTGGAGGGCAGTGGATGGGAGCCACAATGATATCTCATCAAGTTAGTTTATAATCATAACATGTTTACTTAACAAAGTGCTTACACATGCAAGCAGATGATAGGCATTTTTCAAATGAACTATGTAATGACTGAATGGTCTGGATTTTCAACTTATGTCATGCATACCCAATGCATACATATTGATATTATCGATATTAATCATACTTAAATTACTCTCAGGGGACAAAGTTTCAGTACTGAGTAATTGTTGTGTGTTGGGTTGGTTTAAGGCCTGACCTCATCAATGTCTGTTGACAGTTGATTACATGTTAACTTCCTGGTGTCCTCCAATACATACAGGTTTGTGGAGACCATATTTCCCCAAGATTATCTTATTTGATTACTGTGTGTTATGTACACATATTCTGTCCGGAAGTACTTCATAGTTGTATTTTTTGCTGAGGCCAAGGAATATAATATTTTTGTTGTTAATCACACGATATTTCAAATTAGGGTAGGGAGGTTAGCTTCCATAAGCATTGCCCTGTTGGGGGTGTTTAGTCAATGTTGGCTGTTGCCCTGTGGGGGCTGTTTAGTGTATGTCATTTGGTGCCGTGTCAGGGTGTGTAGTGTTTAGTCAGTCTTTGGTGTTGCCCTGTGGGGGGTGTTTAGTGTTTAGTCAATGTTGGCTGTGGCCCTGTGGAGGGTGTTTAGTGGTTTGTCAATGTTGGCTGTTGCCCTGTGGAGGGTGTTTAGTGGTTAGTCAATGTTGGCTGTTGCCCTGTGGAGGATGTTTAGTGATAAGTCAATGTTGGCTGTTGCCCTCTGGAGGGTGTTTTGTGGTTAGTCAATGTTGGCTGTTGGTGTCAAATCTTATTTAAACTTTCCGTCCGTATTTGCCTTTAATTTTGGCACACACTTTACAGGTCTGGAAAAGTCTTCTGATATAAGCACAGGGTTACCAACATTGAGAGAAAACAACAACTGAGATTTTGAGCAACCAAATTGAGCCCGCTTACATGCTTGGGGGGGGGGGGAGGGCATGGGAGGAGGATGTCCCCCCTCCGATAGAAAATTTTGAAATTTTGGACATGGTGCATTTTGAGAATAAAATTTTATCCATATGTGTTATTCAAATTTGTCACAATAAACTCATCTGTGCATAGGTCAGTCACATGAGTTATTTATTAAAAGCAAATTAATAGACCAACAGTTACTCAGAATATGAAGGTTTGAAATTTTTGTTCCAAACTTGATTTTCCATGTGTGTACAAATATTGTATGTTGTCTTTTTTTTTTTAATCACAGCACAGCATACATCACTTTATCTTTCGCAAATTGCATCATGGGAACATGATCAACCAAACTATAGTTTACATTGACACCACAATATGACTTTTATAAAAATATCACTGGTTTGAAAATGCCACTTCCGGAAAGGGCAGAAGTGGAAGTACTACGCTATTTGCCGTTCTAACCGCACAATCAGCCTGACTGTTGTAATGGCGATTTTTAGCGACTTGTAATGCCAATAGTTGATTATTTTTCACATGGAATCCTACACCTGCAGTTTTTTAGGAGACTTTTTAATGAAGACCTACACCCTCAGACCTTTTCGGGAGACATTTTTGTAGAAATAATGTAGATTTGGGCCTTTGAATGGATTGTGGGGGAGGTCAAAGTCTAAGTTGCTAATGATACTAGTGGTGCCACCTATAATTTGACAGAAATTATGAGCTAAAATGTGTTTTAAGATATAAAATTCCATATCTCGAAAAGTAATTGGATTAGACTTGCCAAACGTACAGGATATATAGACAATGTCCAAAGCTAGAATCTAGTTTAATATCAGTGGCCTTGACCTATTTTTGTGAGGTCACCATGCCTGTAAAGTTAAAAGAGGTGATTTTTGTAATGGCAGGGTGTAGATTGGACTTCATGGCAATGTCAGCACAGCACCAGGCAGGCCTATGGGCCTCTTGTATTACATAATCTGGGTGTCCTTGATCTTCTGTCCCAAGGTCACTGAGGACGTAAAGTTAAGGACTCATTATTTTTTGTCTTAGCACATGCAACAATATTCATCACAGGAGTTGCACAAATAAGCTATGATAACATGTGGAGCGAAGTGCCATCTGGTGGACAATTTTTACAGTAAGCTTTATATGTTCAGAGGCCACTTGAGGACTCACAGCTTTGAAATGAACAGGTGCAATATAGCTATGATGCCAGCACAGCATTAGGCCCATGGGCCTTTTGTTTCTATATTTTTATGATTTTATGTGCGTTTTTACTATTTTTGACTTCTTCTCCAGAACTATCTCTCAGATTAAGCTGAAACTTTGTGGATATATGTTCCTTGTGAAAGGTTCAAACAGAATTGTTCACTAGGTAGTACTGCTGTGCATTCCTGATTTTTAATGATTTTCTCAGTTCAGGTACTTATCAGTCATTGCACCCTTCTTATTGATAAATATGCAGCTCAATAGGCATTCTTATGCTAATTCACATTTTTGACTTCTTCTCTGAAAGCGTCATCCGCATTGACTTTAAACTTGGTATACCTTAGGTGGTTCTCTGTTAAATTTGTTCTAATGGTCATGCTTCAGTGATTGTTTAATTTCTTATGAATTTGGGGGGGGGGGGGGTTTGTTGCAAATCTTAAAAAATCTTCTCTGAAACCACTCACCCAATTGCTTTGATATCACGCAGGAACACTGCGATGGTCTCTCAGTTCTTAATTTGTTCACCAGCTAATGCTGCAATTTTTAGTTCAGCTGACTTGCTAGTCAGGCTGCACTTTAGGAGGCTCTGTAGTCCGTCTTAGAAATACCTTGAAATGTCATATGCACTCAGCTAAAGCTGATCACAGGTCTATTCAGTTGCAACCTTGATTTTGTGAACAAGCTTAGGTCAGCTGAGCATGGGCTGTTCATGCAGCCCTCTAGTTTTATTTTTGTATGACTGTTTCAGGTTTCAGGTTTTTACTGGGAAATAACACCAGCAATACAGGCTGTTTTAGGTTATGCCAATAAAACATATTAAGACATATACACAAACAGTCAATAAAACAAGATATACGCAAAAGAATTGGCAAGGCTGCAGTAAAAGGATAAAAGTACACTGCTCAGTAAGACTCAGGATAACATACATACCATAAGACTGAGGTTAAAAATGTTTGCTCATAGAAGGGGGGGGGTTTAGTCTAAAACTTTGAGCAGTTTGATACCACATACTTAGACAAATTTCTTTTAAAAGTCTGAACTGATGTGATTTTTCTCAAATAGTCTGGTAAAGAGTTCCATTCAGAGGCCCTTTCCTTAAAAAGCGAGTGTCTGTGGCCTCGTGATATGAACAAATTGAACAAACATTGAGTTTAAAACTCTATTTACTCTTTGCTTTGAATTTTGGCACGCACGCTCTACAAGTCTGGATCCTTTTGATGCAATCATTTTTGTGCTCTAGTGGTATTATGATTGATTTTTTTTTTTAATGATTTATCCCCATATTTTTTACTGACTCAGCAGATATGACATATTGGCTTATTGGTAATGGTACATCGTAAACCATTGTTACTATAACACTTTAATAGGAAAACACCTATGGACTTTTGTACAATTATATTAGTTTTGATCTTTAGTGACCTTGAAAGGTCAAACTCATACATACATACATACATACATACATACATACATACATACATACATACATACATGCATGCATGCATGCATGCATACACATACATACATACATACATACATACATACATACATTGGCCTCTATGTTTGTAATGGTAGCACATAGACCCATGGTGACATGCATTCTGATATAACATGGCAAGTTATTTGCCTCCCATTGAAGCTCTTTCCATGTTACTTTATGTTTAATGTCTCCAGACATAATAGCAATAAAAATACATAGCAAAATATCATGAAGAGGAAGGTAGTCTCTCTCAAGACAGGGTCCAGGGACCACTGTATATACATATATATGGACATACATGCACGCACACATATGTGTATATATATGTAATGTATACAGTGTATATATATGTAATGTATACAGTGTATATATATATGTAATGTATACAGTGTATATATATATGTAATGTATACAGTGTATATATATGTAATGTATACAGTGTATATATAGATATGTAATGTATACAGTGTATATATATGTAATGTATACAGTGTATATATATATATGTAATGTATACAGTGTATATATATATATATATATGTAATGTATACAGTGTATATATATATGTAATGTATACAGTGTATATATATATATATATATGTAATGTATACAGTGTGTATATATATATGTAATGTATACAGTGTTTATATATATAATGTATACAGTGTATATATATGTAATGTATACAGTGTTAATATATGTAATGTATACAGTGTATATATATATGTAATGTATACAGTGTATATATATGTAATGTATACAGTGTATATATATGTAATGTATACAGTGTATATATATGTAGTGTATACAGTGTATATATATGAAATGTATACAGTGTATATATATATGTAATGTATACAGTGTATATATATGTAATGTATACAGTGTATATATATGTAATGTATACAGTGTTTATATATGTAATGTATACAGTGTTTATATATGTAATGTATACAGTGTTTATATATGTAATGTATACAGTGTTTATATATGTAATGTATACAGTGTATATATATGTAATGTATACAGTGTATATATATGTAATGTATACAGTGTATATATATATGTAATGTATACAGTGTGTATATATGTAATGTATACAGTGTGTATATATGTAATGTATACAGTGTATATATATATGTAATGTATACAGTGTATATATATGTAATGTATATACAGTGCTCATGACTCTTTATGCCACTGCCTCTCACTACAAAACACATTGTGATATAGCACTCCAGTTCCCTGGCTCCTGCTGAAGCTTTTCCCAACAGTGTACTTTTGAGTTACAAATCCCTCTCATAAGACTGCTGTAAGGTGTATTCTCTGTGGACCCTTTCACCAGCGTTATAAAGAGGGAGCACACACACACACACGCACGCAGGCACACACACACACACAGACACGCACACACACACACACACACACACAGACATGCACACACACACAGACACGCACACACACACACACACACACACACACACACAGAGAACTTATGGAGAGTTAAGAGTTTGGACTGCGGATAGGGTAATGACTGCCAGGAAGTGGTTTTGGGCAAAAAGACACAAATACAATACACACATACATGTACACATGTTGTCCATAGTTGTGTTGATATCCCAATTTGGTGCTCAGAATGTGACCATTTGCTTCCCAATTACTGAATAATAGTTTGGTGTTCAGTGTATGTGGGACATTGCAGAGTGATCAACGATAATCTCTACAAATGACATTAATCTCAATACTGCTGCCGTTGACATAACTACTACAAGTGTGCGACATGTGACCAGCAGGGCCCTTGGCACTGTGTGTAGGGGGAAGATACAGTGTATCACATATAGAGTCATTGTGTGCTATCAACATGTAACAATGCAACTTCAAACTATGACAGTTCCCTGCAGTTCCTTCTTGACGCTCTGACAGGTCCACATTTCCTTTTTAAACATTTTTAAAGTATGACAGATCTGCATTAGCTGAGCTTTTGTGATGGCCTGTCCTCAATCATTGTCTACAATTGACATTTTTGACTTCTTCTCCAAAACCACTGGCCATATTTTCTTCAAACTTGGAGGGAATATACCTTGGATGAGTCTCTACAAATGTCTTCAAATGGACATGCTATAGTGGTATTGGGATTTTTTTTTACTCTTTTTTTTTTTTTTAATTTTTTTTTTTTTTGCAAAATCTTCAAAACCACTTGGCCAAATGCTTCAAAATTGCTCAGGGCACTTCTATGGATTCCTAGACCTTCATTTGTTTGTTAGGTGGCACTGCTATTTTGTTCTGTACTTTTGCAAATTTTTGTGTGTTAAAACTATTTTCAACTTCTTTTCCAAAACTATAACTAAGATTCTCCTGAAATTTGGTAGAAATGTAGCTTGTTGGAAGATAAATAAAGTTGTTCACTAGGTGGTGATATGCTGGATCTCTGATTTTTTATGAATTTTTCAATTCGGGTACTTGTCACTTAATGCTTGCATTCCTATTGGTAAAGGCCGCATCTCACTGGGCTGCGACAGCTCGAGACTTGTTGGAGACACAAAATTACGAGAAAATATATGAATGTGTGACAATTCTCATTTGGAATCACAGAGAATTGGTACTTGAGACAAGTTTGCATATGTCTCATGAATGTTGTACGAACTCTTGGGGAAATTTGGGCCAAAATTCGACAGGAGTTCACATACATAGTGCCTGAATGTTGGGCAAAATTTGTTGCAAAGTGTTGCGCTATTTGAGACTGCTGATATAGGACTCAAACATTTGGTTTAGTACTTAGTACCTGGCTGGAATAAGCTTTTAAATAGGTGATCTTTGTTGCAGACCAGACGTCATGGCAAAGTTGAAGACATACAATGATTTCTATGAGGGCAAAAGTGGACAGCTGTCCAGCAAGGAGGTAAGAGAGACACTCAGATAGATACATGTACATTGTAATCTGTGGTTGTCACGTGGCCACTGCCAACATGACAAACTAACAAAAACACCACAGTGGGTTTGTCGATATCTGTGTCAAAATGAAGTTTCGTGATTTGTATGGAGCATAATGTGTACAAGTTATGTACAAAATGAGGTAAAACATAGGGCCAGAGACTCTAGCTAGCCTATGTTAAAAGTGGGTACTGAAGGTACTGAAAAGCGGGAGGGTGAGTATCCAGCCAACAAAATTAGGTAAACATAGGGCTGTTAGACATTATTCCTCACAGACTTTACAGTTTTAAAAAACATTGATCCACTGAATTACAAAGTGGGAGTTGGGTTACAAATAGAGAAAATGCCATTCATATTTATTTTTTTTTTTTACGTTTCTTCATTTTGTTGGCTATACATATTCTGTTTGCATATTATGTGGGATATTTCCTTAAAGTATCAGATTTGAATTCTTCATAACATTACAAATGTGACACTGACAATGTATGTTGTAGGTGAATGGGCGGTTGGTGTTAGAAGGTGTACTTCGTGTATACTGGGGTGTCGAGAAACCAATACAACTGAAACCGAAGGATGATGTCCCCGTACCTCGCACTTGGCGGAGAAGTTACATCATGGCAATGAACAACGGACTGGATGATGACTTGCTGCAGGTGAGACAAGAAATACAAGCTAGACATGCGCACTATCGTGGTAAGAGGCATGGTCAAACTGAGGCTGTTTGTGGTGCTAACAGTGGTGGTCAAACTGAGGCCAGTTCTCATGGTAACAGTGATGGTCAGAATGAGGCTGCTGGACTTGGCGTCACGGTAAGATCCCATCAGGTTTTGCATCATGCTGCGGCTACCGCTCAGTCTCTCCCTACATGCATCGTATCTCTCTCACCAGCAGATATGCTAATCTTGCTGGTAGCCATGGTAACCTGGTTTGAATTACTGAGCATGGCTGCCTCCTGTCTGTCCCAGAATCCCCTCTTGTCTGGCTGTCACCAACACCTGGCTTAGCACTTTCCTGGAGCAATTCATTTGAGGGTCCATATGCTGTAACCTTTGGCCCTGCCAAGCTCTTGCACACCCAGTCAATATAGCATGGAAACAGTCATGGTATATTCATGTATACACTGACCTTATATGCACTTACAGAACGCTCTGCTGACCTGATCTCATATACATGTACATGTATACTTACACATTGCTATGCTAACCTGATCTCATATACATGTATACTTATATATTACTGTGCTGACCTGATCTCATATACATGTACATGTATACTTACACATTACTGTGCTGACCTGATCTCATATACATGTACATGTATACTTATACATTACTGTGCTGACCTGATCTCATATACATGTATACTTACCCATTGCTGTGCTGACCTGATCTCATATACATGTATACTTACACATTACTGTGCTGACCTGATCTCATATACATGTACATGTATACTTATACATTACTGTGTTGACCTGATCTCATATACATGTACATGTATACTTATACATTACTGTGTTGACCTGATCTCATATACATGTACATGTATACTTATATATTACTGTGCTGACCTGATCTCATATACATATATACTTACACATTGCAGTGCTGACCTGATCTCATGAAATGTACATTTATTATAGATATATGTATTGATATGTCAGTGACATATTCTTCTGCATTGATTGAGTGCACCGGGAACAAAGGTGCAAGGTACATATCATATTACATCATTGCCTTAGAGAATGGGGTGCAGTCCCTGCATGCTGGGTCTCCTACAGGCTTCATTTCTCCAATGCTGTGTTACAAGCCTGATTTCATAAGTAATTTAATATATTCATCTTAACTACCAATATGATGCTGTATACACATACACACTGCTGCACAGATTTTGTGTGATATGTAAATGTACACTTCCCTAACAAAATGATAGTAGTCTGATATTCATGTGTACATGCATTTGAGCCCACTGGCACAGATTGTCACATATTCTTACCAAATATGCTTACAACGTACTGAAGTAATCTGACCTTGTAGGCCCTCATGTGCCATCATCTTACTGAAGTAATCTGACCAGGTAGGCCCTTCATGTGCCAACATCTTACTGAAGTAATCTGACCTTGTAGGCCCTGATGTGCCAACATCTTACTGAAGTAATTTGACTGTTTAGGCCCCTCATGTGCCAACGTCTTACTGAAGTAATCTGACCGTTTAGGCCCCTCATGTGCCTACAACTTACTGAAGTAATCTGACCGTGTAGGCCCCTCATGTGCCAACATCTTACTGAAGTAATGTGACTATATAGGCCCCTCATGTGCCTACAACGTACTGAAGTAATCTGATTGTGTAGGCCCCTCATGTGCTAACATCTTACTGAAGTAATCTGACCGCTTAGGCTCCTCATGTGCCAACATCTTACTGAAGTAAACTGACATTGTAGGCCCCTCATGTGCCAACATCTTACTGAAGTAATCTGACCGTTTAGGCTCCTCATGTGCCAACTTCTTACTGAAGTAAACTGACATTGTAGGCCCCTCATGTGCCAACATCTTACTGAAGTAATCTGACCGTGTGGGCCCCTCATGTGCCAACATCTTAAAAACTCTTGTACTAACCTGGTTCCCCTTCACCTTCTAAAAACACAATAGTATTATAGTAATACTTTGTACCCATTACTGTACTGCTTTGAGGCTTATATACAGTGTATATCGGTACCAAACTTGTGGCCGTGCCACTGTGATGCTCTGCATGTGGTGCTTACTGAGGTATTGGTGATGTCATACCTACATCAGCATGTGCATCAGTAGAGACAATGTGCCTGAAGTCATTCTGTCCACTATACAGGTGTGTAGACCTCCACCATGGTGTAATCATGTTATCCAGAATGTGTGAGTATTCATGGGTGTTAATTTGATGACTTATTACTCCCCTACGGCCCTGTGAGCTAACACTGCAGTATTGATTTAACAAGATTATTACATATTTCTGTACATTGTGTGGCCAGTCTGGCAAGATTCACAGGTCTATATTTGTGCATCGGCCCCTGTAAAACCACTTTGTATTACAACTGAAATGTGCCAAGCCATGTCTGGCATCATAGCCATGTGGCTGGGGCTCGCACTGAGCCATGTCTGACATCATACTAGTACATGCAGTTCTGTGGTTTGGCTTGCATGGAGAGACGCTGTGTTACCAGTGGACATATATGCAAGGAACTGACTTGACACTCTTGTTTTTTAACAATCTGGAAGTCCCTATTTTTTCCCAAGGAGATATGGAGCCAGTGATTGTTAGTGCTCCTTACTGCTATGACAGAAAACTGCGTGAGCTGAAACCTTGAGCGGCACACATATTGGACATGGCCTAGACGCCTTTGGCTCAAGCGCTCTAGTATGGGGACAGTCCCCGTGTATTGTCCTACTGCTCCATGTTTTCTGCATTATCCACATTTCAAGCTCAATTTTAGGTAAATGTGATGCTACCTGTCTGCACTCCCGTAACTTGTGCCCTGATGATAGACATAAACAATGACAATGAAATCACAATACATAACATAAAGGGCAGTTTTCTCTTGTCAGAAAACAATTGTGCAGCCTTTCTCATCAGATGATGAAGAGAGAACAACACACGTGTACTCTCTCTTTTTTTCTCATAGAGGGTGGGAAAGGGGTTTCTTGTACTGGCGTACTGGGGCTTTTTAATTTACCGTACTGGCGTACTGGAAGCCCTCTTACTTTACGTACTTCGTACTATCCAAAATTTTGAAAGCTTTTTATTTTCCATACTATGTACTCTAGAAAAATAATTACCTGTACCAGCATACTGAAACCCCCCTTACCCCCCTTCTTCATAGAGCATCATGTTGTTGTATAATGTCCCCCAGAGTGATAGAATTGTAGCTAGTTTATGTGTCTTGCTGTGATTTTGTAATTTTTCAAGTATATGGCAGGTTTTAATAACAAAAAAATGACAGATAAAAATTATAGTGATAAGAATAAAGCACTACATTGTCATACTGGTACCACATGTGATATCACGTTGTGTTTTGTATTCAGGTTGAGAAATATTACAGTGTGTCATGTATTGAGGTTTAGAGATATATTATTGTGTCTTGTCTTGAGGGTGAGAGATATTATGTTGTGTCCTGTATCGAGGTTGAGATACATGTATATTCAGTTGCGTCTTGTATTAAGGTTGAGAGATATTGTGACCTGTATTAAGGTGTAAAGATATGTTGTGTCCTAAATTGAGGTCAAGAGTTATTATGCTTGCACTGTATTAAGGGGTAGACAGAGATGTTATTTTATATCCTGCTTTGAGATTGACAGATATTTTGTTGTGTCCTACATTAAGGTTGGGAGATATGTTTGACCTGTATTAGTAAGGCTTGGGGATATCATGTGTATCTGTATTGAGATGGACAGATACGGATATTATGTTGTTTCCGATATTAGGGTTGAGAGATATTTCGTGTATGTTATGCTCTGTGTTAAAGCTGAGAGTAACTCCGTATAATACATCTGATGATGATGTCTCTTGTATTAAGCTGAGAGTGACTCTGTATAATACATCTAATGATGATGTTGTGGTATGTTTAATGACAGAAAATTGGGGTGGAGAATGACCCCGTCATACGACGGCGACGTAGTAGCTTGGAGGACCTGGTAGAAACACTGAACTCGGGTGGTGGAGAACGACAACCAAAATACAACACAGTCAGCTTCAGAGGGGAAAGGAGTCGTCGGAAACGATTTTCCATCAATGGTCACTGCTATAACTTAGAGGTGAGAATTGGGTATATTTCTCTGCATTTTGTCGCTACATGAGTGTATAAAGTAAAAGTGCGTACATCATGTGCATCAGGGTTTACAGTGTTACTCCTGAACCTACTGGATGTGTGCTGTAGAAGCGATTGCTGTATACGTGAACAGTTCTGTAACTTACAGCTGCATCTCGCAATCACCTGTGGAAGTGAAGACATGCTGTACTTTGTGTCTGTAACTTGGAAGTGAATACCATGTAATTCTGAAACCAAGAAGGGAATACCATGTATCTCTGTAACTTTTGGCTGAAGTACCATGCATTGTGTGTGTAGGTAAATGCAGGCACAATGTACATGATGTATACATCTGTAACCTAGAAGTAATAGTATGTAATTCTGTAACTTTCAGGGTGGTAGCCATGAATTATGTGTAAGTGAATGCATGTAAACTTCTGTAACCTGGAGACAAACGTATGAAATGTGTTTTTGTCTTTAGTGAGTTTTATATGGTGAACCATGTTAGGGCAGTGAATGTCTTCAAATAGAAGTAAGCAACTCTACAATGAGTGATTTCTCATGTTACACACTGAGTAATGCATTAGTGTCTTTAATTTGTGTTGGTTATTTTTTGCCTGTACAGACAAGTGTGTTCACCCCAGCACATGGTACAATCACCAGCGTACGTGTTACCAGTTTAACACCCGCACCAGAGGTCATCAAACTTCTCCTGGACAAGTTCAAGGTAACTGATTATAATAGGGTGCTATATGTCAGGCAACAAGGACTGTCATTATGGATGTGTTCAAGGTAACCAATTATTGTAATAGGGTGCTATATGTCAGGCGACAAGGACTGTCAATATGGATGTGTTCAAGGTAACTGGTTGTAATAGGGTGCTGAATGTTAAGAAAGAAAGACTGTTAGTGTGGATTTCTTTCATGGCTAAAATGGTCCTTCTTCTTCTTCTTCTTCTTCTTCTTCTTCTTCTTCTTCTTCTTCTTCTTCTTCTTCTTCTTCTTCTTCTTCTTCTTCTTCTTCTTCTTCTTCTTCTTCTTCTTCTTCTTCTTCTTCTTCTTCTTCTTCTTCTTCTTCTTCTTCTTCTTCTTCTTCTTCTTCTTCTTCTTCTTCTTCTTCTTCTTCTTCTTCTTCTCCTTCTTCTTCTTCTTCTTCTTCTTCTCCTTCTTCTCCTCCTTCTCCTCCTTCTCCTCCTTCTCCTCCTTCTCCTCCTTCTCCTCCTTCTCCTCCTCCTCCTCCTCCTCCTCCTCCTCCTCCTCCTCCTCCTCCTCCTCCTCCTCCTCCTCCTCCTCCTCCTCCTGTGCGTTGCAGACTCGATAACTCAAGAAAGATTTGACTTGGGAAGTTGAAATTTTTTGTTAAGATGTTCCTATATAAAACCTTGCTTGGGATTGCAGATGGGTGACCTTGACCTATTTCAAGGTCACATGGGCATGTCATGTAAAATTGACGTGGACGCAATAACTCCACAAGGATTTGACTTAAGAGGTTGAAATTTTGCATGATTATGTACCATAATATGAACTAGGTTGGGATTGACCGTGACCTATTTTCAAGGTCACATGGCCACTTTTAAAAATCATTGCAGATGCACTCGAGAAAGATTTGACTTAAAGAGGTTGATATTTTGTGTGATTATGTTTCTATGTAAGATTTATGTAAGACTTTGCTTGTAACTGCAGATGTATGACCTTGACGTATTTTTCAAGGTCACGTGGGCATGTCATGTAAAATTGACGCGGACGCAATAACTCTACAAGGATTTGACTTAAGAGGTTGAAATTTTGCATGATTATGTACCATAATATGAACTAGGTTTGGATTGCGATTGGGTGACCTTGACCTATTTTTCAAGGTCACATGGGCATGTCATGTAAAATTGACACGGACGCAATAACTCCGCAAGGATTTGACTTAAGAGGTTGAAATTTTGCATGATTATGTACCATAATATGAACTAGGTTGGGATTGCAGATGTGTGACCGTGACCTATATTCAAGGTCACATAGCCACTTTTTAAAAATCATTGCAGATGCACTCGGGAAAGATTTGACTTTAAGAGGTTAAAATTTTGTGTGATTATGTTTCTATGTAAAACTTTTGTAAGACCTTGCTTGTAACTGCAGATGTATGCCCTTGACCTATTTTTCAAGGTCACGAGGGCATTTCAGCTAAAATCAATGTGCACATGATAACTCAAGGAAGATTTGACTTGGGAAGTTGAAATTTTATGTGAAGATGTTCCTATATGTGATCTTGCTTGAGATTGCAGATTGGTGACCTTGACATATTTTTCAAGGTCAGATGGGCATGACATCTAAAATTGACATGCATGCAACAACTCTGCAAGGATTTGACTTAGGAGGTTGGAATTTTGCATGTTTATGTACCATAATACCAACTAGGTTGGGATCATAGATGGGTGACCTTGACCTATTTGCAAGGTTACATGGCCACTTTGTAAAAATCATTGCAGATGCACCCAAAAAAGATTTGTCTTAAAGAGGTTGACATTTTGTGTGAGTATGTTTCTATGCAAGACTTTTGTAAGACCTTGATTGTAACTGCAAATGTATGACCTTGACCTATTTTTCAAGGTCACATGGGCATTTCAGCTAAAATCAATGTGCACATGATAACTCAAGGAAGATTTGACTTGGGAAGTTGAAATTTTATGTGAAGATGTTCCTATATGTGATCTTGCTTGAGATTGCAGATTGGTGACCTTGACATATTTTTCAAGGTCAGATGGGCATGACATCTAAAATTGACATGCATGCAACAACTCTGCAAGGATTTGACTTAGGAGGTTGGAATTTTGCATGTTTATGTACCATAATACCAACTAGGTTAGGATCATAGATGGGTGACCTTGACCTATTTGCAAGGTTACATGGCCACTTTGTAAAAATCATTGCAGATGCACCCGAAAAAGATTTGTCTTAAAGAGGTTGACATTTTGTGTGATTATGTTTCTATGCAAGACTTTTGTAAGACCTTGATTGTAACTGCAAATGTATGACCTTGACCTATTTTTCAAGGTCACATGGGCATTTCGTCAAAAATCAACGTTTTGAAATGTCAATAAAGAGTGTACTTTCACCATATCTGCAGATCTTTGGAATCGGTATGCCTATTTATAAAAAAAAATGGCGACAATAGTAAGGGCGCACGGGGAGACATTTGATTGTCTGTTGGAAAATCAGCCTGTTCTAGTTATGATTTGTATTTGTGTCTTCTTGTCCATAACCACTTCCTAGTAGTCATTACCCTATTTTGCAATCTAAACTCTTTACTGTCCATAAGCTAACCTGTCACTGTCTAACCTATATCATATGGAAGTACCTTTGTCCATATTGCACATGTCCTTCTGTAGAATTTTGACATAGGCTTTATTAGCCCAAATAAATTAAGGGTCTTCAGTGTCTTGGATTTTATCTGTCATGTTTGGTTAACTTTTGGACTTCTCTCAACAATATTTTCAAGTCCTTAGATTGTATCATGTATTATCAAAGTAAATGTTTTTGGAAGGGTATGATCCCAAAACTCCAAATGTGAAATTTCAACCTTGTGGGTTGCTTGTTAAATAAACTTTATGATTTGTGATGTACATGTGCAATGTGACCAGCCTGTACAAGTACTTTCTAAAGGTTTACATTACTACTCTTTAATATAGGAGGCTTTTTAAGTATTAATGACCCAAAAAATTAATGCTTTTGGTGTTTCTCCTGTCTTGGAATTCCCATTTTGTGATTATTTTCTGGGATTACTGGCAATACATGTACTACTGATTTTATCATTGGTGTATTTTATGGCTACACACATTACTCATTGTATCTTTGGTGTATCTCCGGGGCATACATATTACTCATTGTATCTTTGGTGTATCTTTTGGATACATATGTTGCTCATTGTCTCCTCATTGTATCTGCTGGCTATATGTAAGTCACTTACATTTCTGCAGGTAGAGAACAATCCGGAGGAGTTCTGCCTGAATGCCATCCGACGCAATGGAGGTGAGACGCTTTTCTCCGTAAGGTACAATACAGCACACTTAGATGCCAAGTATATCCATTATCCCATTCTTATAAGATATCTAGGCATCTGATTGGTTAATAGCTGTGAGGTGCTTGTCGCATTTAATGCAACTCATGATGTTACTGTAGTAATACCAGGCATGTGGAAATACGGCACCTCGCCACCTTGTGGCAGAGAATGATATTACAAAGTAGGCAGCATTTTGCAGATAACAGCTGCATGCAAAATGACGGAGAGAAAAGAAAACACTGGCAAACGGAGTAAAGTTACAATAGATATGTTGTGTTGTGATTTAATGTGTGGTGAAATTTTACAAAAATGGGATCAATTTGTTACCCACTGGTTGACTGAGTTATACAGCAGTCATCTCACACTCGGGATATTGGTATTACCTTCGGCATCTAACCTCGGGTAATACCAGTTCCCTTCATGGGATATGCTTGCTGCATTACTCAGTCAACTAGTGGGTGACTTATAGTATATTTTGCAGCCTGCATATACCCTTTTGTACTTTGCAGACACTAGGTTAATTAAAGTTCACCCGTGGTTCTCTAAAGACGTCAGTGCATTTAATGATGACCCTCCACCCACCCACCAAGTGATGAATTGTAGCCCCAAGACTACAGTTTTATGGATGAGATTGCTGTTTTTCATGTCATTATATATCAGCATCACTACATTTATGTCCCATAGCTCAGGCAAAATATGTTGCTTATGAGATATGACAGGCAAACAAACAAATAAACCAATAAATCACAAGAAACTTACAGGTATTCGGGAATATTATGTGAAGATCTTTATCTTACTGCTACAGTAAAAGGTAACATGGAATGTGTTAACTGAACTACTTTCAGTTCTATTGAAGTAAAATAATAATAGTACAGCTACACCTTGAGTAATACTTGTATGGGAGATGATGACATGCATCGTGATAGTGTACTTGTGACTGGATCATACTGATTGCATCGTGACAGTGTACTTGTGAATGGATCATACTGATTGCATCGTGACAGTGTACTTGTGACTGGATCATACTGATTGCATCATGACAGTGTACATGTGACTGGTTCATACTGATTGCATCATGACAGTGTACTTGTGACTGGATCATACTGATTGCATCCTGACAGTGTACTTGCGACTGGTTCATACTGATTGCGTCATGACAGTGTACTTGTGACTGGATCATACTGATTGCATCGTGATAATGGACTTGTGACTGTTTCATACTGAATACTGTGATAGTGCCATTGTGACTGTTTTATGCTGAATGCATCCTGATAGTGTACTTGTGACTGGTCCACAGAGAGCAAGGTGCTCCGCGAGCAGGACTACCCACTGCTGGAGCGAGTAATGATGGGGCCCATGGAAGACGAAGCTCAAATATTCATCATGGAGAAGTCACGAGTTCAAGATGTGTCCCAAGAGGTAAAATTTTAATAGCAGTGCTGTCACAAACACATTTGTAGATGATCTCAGAGTATCTCAAACCTTTGCAATACATTACACTGGAATCTTCCAACTAAGACCCCTCTGTCAGGAGACCACTCCCCTCGTGAAACCATCATTTACTTAATACTTTATACAGACTGTCATGAGAGGTGTTTCTGGTTGTGATGAAAAGATTTTGGGCAGGAAACCACGAGCCGCGAAGCAGCAAGTGGTTTCCTTGCACAGAATCATTGAGTTCCAACCAGAAATACATGCAAATTGTGGTTTGTTTTTATCCCATAATGTTTCTATGCAATATTCTGTTTAAGTAGACAATGAATGATGTTTTTTTTTTAGCAAAAAAAGAGGCCAGAAATATGTAAAAAAGCATAACCACCCATCACTGCAATGCACAGATGAATTGATCTGTTTTTCTAGAATGGAATGTGGTACTGTGTGATAAGGAAAGCAGACGTCATGGCCATAACGCATACTTTTATTACCCTCCCAAGGGCCCCATTATGGGATAAAGTACCATTTCAGATTACATGTAGTACTTGTGTTCCTTGCCAATACCACTCGTCTATTAAGATCACCTTTGTCTTTCCCAGGGGTGGTCTTAAAGGAGAGGTTCTGTTGTGTATGTTGTGATTTCTCTGTAGGAAGGCCCTTTTCATTAGAGCTGTTCTTTCAACAGAGACCACATTGCCATACATAGAGAGCCACATTTTGATTAAATTATCCCATTCTGGGGACAAAAAGTTTCCAGCTTGCTTGGTCCTGTTTGCATCGCTGTAGGGGTGACCTAACAGCAGATGGACCTATGCTGCATTATTATATCATATATTGGACTTTTATAGTTTTTTTTTCTATGCATATTAATATGCCAAGTGGTGTGAAAATATGTGATTAAGTATCAGTATAGTTCTGTATCTTGGCACAGGCTGTTATTATTATGTATATGTAGTTTGTACTGGCTGTTAGTACATGTACGTTGTTTGTACTGACTGGTAGTACAATGACTTTGCACTGACTGTTAGTACAGGTATATGTAGTTTATACTGGCTTTTTAAACATGTACATGTTGTTGGTACTGCCTGGTAGTACATGTAGTGTGTACTGGCTGGTAGTACATGCAGTGTGTACTGGCTGGTAGTACATGCAGTGTGTACTGGCAGGTAGTACATGTAGTGTGTACTGGCTGGTAGTACATGTAGTGTGTACTGCCTGGCAGTACATGCAGTGTGTACTGCCTGGTAGTACATGCAGTGTGTACTGCCTGGTAGTACATGCAGTGTGTACTGCCTGGTAGTACATGCAGTGTGTACTGCCTGGTAGTACATGCAGTGTGTACTGCCTGGTAGTACATGCAGTGTGTACTGGCTGTCAGTGCATGTACATGTGGTTTGTTTTGTGCCATGTGGAGTATTTCTTGAGGGATGATGTCACGTATGAGACTCAGTTTAGGTCAATGGTATACCTTGACGTCTTGGCTTAATTTAATGTAAGAAATCTCAACATTTCCATACCAAGTATGATTTGTTTTGCAAGTTCCAATATGTAGATGAACTGAATCAAAGGTGCTTGCAAATAATGGGAGATATTTGTAAGATACAGTCAGCTATGTTGTGGCCAGCAAGGACTGCTCCCCTTACCTTACACAACTTTCCAGGTAGTATAAACCAGGAGTAAAAATACTAGAGATGTAACTACTTGATTGATGAATCCTTTCTGATGAGGAATTTGACTATAATATGTATTTAATCCCAATTAAAGTAAATTTTGTTGTGTAATTTGTCTATAGTCCAAATTAAAGTAAGATTTGACTGTTTAAATTCGATTTTAATCCCAATTAAAGTTAAATTTTTTGATGCAATTTGCATTTAATCTGTACAGAATTGAATGTGCAGGAACATTGCTTGACAATAATGGACTTTGTTATAGTTGTGGTGTATTGCTCACAGGTGGCGCAGTACATCAACCTGCCGGAGCCTGTGCTTTGTGGATTCCTGGAGAAGTACAAGCAGGAAGAGGACACGGAGATCCAAAAAATCAAACAGAAGTAAGACGGTGTGGAAGATGGTTACTGCAGTCTGTGGAGTTTTCATATTGAAAGAAAGCTGTTAATGTTCTTGGTTGAATGCTTGTATGTGATCATATGCCAGTCTGTTTTAAAGAAAACTGCATGTAGCTTTGGTGTATTTCACTTTTCACTGTGTGTGCATATATAGATGTGTACTGTTTACCAGGAATCAAATAAACCAAGCCAAGACTTTCTCTAGTTTGTGAGTTCAATTTCATTCATTAATCATGTTAATTAAATATTAGAATGCAAGTTTTTTTATTTCCACTTTTATGTTTCATGTATTTTTACTCCAAGCATATATATTATATTTCATGAGTTTCAAATCAATTATATGTATCCAGAATGAGAAGCATATTGTTCTTTATTGCCTTCTATTATCTACCATCAGAGAACGATACACTGATCTCTCTTTTACCTCTGTACAAAATTTGAATGATTCTGAAAATGCTATAACATTATGTTCTTACTTCTATGAGGTATTGTCGAGAGCTGAATCTCTCAGTGCTAATTAATTCAAATTCAGACTTGAGCAGATATGAAATAGAGGACATAAAACCACAAGAACCGAACATTTTATTTTCTATATGAGCGTATTAATGTCATAAGTTTTATTATTTTTTAAGCAACATAAATTGCTCTATTATATGCTTGAGAAAGTATCAGTTGCCAAGTAGATTAGTTGAAAAAAGATTGCATGCGTCCTAAGTAAAATTGCTATATTATTTGAATTATAATGGACACGTTGGCTTTCCCCAGGTTTATTACAACCAATGTCAATTATATTGTATTGTGTCAATAAAAAACTACTACTACTATTTTGTGTTAGCTTAAAACTAATCATGTACGTTATACGTTTGTTAGTTTCAATATATACAATGTATGTTAAGTTTTAAAATACGATTATGCTTGTTTCTTTTGACAAATTACAATTCCAAAATTTCTTTCTGATAATGAGACAATAGGAATCTAGCAGCTTGTGCCTAAAAATATAGTCACTATTTATATACTTTGTCACCAAATGACTGTGTCTTTGTCTATTTCTGTCAGATATGAGGAATACAGATACCTCCTGCAGGAACAGTTTTCCTCCATGACTACCCAAATGTGATAGTGACATGTTCAGCGTGTGGCAGTCCAGTTCTGTACCTGCTATGTAGTAGAAACCATTATTTTCAACATCAACATCTGGCCGTTGTTGCTGCACTACTTGCTGCACTACTTGCTGTGATGTTCTGAGCTGTCAAATCCAGGTGCAGTGGATTAAAGACTTGATGGTGTATGACAATTGAGCAGCTAAGGACCAGTGGATTAAAGACTTGATGGTGTATGGTGATTGAGCAACTCGAGACCAGTGGATCAAAGACTAGACAGTGTATGACGATTGAGCAGCTCAGCACCAGGTCACCTTGTCAATGGCCTCTGCAGTTTGTATTTGGCTACAGCAGTGTTAGAGTTACTCCCAGAATCATTTTGTAGAGAGGAAGGCATAATAAAGACGTTCAAAAAGCTGGATATATAGCAAGCTAAGACCTCGCAGTAGGTCAGACAAAAAGAACTTTTGTAAGTAAATACATGTACCAATGATCTCTAAGCAGGCCATTTACATGTGATGATCATATTTGAGAACCTTGTATTCTGGTTCAGAAAGTCCTGAATGTGCTACTTTGTGTAAACCATGAAAATTGAGACACCAGAAAATAAAACAATTGAGAGTAACAAGAACATCGTAGGAGGCTGGACAGCAGAGACATCCCAGCGAGTTATAGGAGTCCAGCAGGCCAGATGACAAGGACAGCAAAGCAGGCCAGACACGGACCTTCCAGTGGTTGGAGTGGGGAGCATTTATTTATTTATATATTGCCAGGAATGTGTCTAAGACATTTTCCAAAAGAAAAAAGTATTAATTTTTACTGAAGCAAAGCTTGTGTGTGTGTGAAAATTGAGCAAATATTATGGTCACAAAATGACAGTGAGAATCAAAAGATTTTACAAATGAAGGCCATTTGCTGTTGAGTGCTTGGAACACTTGGCTTCATGATTAATGGTTGTGATTAGGATCATGCAGCATGTATGCAATGTGACTTGCTGCTCAATGCAATATGGATATCTCTGTGTCTGCCTGCAGCATTCAGCTGTCTACACCACATCTGTTGTCATACAACTGCTTATTAAGACTGAGTCAACTTGCATCATCACAGAGAGTTGGTACTTGCCTGCCAAACAGACCTCACAGCATGTATTGTCCAGTCCACTCAGGAAGTGTAGAAAGCAACAAGCAGGGTCTGTTTGGGAGTCAAGTCCAAAAGAACAGTCTCATGAAATGTAGGTTGCACTTGGATTCTCAAATCTGTTACTGTAAGTTTTTTGTTTTTTTTAAGAAAGAAACTTTTTCATGAATGTGCTTAAATTAACATGCAGAGCATTAATTGTAAAGTTGTGAGAGTGTTTGTGCTCAATTCAATATGGACAGTGTACCTGAAGCGGAGATGATTATGGGAACAACAAAATATATGTATAAATTTATAAATTAAATGTTAAATTTCACATGTGTGGTGTAAAATCGTACATGTTGTAGGCTATTTCAAGTGTGTGACATCAAGTCGTACATGTTGTAGGCTGTCATGTGTGATGTAAAGTCATACATGTTGTAGGCTATGTCATGTGTGTGTGGTGTAAAGTCATACATGTTGTAGGCTATGTCATGTGTGTGTGGTGTAAAGTCATACATGTTGTAGGCTATGTCATGTGTGTGTGGTGTAAAGTCATACATGTTGTAGGCTATGTCATGTGTGTGGTGTAAAATCATACATGTTGTAGGCTATGTCATGTGTGTGTGATGTTAAGTCATACATGTTGTGGGCTATTTCCATCTTAACAAAATCAAAGCCACATGTACGAGAAATTTTCCAGTGAATGGAGGATACATTTTGAGCAGTTCATATTAAGACAATGGCGTGGATCAGGGTAAGTTACATGGAAGTCCGTGCCACTGAGCCATGCATGACATACATGTACAAAGTATAAAATATGGTCACAGACAGGGCCAAGTAAGTGACAAGCGAATCATGGAGCAAATAGACTTTAGTCATTATCGTAGGAGAAGTACATATTGGGCAGTACTGTAAAACAGAGAAGCTTCACACACACACACACACACACACACACACACACACACACACACACATATATACGTACATATACATATACACATACATATATATATATATATACATATACAGTGGTACCTCTCTTGAGAGACCCCTCTAATGAGATCGCATATCTTTTTAAGACCGCTCTCTCAGAACACTGCACTTTCTTTTCCATGCTGTTGTACTGCTAATGAAAGACCACCTGTTTTGAGAGACCGCATTTTGACCTGCCATAGGGGCAGTCTCTCAAAAGAGGTACCACTGTATATGTATATATATAATAATTCATCGCTGATGAACTGAAGTGCAAGATGACTTAAAGTGTGTTCATGAACCGTAAGAGTTACAGTGTCAATATATCTTTCATGAACAGTAAGAGTTACAGTGTCAGTATATCTTTCATGAACAAGTAAGAGTTACAGTGTCAGTATATCTTTCATTGCATGTACATTTTTTATAAATTTGTTATTTTGATGAAGGTGCTCATAATTTTAAACACATTTGCCTTGTTGGACTTATATTAGATATACAGCCTGATTGCTTGAGTCCACTTAGTGAAGCCTGCGCTAAAGTCAGATTGTGGTTTCAGTGAATTGGAACCAGCATTGTAACTTATATTGTTAAAGAGCAAAAAACATTAACATTGATAGCGGAAATGTTGATTTAAAATTGTGCAACAGCAAGTTGATACCTATTTTCTGTTACGGTGGATTACATGTATTAATGGAAGACAAATACTTGTTGAATAACACTCACAGACGCACACTCACACTCACAGACACACATACACTCACACTCACAGGCACACGCACAGACACATATGCATAAGTGTATGTGGGTAATGGATAGACATTATAGCCCAATTTGCAATAAACCCAATGGAAAAATGTGGCAATACAGAGAAGACTTTGTAATTCAGTAGTGTATACAGTGATGACATATCATGGTGACCTTGCCCATGTGGTGGTGATATACCATCATGGTGACCCAGACCATGTGGCTATGACAGAGTGTCATGCTGACCTTGACCATGTGATGATATGGCATTATGATAACACTGACCATGTGGTGATGATAGAGCATCATGACGACCGTGACAAACTGACTGACGATGTGGTGAGGACATAGATCATTGTGACTTTGGCCATGTGATGAAGACATAGATTATGGTGACTTTGACCATGTGATGAGGACATAGATCATGGTGACTTTGACCATGTGATGAGGACATAGATCATGGTGACTTTGACCATGTGATGAGGACATAGATCATGGTGACTTTGACCATGTGATGATGACATGCACTCGCACATAACTACCTCCATTGAACCATTCTTTTTAGGAATGGGGATTTGGTCGAGTGGATATGTGCGTTTCCCATTTCAGCTAGGCGACTGGTGCCAAAGGTTGCAGGTTCGAGTCCCGCTCGTTCCGAACATGAAATATATATTTTCGGCATTTCCTTAATGCTGGTGGATTTAAGTCCCCGATTCTGGAAATATATGCCGACTCAGTAAATATACTGCATTACCGTGTTGATATGGCACTCGCACATAACTACCTCCATTGAACCATTCTTTTTTGGAATGGGGATTTGGTCGAGTGGATATGTGCGTTTCCCATTTCAGCTAGGCGACTGGTGCCAAAGGTTGCAGGTTCGAGTCCCGCTCGTTCCGAACATGAAATATAGATCATGGTGACTTTGACCATGTGATGATGACATAGATCATGGTGACTTTGACCATGTGATGATGACATAGATCATGGTGACTTTGACCATGTGATGAGGACAGATCATGGTGACTTTGACCATGTGATGAGGACATAGATCATGGTGACTGACCATATGATTAGGACATAGATTATGGTGATGAGGACAGATTATGGTGACTTCGACCATGTGATGAGGACAGATCATGCTGACTGACCATGTGATGAGAACATGGATCATGGTGATGAGGACAGATCATGCTGACTTTGACCATGTGATGAGGACATAGATCACAGTGACTTTGACCATGTGATCACAAAGTGCCATGGTGACCTTGACTATTTAGTGATGACCGTATCATAGTGACCTTAACCATGTGGTGAGGACATAGTGTTCTGGTGATCTTAACCATGTAGCATCAGCAACAAATATGTAATTACAGTCAAAGTGGACCAAGCTGGTGCAGGATATGAAGTTGTGAATCAAAAAAAAAAAAAAAATACAAAATCTAGTGAAATGAAGCAAGATTACCATACACAGATGCTACTGACAGAGACAGGTGTTTATCAAAACAAAATTATGGCCTTAGGTATACAAATGTCAGTCCAGTAATATTACCTCCAAGCATCAATTACCAATCTTGAGGGACCATATATTTTTGGGGAGTGGAGCTTTATTGGTTATTTAACACAAATGCCGAAATAATCAGGTTTGTAGGCAAGTCAGATAATTATCAGTCTGCATTTAACATATCAAGAGGAAAAAGTAGTTGATACAGCCAGTCACACGACCAATGGTATTCTATTCATAATTAAGTCCCAACTGTTGGTACAAAAAAGTGACATTAGTATAATAAAAATAGAGTTGTCATCTTGGTGATTCTTTATAATGGATGTAAACTGTCATGAAAGGTTATATTGAAATGATGGTATGGGGCAAAGCCAGTCATGTGCCTGGTGGTTTATGTGACTGTGTCTTTGAATTTTGTGCTGGTCCAAGTTGGAGGTCATGTGTAAGAAAGGTCCCTGAAGGTTGACCAATGATAGATGATGTTTCATTGTGGTTGTGGCATTGAAAACAATCTCTGTGATGTAGTACATACATGTAGCATTAATTAACTTGCAACCACCTGCTGTAATCAGTGAGGACTGGAGTCCAATGTTGGCAAGCTTTTAGGTCTGTATTAGATGTGCTCAGTGTGTGGATAGGAGGACATGTTCCAATGGAGCAGTCCCTTTGCCTGTTCCTATGCAGCAATTGCTTTAGCCTGTTCCAATGGAGCAGTTCCCTTTATGGTATGCTTTGGGCAAGTAGTAGATATTTCCTAGTGTAGTTACTTTCAGTTAAAGATATGTTCTCCGTAACAGCCAATCACAACACACATAGGTGTACTCAGTGGCAGCCAATCACAATACACATGTACTCAGTGGCAGCCAATCACAGGTACTGACAAGTACAGACAAAATATAGCATTCGATAGGAGGAACTTTTTTTTTCTTTTAAATAAACATATCATTACAAAAAGGATTGAATATACCAGGAGCTGTTTAACTTCCATGACATTGTTATGTTATATTGACATATAAATGTTTGTAATATGTGTAAGTTTGTAAATATTGTACATTTATTTGCTTTGTCACTGCATTTGTAAATACATAAACATTAAGCTATCATGGAATCTTTGTGTACCATGCTAAATACTAATTTTTACACTGTTATGACTTGTGTCCCAGCGGACAAATACCAATCAAATGCCTGTGTAAACAACTGGGTTTGTAGAGTGTAGAAAACCCATCTGATGATACCAAATGAATGCCTTTGTATACAATTAGCAATGTGAAATACCCTGTGACTTTGTGTGGATGTAAAATGCTTATAAATATCATGTCGCAATGTGAGGTGTTTTTCAAGTTGCTTCTAAAAAATATCTACAAAACCGTGCCACGACACTAGCTAACTGTAACCTGTGTGCTTTACCATATGTATGAAACACCAGCCATATGGCACCCACACATGGCCTATTCAATGTGTTTAAGAGAGAAGATCTTCAGCCATACAAAGAGAAGAGTCTGAAGTACTCATCAGTAAAGGTGGGAAAGGGGTTTCCTGTACTGGCGTACTGGGGCTTTTTAATTTACCGTACTGGCGTACTGGAAGCCCTCTGATTTTAGGTACTTCGTGCTATCCAAAATTTTGAAAGATTTTTATATTCCGTACTAGGTACTCTAGAAAAATAATTACCTGTACCAGCATACTGAAACCCCACCCTTATCCCCCTGCATCAGTCTAGGCTCTTAGATCAGGCTGAGGTCAAATAGTTTTGTCAACGATTTACATCTTAATATTACCAGGTGGCATCTGCTCTTCACAGCGACAACTGTAGAAGTGAGGCTACAAAGCCTGGCGAGAGCTTGAAAGTTCCTGGCTTTATGTGAACTGGGCAAAGCAGCTGTAAGATGTTTGAGTAATTGCTGTGTCTGAGCCAAAACCACAAGAAAATGTTGTCTCTCTCTGATCCGTAACAACTGAAGAATCAAAGTTTATATGTATAGTGCATTGTACTGGTGTTTCGACAGCTTAAGTTATTTTGTTTTGTTTTGTTTTTTGTTTTGTTTAATTTTAGCCAGCTGGGCTCAAGGTTAAAAAATGAGGCAGATCAGCCTTTCTAGCCACTGGCTATAAGGCTAATGAGTAGTGCATCCTGGAAAACTAATATTCTGTATGAAATATCCTAGTGTCAATGAGGTGTACACAGTGAAAGTGCTTGATGAAATACCAATTGTATGCTATTAAGGTCTCTCCAGTGAAGCCAGTATCAGGGGAGGCCTTGAAACAAGAATGCAGCCCAGTTACCATGGTAACAATGTACTGTTTATGACTGTGGGTCCATGTGCCTCATACTCGTAGTGAAACAGCTTCTGCTGGCTATCTGTGTACTTTCTTATTGCAATACTCTTTCTTTCAATAAGATTGTTACCTGCATTGACAAACCCATGTTATAACAATACTCCTTGTTGGATTGTCATTGTAGTATCTGCGGTATGGTTTGCAGTGTCCAGACAGGCATGTAACCAGACAAGCATGTCACCACACTGCAGTGTCCAGACAGGCATGTCACCACACTGCAGTGTCCAGACAGGCATGTAACCACAATGCAGTGTCCAGACAGGCATGCATATGCACTCTGGTGCATGGCGTTCAATGCACTTTTTGCCTTATTCAACAATTTTTGTAACTATGAAAGTATTATTTGCAAAAGTGGTCACATGACCGGATTTATATGCAGATATATAATACAATGTATGCATATTCATAATTCTATTTACAGGTCCAGTTTCTTTCATCAAATTTTATATAATTATATGAAAATGAATAAACGCTACCTCAAAAACATGTTTTCATTCGTTTGTCATTTGTGTGGAGCGCTTCCAGTCCTATCGGAACAATATTTGTGTGTGACCAGGACTGGGCATCATCGCACATGTATGTGCTAACACTGAAGTGATACTGTGCATCAGTCCACATGTATTTGCTAATACTGAAGTGATACTGTGCATCAGTCCACATGTATTTGCCTATACTGATGTGATATTGTGCATCACTCCACATGTATGTGCTAACACTGAAGTGATACTGTGCATCAGTCCACATGTATTTGCTAATACTGAAGTGATACTGTGCATCACTCCACATGTATTTGCTAATACTGAAGTGATACAGTGTATCACTCCAAATGTATGAGCTGATAGTGAAGTGATACTATGCATCATTACACAATACTCAAGTGGTACAGTGCAGGCTCTCTCCACATATATTTGCTAACACTGAAGTGATTCAGTGCATCACTTGAGTGTGCGCCAAGGCTGAAATCATGCCAGATAGAGACAACTTACTGCAAATATGCTGATGACAGTATCCATAGATATTGGTCTGTTTCCTTAGAAAGATAGGTGGCGTTGTCAAAATTGAAAGCAGCTGCATGCAGTCCTATGCCAGGCAAACTAGCCTGAAGAAAATCCAAAAGGTCTCAATTGGCCTTATTGATCTCCTGGAATTCTGCTGTGATAATATATGCCTCATGGTTTGAGAGTAAAATACCGTATTAATTAGCTCTGCTGACTTGTCAATCAGCAGAGCTATTGGAATCCATTTGCGGCCGTCATTTGTCTGTCCATCTGTCGTTAGACTTTTTATATTTTCAACTTCTTAAAAACCGCTGCATGGAATGTTTTGATTTTGGACATGGGTGTTTCCCAGGTGGATCTCTACCAAGTTTGTGAAGACGATAATGATGCAATAATTTTGTATTTTTTAAATGAATTTTTTGATAAAAATTTTAATTTCTTCATCTCAAGAACTACTTGGCCAATTACTTGATATTTCATTTGATATTGCACATAGGTTCACCTTGGGTCACCTAGTTTTTACTTTGTCCACCAGGTGTCTGCAGTTTTTTTTTTTTTTTTTTTTTTATTTGTTCATGATTTTTTTGTGTGTTAAGGTTATTTTTTACTGCTTCTCCAGGAGGGCTTAACAGAATTGCATAAAATTTTATCAGAATGTAATTTGACTTTAGACAATGAAAGTTTGCGAAAATGATATGGACGTTAATTTTGGACGAAGTTATGGGAAATCAAACTTTGCGACTGAGTAAGTGTTACCACTCTATAGAATATATGGCTATTGTATTTACTTTTTTTACTTCTCACAAAGCGGTGCTTAGAATGTTTTGATGTTGCTTTGCATTTTCCCCAGGTGGACCTCGATAAAGTTTGCAAAGGCGATGATGATGCAATAACATTTCTATTTTTTATGATTTTTTTTATTTTTTTGAAAAAAATTCTTTGTCTTAAGAACTACATGGTCAATTGCTTGGATATTTATTGCACATAAGGTCACCTGGGGCCACTTAGTTCTAATTTTGGCCACCAGTTGGTGCTGCAATTTGTTTCTCTCTCTCTTTTTTTTTAATGAATTATATATCAAACTTTGCTGCCACTGTACATGTATTTAGCTATACAGTTAAATTGCACTTTTTCTAGCCTTTTTTTATCAAAAGTCCTACTAAATCATACTTGTCAAAATCTCACAAAAGTAGGAAAATCCTACTCCGTACAGACACTGCCAATTGTTGAACAAACTCCACCGACAACGGATGGACCATAAGACAAGGCAGCTGCGCTAAACATCTAACATGGGGACTGTGACATTCTTGTGCTCAGATGACATGTACATATACCCTTGCGTTTTTTCTAAGATTTGCCAAAAAACGAACAAAGAAATTCATACAAAATCCAAAAAACAATGGAGCTTGACCATTTGAACAATCTGGCAGAGACCCACCCAAGGTACATTGCCACCAAAAATGAAGTCTATCTGACTGAAGGTTTTGGAGAATTCAAAAATGTGAATTAGTATATTAGAATGCCCATTGACTTACATAGTAATCAATAGGAAAGGTGCATTTACCGATAAGTACCTGAATTGAAAAAAAAAAATTGTTACAAATCAGGTATTGGCAGCATTGCCACCCAGTGAACATCTTTGTTTGACCCTTCCACAAGGAAATTATCTAGCAAGTTTCAGCTTAATCTGAGAGACAGTTCTGAAGAAGTCAAAAATAGCAGAAACACACAAGAATCATTAAAAAATTGGAAAAAAACCTGCTGAACAAATTAAGAACTAGGAGTCCCTGGGAGTGTTCCTGTGTGATATCAAAGCAATCGAGATAGGTGTTTCAGAGAAGATGATTTTCTAAGATTTGCCAACCTGCCAAACTTAAAATCCGGGAGATAGAAAGTAAAATTCCGGGAGATTGATAAATCAATATGAAATGTAAAAGGGAAATATTGATGAATTTCTGGGAGGTGACTCAAATGTGTCAAAAATCCACACTTTTTCAAGAATTTTAAGCAAAATTCCGAGAGTCTCCCGGGTAATCCGGGAGGGTTGGCAACACTGCCCCCCCCCCCCCAAGAACCCAAAATATCATAAACTAGAGAAAGCTTCAATGCAAAGCATTGATTGAAGGGTATGCCCTAACAAGCATGTAATTTGGCTGCCATTTGTCCAAATTAGTCCATAGTCACACCAAAATCTAATCAGTTCATCTTGCCAGGTAAGATAAGCATTTTGCCACATTTAAGCAAATTCCATGGATGCATTCTATAGATATCGCAGATAAAGAGAATGTGTATATTTGGAAGGATGGACAATCCAAAAACATAAAGGGGCCCCCCATGGGGCAGACCCTTAAAAATCCAAAAATCTTGGGAGTGTGACCATTTGAACCAACTTGGTAGAGACCCACCCAAGGTACATTGCCACTAAGTTAGAAGTGAATCTGACAGATGGTTTGGAGAAAAAGTCGATTGTTGACAACAAAGGACCAGAAGATAAGCTCAGCTACTGACAAGTCATCTGAACTAAAAATTCAATAAAGCATGACCATTTAAAAATATTTGGTAGAGGTAAATACGCACCAAGTTTGAGGTGAATCTCCTGGACGGTCCTGGAGAGGTCATAATGTGAATTTCCATTGCAATCCCATTGCCTTGCATGGGTAAGCAATTGGAATACATGCATCTTAAAACATGTACCCAAATTTAAAAATTTGTTCAAAATCAGGAATCCAGAGTATCACCACCTGGTGAACAACTTTGTTTAACCCTCCCACAGGCTACATTTCCATCAAAGTTTCAGAACAATCTGAGAGACAGTTTTAGAAAGTCAACAATAGCCTTAACACACAAAAAGATATAAAAAATAAAGCAAGAGGGCCTAATGCTCTGCTGGCATCGTGGCTATATTGCACCCATTCATTTCAAAGTTGTGAGTACTCCAGTGGCTTCTGAACATATAAAGCTTAATGTAGAAATTGTCCACCAGATGGCACTTCACTCCACATGTAATCATAGCTTATTTTTGCAACTCCTGTGATGCATATTGTTGCATGTGCCAAGGTAACAATGAGCGAGTCCTTAACTTTGTCCTCAGTGACCTTGGGACAGAAGATCAAGGACACCCAGATTATGTTATACAAGAGGCCCTAGATTTTCATGCCCCCTATAAGTCCTGAAAGTTATATTGGGCTAACTTGAAAACTGTGGAATAGTACTGTGGTCACAAGATTTTCATATTTTGACCTGTATATTACATAATATTATAGGTGACGCTACCAATATTGATGTCCACAAAGATTTTTATACCCTTTAATACTCATAAATGTTATATATGGACCTTTCTCAAGAATTGTGGGGTGCAGAGCTTTCACAAGATGAACCTAATATTCAAACTGGCCATTTGACCTTGACCTTTTACTCGGATAATGGCCCCCACATCCAGCTTTCCATATATAGTCTGTTTGTTCAAATCAGGTCTTAACTTTTACGAGTTATTGAGGAAAAACAATAAGCTTGGACAAGAGCTAAACTTCATAATTACTGGGTTACAGCGACCCTTAAAGCAGGTCAGTTTTATGTGTTTTGCAATCAAGTGAAATTTTGATCTGGAGGCTCAATTATCTTTGCCATAGATGTCCAAGCTAAACCCGTCCATCACAAAATCATCTTTTCAACTTTACAGGCATGGCAACGTCACAAAAATGGGTCAAGGTCACTGACATTATATAATGTTCTACCTTTGGTCATGGGATATATATCATATAAGTTTGGCAAGTCTAATCCAATCACTTTTCCAAATATGGAATTTTACATCTTAAAACACATTTTGGCTCATAATTTGTTGAACCAATATATGGTGCCACTAGTATCATTAACAACTTAGATTTTGCATGACCTCCTTAACAATCCCATCAACTTTGGTGAAGATCCCCCAAAATTAAAGTTGCTAGATTGTTCACAAGATTTTCACATTTTGACCCCTATATTACATAATGTAGGTGGCGCCACCAATATTGAAAGCGGCCTAGATGTTCACACACCCTATAAGTCCTGAAAGTTAAATTGGGCTAAATTGAAAACTGTGGACGGTATCACGCTAACGAGCAAAAGTTTATGGACTTCTCCTTTGAAACTTAAAAGCTTCATACACTATTCCACCATACTGATTCTGGTATAAACAGGTAAACAGTAATACAATTTTTAGCACCATAAAGTTGACTAGAGTGTTATGAGGTAAAGTGTAATAAGGTATTAGCTGAAAGCCACCTCTTCCACTATACTGGATGAAGATTGAAAAGAAAGAAATCCTGCAAAAAGTAAAATAATCCATATCCTTGTTTCTCTGGAATGTTTCCTGTCAGATCAGGGTAGGAGATAAAATCAAATTTGAACTGTCTTGTCAAGTGTTTTTGAAACAATATTACTGGTTGTTCTTCATTTCTATACGGACAGACATGAACGGTCGCATAAGCTAAAAGTAAAGAAAAAAATCACCCCACCACCTGTTGAACAAATTATGGTCTGGGTTCTGAAGAAGTGTCCTCATGCACTTTCAAAGCAATTGGCTTGCAGTTTCACAGTTGTTTCTTTTTTAAATGAGCAAAAAAATAAATCCAAAAATCAGTGGAGCATGACCTTTTGAACCAACTTTGTAGTCCCACCCAAGGTGCATCTCTACCAAGTTTGACGTAAATCTGGTTCATGGTTTTGGATAAGTCAAAAATGTGAATTTCCATTGCAAGTGACAGGTACCCAAATTGAAAAATTCGTTAAAAGTCAGGGATCCAGAGTATCACCACCTGGTGAACAACTTTGCTTGACTTCCCCAAAAACTGCACTTCCACAAAGTTTCAGAACAATCTCGGTGACCGTTTTGACTAAGGTGAAAATAGCACAAAAATTCATAAGAAATGGAATAAATAAATTTGGCTGCCTTTAAAAAAGGCATCCAATATCGACGTGATAATAGGTTAGCAAACACCTCAATGCTTGCCTGCAAAGCAGACCAAGCTCAATGTTATCTCTACCAGTTCACTGGGTGGCTCAGATAACATGGAGTTTGGTCTGTTTTTCGAGGCGCTACCAATGCAGTCTGCCTGGGTAATTAAAACACAATATGAAGCACAAATGTAAACAATATTCTTTATTTTCTACATACATCGACTACATTTAGTATGACTTACAGTACTTATAACAACTTTTCATCTTTGGTTGTTTGATAACATGTTTTTGTTATCCTTGTTTCTAATGTTAGTAAACAAAGGTTTCATTTCTTTTATTTGGGGTTTCTCTATATTTCATTTGAGTGCGGTGTGTTACATTATTCATAAGAAGGTATCGATTGAAAGATCTATGTACATATTATCTCAGAATACACGGTGTGCGTCATTACACTTCAGTTTATGCTTCAAAGTTACTAGTCAGGTGGTATTGGAGATAAAGTTGCAACCATTCTGGTATAGGAACAAATGGGTCTTGCAATATTTATGTACATGTATAATGTAATATATATATATATATATATATATATATATATATATATATATATATATATATATATATTGGACACGTTTCTACTATCTCTGTCATTCAACTCATCAGTGTTGCACTGTTGTGGGGGAAAGGAAAAAGAATTTACATTTTACCTTTCGCATTAATTCTGATCCATAGAACACATGGCATTTAATTTTCATCTATCCTCATTGAATGCAAGGGGTCTAGGGGATACTTTCAAAAGGAGGTATATTTTTCACTGGTTAGGCAAATTTCATGCTGGGACAAGCCTTGTACAGGTAACTGATAGCATCACAGAGAGTGAAACAATATGGAGAAGTGAGTAGGGAGCAAATATCATTTTTTCCATGGACCAAGTAACAGTGGAGGTGTGACCTTTCTACTTACAAACAATTCACACTATGTAATACAACAGGAGACTAAAGACTCCAATGAAAGATACTTGATTCTTGATACCTTGATAGATAACACTACGTTCATTTTGGCAAATGTTTATGCACCCACAAAAAATCATGAAAAAGAGCAGCTAGCTTTCCTCCAGTCCTTATATGAAATAATTTGCGAGTTTTCTTGAGAAAATATCATTATAGGGCTGGGGGGGGGGGGGGACTTTTCTACAATACTGGACTTAAAAGATAAAAAAAAAATAGAAAAGGTGGAAATATTTCACACATTTCCGAATATGGACACGGGTATTCGCAAAGTTAGATTTGATTGATACTTGGTGATTTAGAAATCCAGATTTTTTTATGTCCACATGGCAACAACGAAACCATCTAGTGCAATGCAGACTGGATTACTGGTTAATATCCTCTTTCCTATCACCATATATTACCGATGACAGGATATGTCCTTCTATTAAAACAGATCATAGCTTAATATCTTTACAAATTCAAGGAAATTTATTTGAAAAAAAGCGGGCCTGGCCTTTGGAAAGTTAATTCTACTTTGTTAAAAGATGAAGAATATGTTAGAAAAGTAAAAGATTTAATACAGATATGTACTGAAAAATATGATATAGAAAACAAACATCTAGTTTGAGACACAATTAAATGCAAAATTTGAGGAATGTCTATAAAATTTTCAAAATTAAAAGCTAGATAACAAAGATCACCAGAGCAAAATTTATAGCAAGAGCAAGAAAATTTGAATAAAAATTATGGATTAAATAAGATTCAAGAGATTAAATTTAGAGAATAAAAAAAAAAAAAAAAAAAGAGTTAAATGATATTGATGACAAACAAACCAAAGGTGTTATGTTACGATCTCGAGCAAGATGGATGGAACTAGGGGAAAAAAGCAATAAATATTTTCTAGGTCTAGAGAAAAGAAATTTAAAAAATAAATGTGTAACAAAGTTATCTGTGAATAATTAAGAAATTACAAACTCAGAAGCAATTTTGATACAAGACAAAATATTTTATAAAAAATTATACTCCTCTTGCAGATTGGGAAATATTAATCGGTGATGAAAAAGTACAATTTTTAGAAAATCCTAATTTACCAAAATTGACTGATGATCAGAAAACAGATTGAGAAGTTTACGGACTATAGAAGAATGTAGTAAAGCCCTTCAAATTTAAAAAAAAATGGAAAAGTCCTGGAACAGATGGTCTGACTGCCAAATTCTACACATATTTCCGGTTAGATATCCAGGAATTAGTCTTTGATAGTTTAAATTATGCATTTCAGTTTGGTGAGTTATCAGTAGATCAGCGCAGAGGTGTAATCTCATTAATACCTAAGAAAGATAGGTCTAGAGTATGTTTAAAAAATTGGCGACCCCGATCATTGCTAAATATCGACTATACATTTAAGCCAAAGCTCTTGCCATGAGAGTACACAAGATTTTGCCCATTTTCATTAATGAGGATGAAACCGGATACGTAAAAGGAAGATATATAGCGGAAAACAGATTAATTTCATATATAATTCAGTACTATAAGGATCGAAACTTATCAGGCCTGTTACTTTCAATTCATTTTAAAAAGGCTTTTGATACTATAGAGTGGAGTTTCATAGAGTATTATTATCATTTTACTTTGATGCACTCTTTCGGAAATGGGTCCAAATAATTTATTGCAATGTTAACAGTTGCGTTATCAACTATGGTTATACATCAGAGTTTTCCCCTCGATCTTATGGTGTCTGACAAGGATGCCCCCTTGCTCCTTTTTTATTTGTTCTAGCCATTGAACCACTAGCAGCACGGATTAGATCGAATGAAAATATTTGAGGTTTAATATTTGGTGAAACTATCGTAAAGATAAGTCAATTAGCAGATGATACTACCTGTTTTGTTGCTGATAGAGTATCCGTAAAACTGTTATTTTTTTAAGTTTTTGAAGAGTTTAGAATTTGTTCTGGTTTAAAATGTAACATAGAAAAGACTGCACTTCATTGGCTTGCAGCAACAAAATTCTCATTAGATTGGGATCTTCCAGTATTTTGGAAGGAGGGAAATTTTCATACATTGGGTATTACTTTTGCTGTGAATGAACTAGAAATGTGTAAACTAACTTTTGAAGGTAAATTACAATCCTTTAAAGAAGGACTAAAAGTTTGGAGAATGCGCAACTTATCTTTGATAGGTAAAAATGTATACGTTAAGAATCTTGCGGTCTAAACTTATTAATCCTGCTTCTCTGATACATATCAGTGACAATATTATTAAAGATGTTAAATCTATGATATGCAATTTTGTATGGAGTCAATCTACTCCAAAAGTTAAAAATTCAGTTGTTGTATCAAAATTTAGATAAAGAAGGCTTAAAAGTAATGCAACTTAAGACACATGTATATGCTTTGAAATGAAGTTGGATTGAAACGGTTATACAGTTCTAATAAAGCAAAATGGAAATTAGTATTTCAGGAATTTATACCATTCATTAAAATTGAACACCTATTCATTAGTAGATGTAATTTTGATTTCATGAATTAAAATTTACCCTTATTTTACAACAAATTGACAAAAACTTTGAAACTATTTTGAAAGTACTTTTATTCTGAGAATATTAAACAAATCCACAATGAATTTTTATGGTTTAATCCTTATACAACAATTGACAAGAAAACCAAGTTTTTTTTGTTTTTTTCTAACACAAGAAACTTTGGAAAGAAAATTCAATATAAAGGTTAACTTCTTGGAATACTTATCTTTGCGCTATCCTATTCCAGGCCACTGAAAACCTTAACCTAGTCAAGCAGTAAGATCCTTTGAATCATGATTGATACCCAGCGTGAAGTTGAATGGACATTTGAAATCTGTAACTCCTGGAACTTCCAAGGAATTTTATTGGTGTATTATACGTTTTGAAATGTTGGAGTCTCCTACTTGTCTAGGAGACTTGGAAACCCATGTTCAGTATATCCGAGAACGATTGGTCAAAAATATTCACTATGTCATTCAAACTTACTATAGAAAGTAAAATACAAGCGTTCCAGTTTGCAATGTTACATTCAAAATGCTGCTAGTAGACACGGATTTATATGATGCTTGCTTACAAAAAGATACAATTTTACATGGATTTTGAGAGTGTCCAAATATTAGGTTATTCTGGAACAATTTTGAAGAATGGTAGAATTATATCCTGGTAACAAGATTATATTATCTGCTAAAATCATTATTTTAGGATGCTACATGTTTGTATTCTCAAGGAAAATAGGATTTGTTTGAGAAAAGGTGGTTTGTTGTTTTCAACAATATTTCCCGACTCAGAGTAGATATATATAGACTTATGATACCACAAATATGTACACAGTTGTTTAAGATTGTAACTTAGTTTCTTTTATGTTCGTCAATACCTAGTACTTCTATTGTACAAAAATGTAATAAAGAATAAAAACAAAAAAAAAAGACAAACTTTTCATCCAAGAAGTATTTCTAAAAATACCTTTTCATTTCAGTTCAGTTTTGCCGAGGTAGATTATTGTTTTAAGTATTTTCGCAGATGTCACGTTATCAAAAAAACATGAAACATGCTGAGAACAAAGACGCGATTCACGGGAGACTAGTTTTGACAAAATGTTATAAAGAAAGCAAATGTTCTTCCGTGCCCAAAATACAAGATGAAAAATGGAAACTGAATATTTTATATAATAATGTAATGAAGAAAGCAATGCACACCCAGGTCATTACGCTAGATGCAGAATGTGGTAATTTCCCAATTGGGTAAATCGATTTTGTCAGATTGTGGATATGACTCCCTGATGAGCTCTGCCTGCTTATGCATATATGTAGCCTCCAGATAACCTATATATGTATGTATGTATATATATATATATGTATGTATAAATATATATATATATAATTTTTTTTTTCTTTTTCTTTGGGGGGGGGGGGGGAGGGTTGTGGATATGGGCCTAGACTGCAGCCCAGGAAGGTTCAAGGTTTAACACATTGTCAACAGCCACCAAATTCGCCCTTTTGCCGTATATGTGCTCCTGCGAAGTTCTGTCTGCCACAGGATGCCCGAGATTCACTGAGTCTGTCTTGCTGCAAACAACCCATGATGTGATGGACTTGTGGCTGTGCTTGACAGCAAGCCAGGTGCAGTGGAAGTGGGTTGCTGCTTTTATCAATAGAGAGTTGTGTTGGTGTAGGTTAGCAGGGCACATATTATGCATCTGCAAGGGCCAAGAAACTGGCCCATGCTCCTATTCCTGAATAATGACCTGCAACCGATAGCTGTCCTAGAGAAATGTTCAGTATCACAAGTTATTTTCTCTCGCTCTTTCACATTGCATCCAATTGAAACAAACGATCAGACTTTACAAGTGTCAATTTATGGGCCAATGCTTCACGGAATTTCTCCACTCTCAATAACAAACAGCACCTGGCAGCACAAGAGATTTAAGAAAACGTACTAAAAGATTGCTTTGGTTCAATACTTTCTTGTTGATACAACAGATGATTTATCATGTAGAATTATTTTATACTTTATGAATATTCATTTTTTAATGAATGGGAAACCACAATTAGTAAAAATAGACATATACTATATTCATAGAAGATTTAAAATGCAATTTCCGTTTTGGATTTTGAATTCATTTTTAGTTTCTGGACTCGGAAGCACCAGTGATCTAGGTCATCCAGCACCACTGAGGTCAAAGTGCAAGGCATGTCAACAAAACAAAAACAAAAAAAAACAAAAAAAACAAAAAAAAAAACAAAAAAAAATGCAGCACTTGTTGAACAAATTAAGGTATTGGGATACCCAGAAGTGTCAATATGCAACTTCGAAGCAATTTCAGAGATTTTTTAAAGATTTTGCCACAAAATTTTAAAATCCCAAGTCACTGGACCATGGCCATTTGAACAAATTTGATAGAGACCTACCCAAAGTACATTCCCACCAAGATTCAAATGAATTCAGGTGAAGGGATTTTTTATTTGAAAATGTGAATTGCTGTTGGACGGACGCCAACAGACCATCCTATATCCTCAGCTGGGTTTTATACTGGTGTGGCACCTTCCAGAGACGAGCCAGTGCTCCATTGTGCCAGCGGTGTCAGGACTTGCCTTATAATTAAGTTACAGTACAGGTACATAGGTATGTTCAGCAGACTTTATGAAAAACAGCACCAAATACACTTTCTGATTTTTTCTTTTATTTTTTACATTTACTGTACAGGAGAATGTCACATTCACTTGAGTTCCTTGACAGCCAGACCTGCAAGCAGACAAACAGAACATTGTAAGACACACTGTGTGCTTCCACAATATTACACATGGTCTTACTGTTCAGGGACTCTACATCAAGCATATCATCGGTTATATCCCCTATACCACCGATTACAATACACACATCTGTGGTTACATGTATTTCTGGACTGTGCACTGTGACAATCAGTCAAGCTGCACATAAACAACTACAGTGGTCCCCCTCCTATAAGGTCCCTCTCACCAGAGGTCACCCCTATTGAAAGGCCAGCATTCTTGTGCAGAAAGTATTGTCTTTCCATTATATTCTCCCCCTCGAGACCACCCTCTAATAAGCCCACTTTTTGGCTGCATTTGGGATGGCCTTATAAGAGGGGGACCACTGTAAATGTTTCCACAAAGCACTTTACACTGTACCTTTACCATGTGTGTTAAATGGACAAATGTTAAGTCACACAATACAATCATTGGCAACAACTGCTCCAAACCTTTCAACCTTTTATGTTCCAAGTGCTCACTAACAATCCCTCCTTTCAGCCGAAAAATACTTGCTTTTGCCCATTACAAGGATGTACTTTGCTGACTAGACTCGCGTCTATTTACTTCAGCAGCAGCTGGTTGCAAAACAAACATGGGACAGAGTTGCACTCTGCAGAGCCTCTGCTGGCTGGTTACAAAACAAACATGGGACAGAGTTGCACTCTGCAGAGCCTCTGCTGGCTGGTTACAAAACAAACATGGGACAGAGTTGCACTCTGCAGAGCCTCTGCTGGCTGGTTACAAAACAAACATGGGACAGAGTTGCACTCTGCAGAGCCTCTGCTGGCTGGTTACAAAACAAATATGGGACAGACTTGCGCGCTGCACAGCCTCTTCTGGCTATTATATACTTATAGACAAGTTTGCTAAAATGTCAAAAATAATTTAGCCAAACTTCTCATAAATCACCAAAAGGGAAATCTTTTCAGCATTTTTATGACAATACCTTGGAGTGGAGTATTGAATTGTTAATCTTAAATTGAAGCAACAAAATTCTAAACTTCCTCAGATAAACTGGCTAATAAAAGTAAACATATTTGGCCAAATCTAACATATATTAGCCGAGGACTAACTAGCTAATGGTTAGCACCAGCCCAGGTCAGAAATATAATTATAGTCTGTTTACAGACTTCAGACGCAACTTCTGTTGGCATCAAATTTTAATAAAGCCACTCTGAATGTTCTGCTTTTAGCCAAATTTTAGTCATTAACTTGTCCCATGTTGCAATGTGAGATTTTGCTGAGACTTGAGTGTGATGATAAGCATGGCTCACCAGGTGGCAGTGACTGCTTGAGCTTCTCTGCCTTCTCTCTGTCCTGGATAACCAGTGTGTACAAGTAACGGCTGCAACGAACCTTGAACTTCACATTGTCACGATTTTTCTTAATTTTCACAGCTGCAAAATATAAACAATAGAAATATTATCAACACAAAGTATCTCTTGAATGTTGGCCTTCGTAACCAGGTAGCAAATATTTCTGGAAGAAATGAAACACCTTCAAAGTGTTCTTTAACTCCTTTTTATGCAAAACAAAGCCATATAAAAGGTACGACTTTTTAAACCAGAGAAATGTAGAGCAGTATGGAAGTTGAGCTTGTATCAGACACATAAGCAAGAAAGCTGAATGAATTCACAGTGCTGCTGCACTAACATAAGAGGTGTCAAATCAGCAATCATCATTTACAAGCTCAACATTCCGGGAATCCTTGCATTTTCTCGATCAATTTTACATTTATCAAATGAAATAAATTTGGGAATAAATTTATTCACTGCCAAAATGCAGAACATTTTGATATTAATATATAATGAACACTCTTCAAAATTTATGGCTTCATCTACAAGTGACAAGTTGATTTAGTTGTGCAAATCACACCACAGACTAACACAGAATAAAGTGAAACCAAATGAAACCAGAATTCACCACTTTAGCCTGTCACTGTTAGTACACTCACAGCCCGTCAGTGTTTGTACACTGGGTTGCATAGCTGATCAGTGTTTGTATACTGGGTTGCACAGCCGGTCAGTGTTTGTACACTGGGTTGTACAGCCTGCCAGTGTTTGTCCGCAGGGTTTTACAGCCCACCAGTGTTTGTACACTGGGTTGCATAGCCTGTCAGTGTTGGTACACTGTGTTGCATAGCCTGCCAGTGTTTGTACACTGGGTTGTACAGCCTGCCAGTGTTATTACACTGGGTTGCATAGCCTGCCAGTGTGTGTACACTTACAGCCTGTCCGTATTTGTACACTGGGTTGTACAGCCTGCCAGTTTGTACACTGGGTTGCATAGCCTGCCAGTGTTTGTACACTGTGTTACATAGCCTGCCAGTGTGTGTACACTTACAGCCTGTCCGTGTTTGTACACTGGGTTGTACAGCCTGCCAGTGTTTGTACACTGGGTTGAGAAGCCTGTCAGTGTTTGTACACTGGGTTGTACAGTCTGCCAGTGTTTGTACACTGTACAGCCTACCACAGTGTACAGCACATAATTTGATAAAGGACTAAATACAGACTGCTACAAGCCTAACAGCTTCAATGTACTCACATTTTGCATCTTTCCTCCTGGCTGTCAGCAGGAAGTCTTTGATCTCCATTATTTGTTTAGGCTGAAACGAGAAAGAAAAGACACGACGATACAATAAATTACTCATGTAACACTTTACCAGGGGTTTCTATAAAGTATTCTTGCAACAATGTTCCATGTCCTTATACAAACCAAGATTTTACTGCATTGTAACACCGTGCATTGAAAACAGTTTAATATCTTTCCCCAGTTACACATGTACACTTCTGATGAGTGGGTTGATCACATGATTGGTTCACTGCTCAATGAAATACAGTGTCCCATGATGATCCCACAATTTCCTTTGCAAGAAAGATAATCCAGGGCTTTAGCCATTATATACCAGAGTTTCAAAATGTTTCATGTCTTTACTTTATAAATCGGATTTCCATCACAGATTACAATCTCACCCGTACGATAATCTCATTTAGACCTCTTTAGAAATCTGCATGCAGGAATTTTAATTTAGAGCTTGTATCAGACCTATAAGCAAGAAAGCTGAGTTAATTCACTGTGCTGTTGCACTAACATAAGAGGTGTCATAACAGCAATCATCATTTACAAGCTCAACTTAAAATGTATTCATTTTGAAGGAAGCTTTCAATTTTTGTGTGTGTTATGATAGAAAACCATGAGCAAGGGACATGGTTCAAATGACTTTCCGCATTGGCTGTTATTTGATATTTGCTTAAATTCCCTGACCAAGCTGACTGCTAGACTATACGCTCGACTGCAAGCTGTATGTACCTATGCTGCAATGTACAGTACTATTTGCAAAGCTCCCAACCTCCCACATCTCCACAGTAGTATCCTATGAGTATGTAAAAAATGTGTATGCTTATGTAAATTATTTATAGAACTTCATTTACTTTTTATAGTAAAAAAAATCGACCATAAATACTTTTCCTCTATGTCAGCACTGCAACCCATTCTGTACACATATGGTCACTTTGAGAACAGAAAGTGTAATTCCGCAAATATTCCAGATGAATTCAAAATTTCTGGATTTTCTCTGCTGTTTGTAGGCAGAACTTGTAGTATTTTCACTTTAAAATTCATTAATGTGTGAACCATACTTTTCTATTCCTTTTCTTGTTTTGTCCTTAAACTCAATATTTGTGGCTATATACACCCCATACACCAGAGTTTCAAAATATTTCATGTCTTTACTTTATAAATCGGATTTCCATCACAGATTACAATCTCACCCGTACGATAATCTCATTTAGACCTCTTTAGAAATCTGCATGCAGGAATTTTAATTTAGAGCTTGTATCAGACCTATAAGCAAGAAAGCTGAGTTAATTCACTGTGCTGTTGCACTAACATAAGAGGTGTCATAACAGCAATCATCATTTACAAGCTCAACTTACAATGTATTCCTTTTGAAGGAAGCTTTCATTTTTTTTTTTTTAAATTATCTTTGTCTGTATATGGTACCATGAAGTGGGGTTTCTGTCTCATTATTGAAAATCCAGAAAAACGTCAAAGTACGGCTGTTCAAAAAAAATCTGCCATTGGTGCAATTTCAATGAAATAATAGCCGTTTTCTCTCTTTTTGAGAGATCTTTCATTTAAAATAAGTTTAAAATGGGTTGCAACATAAAAAAATTTCTCTCTGTGGTACCTACTCACAACTGACAAGCCAGCACAGCGATGCTGCATTTAGACTAATTATAATATTACACACTCATGCCAGTTCCTGACTGTATTCTTCTGCATCAGTGCCAAGGTGGCAGTTTTTGCAGTATTAATGATGACATGCTGAATCCCAACTTATGTGAAAAATGTGGACAGTGTGGAAAGTCAAGATACTGCATATATCTGTCATTTCAGAAGACCAGTTGGGTACTTGTGCACCCTTTTACCACAATCAACATAAAATATAACTGAATTATACCAAAGAAATGGTCAGAAATGATGTCAGGGCTTTGATACCCTTTTAGAATTAGTAGACCCCATGTTTGGACAGCTAATGTCCCTGGTGTGTGGCGCACATGCATTTTTTTTTGTACTGGAAGTTCTCTTCCGATGTATTACTTGTGCTTTTAATGCATAAAATGTGAGGAAAAGCAGAAATTTCTTGGGTGCAGATAGAGGTGGAGTCTTCAAATGCCAGAAAAGCATGGCCCTGCAATATTTGATTCTGTCACAGTCTATGATAGATTGGTTAAGCTGCAGTACTACGGGATCACTACCTGGAGTGCTGCCCAATCAGCCACCATCTCTCTTATGTATTGTTAGATGATCTACACCCATCAGCCCTGGTATTTCTACTATACATTTTCCATGTGTATGTTGTATCAAGATTTGGCTGTTGGGTGAACCTTGGAAAGTGAGCCAAATGAATGGAACCTGTATATTCGGAAGCACACCGAATATAAGGCAACAAACAATGGACCTTGATTCTGTATCTGTGGCTTGCTCTTCAATGTTTCCTGTTGTGCTGGGATCATTTTCATTTCTTTAAATCAATTATCAAGTTTTTTCATTCTTATTGATAGTCGTATCGATTATTTCAAGACGTAGCATTCTCAATATCAATCCCAGTTCTGTATTCCTAACGAATGTACAGACAATTGAACATTGACAACAGCCAGTGATTAGTTTGACAGTACCATGTCGAGCACTCTGGATATCCCATATCACCAATTACACACGTCAAACTGAAGAGGTTTGAATTGGAAAAAGTTTAACACCTGATTGTGATGTTGTCTAGATTAGACTAAAAGTTCCCGAAAACATCCAACACCTTTTGGCATATTCTTTGAAACAAGTTAACCATGATTTTTGTGTATAAATTTAAATGAGAAATGACTGTACATTGTTAACACATTTGGTGTTTACTTTATTAAATGCTCAACATTCAGGTTTTAATCTCAAACCTTTAAAAAACTTTTCTTTGAAGTGAAACAGTGCCCAGTAGCAGTTAAAAAGAGAAACTCCAGATGGCAGGTCCATGACACGATGCCTGTAACCTCAGCAGCCAAGACAGATGAGACCTGGGAGCAGCTAATTTACAACACTGGGCCCATATATACCATTGCCAGCTTAAGTAATAACTCCTGTATTTAACATACTCTCGTGTATTGCTCTCATGTTCAATCTGAGCTGGTCAATCATGGAAACAAATGTGAAAAAACATACAGCCAACTCTTCAATTATGGATCACTCCCTCACAACATGTGCTTCATCCCAATAGAGCCCCAACAGGGTCAGCTGCATTGGGCCCACTGAGCAACAACGCAGCAGCACAAAGCAGTCATTACCTAAGCATTTTAGCACAAATAAACAGCATATTATTCTAGTCCAGAACTGACAAATTTTGTGCGTACAAAGAGAGCGAAGAGTAACAAACAAACACAAAATGGGTACATGTAAGCCTTCATTCGCTTGTTTCACGAAGCAAGTCTTGGACGATGTCAACAACACCGTTAACTTTCCTCAGTACACCTGGGGATGCCTGCAACATAGTTCTCCGATTTGTCCTCAATTTTAACCTTGACTGACCAGAATGTTAGTAAACTTTTTCTCTCTGATGGCAGGAAAGCCAAGATGCGGGTAGGGTCAACCAGGCCGGATTAGGTAGAACTGAAGACTTTTAATGAAAATTGATACTTGAGTTGGCAATCAATCATCATCTCAGCCCTGCTGATCAACAATCTATTGATCATTTGTCTTAATCTCCCAGCACTTTGTTTTCTGTCTGTTTTAACAGGTCCAATATTATCTAAAATATGTGAATCTTACCTTATAATATTGTGTGCATTCCATGGTTTCCCGTTACAACACAACACAGCTATAAACTTTCCTTTCAATTTCAGTAATTTTACATATAGCCTCCTGTGTATAACTTCATTTTACAGGATTATATGCCAGTCTGTGTCCCCTCGCAGCTAATTTTATGTTACACCATAAACAGACATGAAGTAATCTGATTGGAGGGTATACTTACCATTTTTGCTGTTTGCTGCCTACCACAAATGGCTGCAGACAAAAACAAATAATATATATATATATATCATCATACAAGTTACATATGGAAGTAATTTATGTATTTCTGAGAACAGAGATTTTATTAATTCCTGACAACCTGCGAACGTAACTGGCCGTGCAATGCGAACCCAACAACTTGAACTTAGCGGCTCCACGCTGCAGTGTGATTTCTATTTTCTGGCAATACTGGTTTCTAGAAATACCTGCCCATGTGCGTTGATTTTTTACTCGCATCGCCTTTTTCCACATTAAAACAATAAAATATTTACATATTTGTCTAAATCAATGTGTTAATAACACGCACATATTACTTTAATGGTAAAAAGATGTTAAATAAATCAGGATTGAACGAGATTTTTTCGGGCTGTTCCTTCACCTGGCTTAACGTTAAACAGCAATGGCGGAAAAGGACCGCCGGAAGTAGGGGATACCATAGCGCCCTCTATTGTGCAGTTTTTAATTTAAAATAATTCTCTCGAAAGGTGGCGCTGTTCCACTTTCGTTGCTGTTGCCAAGCTCAGACAAGTTTTGTCTGTATCATAGTATGCCAATACAGACATTGTTTTTCTAGGAATTCTTTATTATAATGTCTGTGTGTCAACACAAACATTCACATTCTGTTTTTGTTAGGTTCCTTCATTCTTTCTTTCCTTTTGCTTTACCAGCAATTTTGTCCGACAATTTTCTCGGACACTATTAGTATTATATTTGGAAAATCCAAACTTGCCATGATTAATTTATAGCTCCAGACATGAAGTTTTTATGAAGAAGGGTGATGATTTGGAAAATTGAGCAAATTAGGGCCATTTGAAAATTCAAATCTTGAATATCTCCAAAACTATTATAGGTGCAGGTAACCAATCCAACTTCAATTACTATGTATGTAACACTGCACATTTTTTAAAACATACATGTGACCTCTAAAGGTCAAAGGTCAATGTCATTTTTCGATTTGAAATGTTTTTCTAGCCATAACTTGGTCATTTTTATCCAATGTGGATCATGTTGGGCTCAAATTGTAGATATTGTAACACTGCATGTTTTTATAAGTTGCATGTGACCTCTAAACGTCAAAGTCATTTGGACCTTTGAAATTTTCATCCAGCCATGACTCTATAAATTTCCATCCAATTTCAACCATGTGGGACTCCAATTGCAAGTATTGCAACACTGCATATTTTTGTAATTTACATGTAACCTCTAAAGGTCAAAGTTCAAGGTCATTTGGAGCTTTGAAATTTTCATTTGGCCATCACTTGGTCATTTTTTATCCAATTTTAATCATGTTGGACTCAAATTGTACGTATTGGAACACTGCACATTTTAGTGACCTCTAAAGATCAAAAGTTAATGTCATTTTGCCATTTGTAATTTTCTTCTGGCCATAACTTAGTAAATTGTTATCCAATTTTGATCATGCTGGGCTCAAATTGTAGATGTTGTAACACAGCACATTTTTATACTTTTTGTGTGACCCTTAAAGGTAAAATATCCAGGTTATTTGGCCCTTTGAAATTTTCCTCTCGCCATAACTTGGTCAAGGTTCAGTCATGTATGAGCTCACATTGCAGGTATTGCAACACTGCACATTTTTGTAATTTACATGTGACCTCTAAAAGTCAAGGTCTTTGGACTTTGAAATTTTCATCTAGCCATATTTACAACTTTTGAAGGCACACGGTCAGATTTGCTCTGAAGCAAATCTTCTTTTCTAGTTTCTTTCTTTCTTTCTTTCTTTCTTTCTTTCTTTCTTTCTTTCTTTCTTTCTTTCTTTCTTTCTTTCTTTCTTTCTTTCTTTCTTTCTTTCTTTCTCTCTTTCTTTCTTTCTTATCAGGACAAATACTATACAATATTTTTATACAAAGAAACTCCAACCTTGGCATGATTATACTTCCATACATGAAGTCGAGACTTTTTGTAAAGAGGTCCAATGGTTTTGAAAATAACACAAACTAGGGCCATTTGAAAATTTAAATCTACAATATCACCAAAAGTATCAAAGGGTACAGGAAACCAATGCAACTTCAATTAATATGTTTGGAAGACTGCACATTTTTGTATTTTATATGTGAGCTCGAAGGGTGGAAGGTCAAGGTCATTTAGCCTGAAAGTTTCTTCTAGCCATAGCTTGGTCAATTTCTATCCAATTTTGGTCATGTTGGGCTCAAATTGTACCTAATTATTGTAACACTGCACAATTGTGTAATTTACTTTACCTCTAAAGGTCAAAAGTCAAGGTCATTTGGAACTTAAAAATTTTCATCCAGTCATAACTCTGTCAATTTTCATCTAATTTTAGCCATGCTGGACCAAAATTGTAGATATTGCAATGCTGCACATTTTTGTAATTTACATGTGACCTCTAAAGGTCAAATGTAAAGGTCTTTTTCCCATTTGAAAATTTCTTTGAGCCACAACTCTATCAATTTTTATCCGATTTTAGTCATGTCAGGCTCAAATTGTAGATATTGTAACACTGCACTTATCCAAAATTTATATGTGACTTCTTATGGTCAAAGGTCAAGGTTACTTTGCCCTTTGAAATTTTCATCTGGCCATAACTAGGTTAATTTTCATCTGATTTGGTTCATGTTGGGCTTAAAAAAACGAATATTGTAACACTGCACATTTTTGTAATTTACATGTGACCTCTAAAGGTCAATGGTCAAGGTCATTTGGACCTTTGAAATTTTCATCCAGCCATACCTGTCAATTTTCATCAAATTGTGACCATGTTGGACCCAAACTGTAGGTATTGCAACAATGCAGACAGCTGAACAAATCTGTCTGGTGTGCATTCTTTTGAAGATATTCAAAATTTTCAATTTCAAATGCCCTTACTTTGCCTTATTTAAATTTGTGCAGCCTTCATTACCAATTCATCAGGTGCATACTAGTCCATAACATTATGAGTATAAGTTAGAGTGGTATCTCTATCTATTATAGCTTTGAAGTTATTCAAGATTTAAAATTTCCAGTGGTGCCACTTAGCATCATTTAAATTGCTATAACCTTTGTTTTTAATTCATTAGGTGTGCAATGGTCAACAACCCCCTAGTAGCAGTTGGAGTGGCATCCCTATCTATAATAGTGTTGAAGATGTTCAAGATTAAAAATTTTGAATACTGCTAATTAGCATAATGTAAATTGATACTATTTTTGTTTTACATTCATTACATACACAATAGTCAATAACCCCCTGATAGAAGTTGAAATGACATCTCTGTCTGTAACAGTTTTGAAGATCATCACCTTCATCATTTCTAACTTCTGAAAAAATCATAAAATTGACATATCTTTTAATGAGAAGTTTTAAGAAATTAAATAAGGATACCCAGCTACTATATAAACACACAAAATTTCTACCTAGAATTACATGTATATTCAAGCAATCTCAGACACACTGGCTCAACTTGCTTCAGTCTGGTTTATTCTGAAATGTGACAGACTGTAGTGTCACTCAAAGAAAACCACCAAGGAGCCTGTAGAGAAGCACCCCCAGGACTCCATGCCATCAACTTGTCTTTGTGCTTCAGGGTAAATCATTATTTTCTAAAGTGAAATTCAAAAGTAGTAACTCACAGTAGATCACACGACCTAAACATTGTTACAACTACATTGTGACATGCATGCATCAGCATAGATGGTGACATTGTGCATTCACAGTCAGACAACATTAAATGTGCACGAGGTTTGATTATAGGTCATGTGATGTGCAATTTCTTGGATGAACCTAAACACAGCACACTGGGTCAGCATTGAAAGTAGGCCTAGGGCAAATTTTTTTGTGATGAATACCCAATTAAACATAGAATAAACAAAACCTTACATGGCTGGAGAGTGAGTTACTATTTTTCCAGCACTGGGGATCATTGTTGGTGGGGAAAGTCATGAGAGACTGCAGGTCACGCGTGATTTTCTACACCAACAAGGATCTCCAGTGTAGAGAGTGAGTTATTTTTTTTCTCTCACTGGCAATCATTGTCGGTGGGGAGAACCAACTGTGACCACAGGTCACTCCTGATTTTCCATGCCAACAACAATCCCCAGTGAGAGAAAATACTAACTCACTTTCAGCCATGAAAGATTCTCTATGTATGCTCCTGCAATAGTATATGGATACATGTTGACAAATTCAGATGTAATGACCATCACAAAAAACTCTTTTCCTGAAATGTGTATTTCAGTGAACTTGAAAAAATAGGTCATCACCCAGATCATGCAATATTCAACTTCCATATGATACGCATTTGTTGTACATTTGCTTAAACTGGGCTAATAATTTCTCAAGATATTGAATTTCATAAATTTTACAAAATAATCTCACATTTCCTGTTCAACTGTACTTGGTACCACTAGTATTGTTCAGGCCTATCATTATTGCTTCCAGAACATTTCCAGCAAATTTCAGAAGCATATATCAGAAATCACACGCAAGAACATTTTCAATTCTTTCACTTTTTGGCCCCTGTATTATGTAATCCACCAGATGCCATCTCAAAGGAAAAGGAACCCAGATTTTAATGAGCCATCTTACAAATTGTAGATGGCATAACGTTAACAAAGCATGGTTTATGAGCTGATGGGGGGACAGCAGTTATCACACAAGCTTTGCGACCTATGGTCAACAGAACTAAAAAGTTTACTTGACACAAGTGATGCTTTAAGCTCTGCAACCTGTGTTATCAAAGCTTTTCAGATCTATTTTTTAAGTTATATAATTGAATTTTTTGGTTCAAAGTATAGAATTTCTGAAATTCTGTGAAAATGCATGGCTGAGGTACGAAGTCAGGAAAGCCATAACAGAGCTCTCAAGTTTGGGGGTGTGCAAAGAGAGAGAATCCAACGAGCAGTGCGAGGCAGAAACTAGGGGGCTGGGGGAGGTCGGGGCATGCCCCCCACCCCCTGGTAAATTTTGATGTTAAATGGTGCAATCTGATGCATTTTACCTTCATCTCGCATTTTCTAGGGAACTGAATTACTCGCCAGCTTGCCCAATGAATGGAGCCTTTACTTTACCACTCATCGGGACCTTGGGTAAAGTTATTCAGTCTTCCGGTGCCCAAAACTGAGCTACTCATTTGCTAGGCAAAGGCGTGTTGTTAACAAAAAAAAAAAAGTGTCCCGGGTGAGTAATGTATTTGAATGAGCGAGAAATAGATATTCTGGCATGAGAGCCCGACATGACACCAGAATGCGAGAGTCTTGTGCTCAATGCGCGGGACTTGACAGGTCTGCCATAAAGTCATCATTGTCCAAAATACAACAATATTGTTTGCATGCTTCACGGAAAACTGATACGTTAATAAAATATGATCACTAGGCACATAATCAGAGATGCAATCTCTCCGCGTTGATTTTCCCATGTGATCGTGCATGTACAATAATTATTCCCATGGTAGGAAAATGTCAGGACACATCAACACATTTGAGGAATATAATACAGGTTTTATTTACATAATTGAATACACAAATACAAAGCAGGCCAAGAGTAATGTAAACATATCAAGTATAAATATACTGCCCCAGACACAGATACAATCATTCTGGTTTGGTGTCTATTTCATATATTTAACACAAAATACTTTTATACAAATGCTTTGTGTTACACAATGTAAGCTGTCTGGGCATTCAAAAATAGCTGTCAATTTAATCAAATACATACATGTCATAATCAATGAACAGTGTAGTGTTGATACAGCAATCAAAATACAGCACATGTAACCCATTATCAAATTGCTAGCTACTGGGTTCTTGCACAAATCTTTATTGTCTGATCAATTAAAATAATTATAGGTCACTTAAAAAATGTTACAGTTATGTTTTTCTCCAGATTCAGCTCCATGTACTGAAGTATTGCAGATTGTGCTCATGATTACACCATCTGTGGAGGGTGCCAGCTCGAAGCCTCCCTCCTCTTCCTCTACATGATCTGGCCTCAGCACGCTTTTGTTGAGTATCACACATTCATGGATAGACCTGATTGTCATAATTTTACCTGTACCAAGACTCTGCTGAGTTAACTTCAAAAACAGGAATAGTTTTTGTTCTCTGTATAGACTTCTGATGAGAGACATGAACGAACACAGATCTTGCAAAACTGTTCCATCAACAGCTAGCATTGTGACGGTTACATAATGATGTGATGGTTACATAATGTGGTGATAGTTCAGATTTTACACCATTGTGATGGTTACATAATAATGTGACAGTTCAGATTTGACAGCATTGCAATGGTTACACAGTGTGCCTGTTCAGATTTTACAGCATTTTAAAAGTTACATAATGATGTTGAGCTAGTTCAGATTTCACAGCATTGTAAAGGTTACATAATGATGTGCCAGTTCAGATTTTACAGCATTGTTATGGTTACATAGTAATGATATTGTGCCAGTTCAGATTTTACAGCATTGTAAAGGTTACATAATGATGTTGTTGTGCCAGTTCAGATTTTACAGCATTGTTATGGTTACATAGTAATGATATTGTGCCAGTTCAGATTTTACAGCATTGGAATGGTTACATAATGATGTGGTTGTGCCAGTTCAGATTTTATAGTTTATAGGCACATCCCAACACTCTCTGCTTCTAGGTGCTGTGTCCTGTCACCCAAATCATGTTACAATCAACATAATTTCTGTGCATTTTTTTCATAACCAAACCACAGTTAATACTTTTAAATACTTTAGATATCAAATTTCACAAGAATGAACTTGAAGCTTTTATCTTATAAAAGTAGTTTAATGGGTTCTTAAATAAAAATTAATTATAGAGTTTGAAGGTTTTCAAAAAAAAAAATGCACATTCATTGTTTTGGGACCAACTGTTCTAGCCTGAGATGCACGTTGCTTGTAACTAACAGTAACAACTGACATCACAAAAACAGATGAGAGCAACTGAGAAGAGTGTAGCAGCGAGTAAGTGAGCACCCATCTAGAAGAAAAAACTTTCCAGAAATTCCAGCTTGAAATTATGCACTGTGAAGATGCTTCCAGCAAATACACCACTTTACATTAATATCAATTTTTCTAGCAAAATATAGTTCCCTGTAAAGGCTTCTGTCAATCCCTCTGACTTCTGTGTTTCCAATCCAGGTTTGTATAGCACCCCATCCACCCCAGTTACCAGGCATACAGCTAATAAAATCAAGAGTAATATACTTGCACAAGTGGTGAGGCTATATTGCCTGTATCTATTGATGCAACAGGTCTACAGTATATACATTACCTTCTGTGCAGACAACCTGGTTCTGTAAGTGTGTATCTCGAAACACTTTATATTTGAACGAAGGATACAACACCTGTCTGATGTCAGGGGTTATCTGAAGTGATAGCTAAACTGCTATATGCCACATAGGGAATTAAAGGTTTCAACATACCAGTGATGACAATTTGTCGGTCAGATTACATTATGGGAACTAGTGAGAATAAGATATTAAGATGAAGCATAAAAATTACATTTTGTATAGAATAAAAATTACTATATGAAACTGGTCATGAAACACAATACTTCGATTGATGACAAGACTGTTCAGATTTGACAGCAAATGTGCATCAAGAAAAGTGAAACGTTGTCTCATTCATGTAGCTATCTGTTGTTATTTCATAAACAATGGTCCCTCTCTTATAAGGCCACCCGGAATGCACTAGAAAAGTGACCTTATAAGAGGGGTGGCCTCTCTTGAGGGGTAAAATACAATGAATATGCCATACTTGCTGTGTGGAGAACTGGCCTTTGTACAGGAGGTGGCCTCTCTACAGGGGGCTTATAAGAGGGGACCACTGTAGCTATGAGACGATTTGTCCTTGATTTGTATTCACTACATCAATGAAATGTCTTTCTATACAAGCCATACTTGGTTGGTCTCTCTGATTTGACTTAACTCACTGTGTGGGTCCAGATGAACCCTTTCCCCCTCAAACCAGCCAAAACCGGCTGGTGGTCAAATGTCGTCTGCTGCAGTGTTTTCAACTAATTTCAACAGTTATGAAAAACAATTTGACTGAGAAATGTACATGAGACTTATCAAGCTCACATGCCCCAGGTCAACAGCTTTCCTTGGCATTTTTCAGAAACCAATGCCAAGGAAAGCTGTTGACTCAGTCTTAATTCAAGGGGGAAAGGGTCAATACCTCCCCCCCTTGTACTGACACAGAGTCCCCAGCTTTCCTTGGTATGTGCTGATGTCTAGGTATCCAACCCACCAGAAGGATGGTCACTGGCCTGGGGTATGTTATCTTCCTATGTCTTATCTGCAATCCCTATTCAAACTGTTTTCCATAAACTGTTGTAGGAAAAAAAACCCATTCCAGCACACAACATATGACCAGCTGCCCGGTTTGGCCAGTCAAAGGGGAAAAGAGTTTAAGTGCATCTATCAGAAACATTAACATATGTGTAATGCTACATATATTGACAGACAGCTAAATATATCATATAGAATGGATCATCATTCAGATAAATACTCAATAAATTACACAAAGCTCATCTTCATAAAAAAGCTTACTCACTTAGAGAATTACACGAGTACCATTCAATTGTGTGATCAGAACAATTCTGGTTATACTTACATTACCTGTGAAGGTAATTGTCCAAATATTATACAACTGAACATATATGGGAATATTATGTACAAAACCAGGTGGTACATAAAGTCTTTATATACAATGTCACTTGCTTTCCCATTAATGGTGACAGGACTCTCAGAGCCATTTTCCAACAGGGAGCACCCTGGCTTCACCTGTTACAATACACACTAGACGTCCCTATTGACCAACTCCCAGGTGATATTTGTGAGTATTTAAAGTCAATGACAAATGGTGCATGGCAAAGCTTTTCAGCTGGCATGTGGTCCTTGCTAAGATGCTGTGTTTCCATGGAAACAGTTCCGCTGGCATGTGGTCCTTGCTAAGATGCTGTGTGTCCATGGAAACAGTTCAGCTGGCATGTGGTCTTCACTCAGATGCTGCGTTTCCATGGAAACAGTTCTACAGCAGTGTTGTGGTCAGTTACCATGTAATCATGGGGAAAGCTTTACAGCTGAACACATAGTCTTTGCTCCAAGATGCTTGGTTTCAACACAAATGCTTGTTCCAGTCTTGTGAGGCATGCTGTCATATCAATATATCTTAAGATTTGTATATGCTCTCTGTCACTGCTGTCACGGAAACAGAGAGACATTCTGTGACAACACACCCTTATCTCAAGCATATTCAACAACATAATAGCAGATACTGATTTTTTCTAAAGTTTTATTTTTTTTTCACCTTTTTAGCTGGAGATGTCTTACCATAGTACCAATGTATGGTGTTGCTTCGATCACACCTTACACCAGTGGCTCCAGCCCAGCCTCCCTCCAATGTAATGTCTGTACAATATGGCAGCATTCATATACAGTAACATATACCGTATTCATTCTAATAAGTGCACAGAATAAGCATCCCCCCCATTTAATGCTCCCAATTTTAAGGCAAGCTGAGCATTTTATTACTGCACTTTTTCTTAGTGCACTGTGCATTTATTAGCATGAATACGGTATGTCAAAATTTCAATAAAGTCTGATCACACAAATCAGTTCAGCTCATTTACAACAATATTCAATGTCCTTGTCTCCTGTGACCTTGACCCAGAGCCTCCTCTGGATGTGTCTGTATGTGACCTTGACCCAGAGCCTCCTGGATGTGTCTGTACGTGACCTTGACCTAGAGACTTCTGGATGTGTCTGTCTGTAGCCTACAACCAGTAACTTTGATCCTTCCTGTTCAGGGCTTCCTCTGCACACACTGGTTTACCTGCCAAATTTCTCTAAAATGACTTTCAAGAAAATACTTTATATATTCTGTGTAAAAAAACTGTAGGTCCATGTAATCATAAAAAACTTGAACCAAAGTCACACTTTTGACAATTTGGCTAAACATAGAAGTGACAGAAGGTGGTCTACTTAAGCTTACAAAGAAAGAAGTCCCCTCATCCTACAGGTGACGAAAGATTTATATACGAGAAACACCCTGTCTTAACAGTGATCACGGGAACACAAACTTGATGGAAATAATGACTCTTGAACAGGAGGTACAGGCTCATATAAACAAGGATACTGTGTATCACCTAGCATGAGCACAATCCCCTAAACAGGAGGGTCATGTGAACAAGGATACTGTGTATCACCTAGCATGAGCTCAATCCCCTAAACAGGAGGCTCATATGAACAAGGATACTGTGCATCGCTTGGCACAAGCTCAAACTTTTTGTTTTTCTGTCAGGCTGAAACAAAACTTGATGTGTCATAGAATTGTATCTACAAGTTGACCTTGTTACACATACATCACAGACATGTGCTTTACAAGCCCACTATATAATTTATAACATTGACTTGTGCGAGTAGTGTTGACATGGTGTGGTCATACAAATACCTATGTAATGACACCACAGCCTGTCAATCTGATTCCATGATATTCTATTGATAACATTTTGTCCATCTGATTCACTGATACTTTGGATTAGTCAACCAGTGTGTGCTGTTATACAATGCCCTCATGCAGTGGTCTTCTCCTCTGCTGGCTGCGAGAGCAGCATGCGTGTGCTGCAGTTACTGTTATAGCTAGAGCTGTCGGTGGACGAGACTGGCGTGCCAGGCAGGGAGGCCACTTCCACCACCTGTGGTGGAAGGTGAACCAAGGACTCTCGCTCTTCCTGCTGTTCCACGCACTCTTTGTCGTAGAGAACAACTGTGTGGGCTGCAGGTGCAAACATCACATCAGGGTTGGCTGCAACCTTCAACTCTGTAACAGGATATATAGAGCTCAGTCATTTCCCAATATGACAAGTAAGACTCACACTCAACTTCTCATGGTTTCTTACCATAAACATACATTTGCTGAATCCTTGAACTTGACCAAAACCTGTGATACAATACCTCTGAAAAACTTGTAGTTCCAGAATAAATGTTTCCAGCACAGTAAAAGAATAAACTTGAGCAAAATATAAATGCTATGAAATCCAGTTTGCGGACTCAACAAGTGGGTTACTTCTGAATTCTGGGTAATCCTAATAGAGAACCTCCAGCTCAGTGTCTCTGTGTAGATACCACATGACCCAGTATAAATAAATAAATATGCTTGAAATAAAATCACACAGTTTCAGCTTAAAAAAGCTGTATTGGGGATTTCTCTTACAATAATTCAATACTGTTGTTGTTTTAAGAATGAGGACCCCAAACTGACTTCTCCAACAGCATTTAGACATTTCTGGACGGTTCACGATTTTCATCATTTTGCAACAGTATACAGATTATCAGATTATTTGTTTTCAATATGCCCTGCATCCTTGGAAAGCATACTTTCCAACATTTAAAACTGTATGACTTGCCAGCACAGTCTGCACTAAGACAGTATAACTCTGTAAAAACCTGACTGGCTTTTGCTTTTATTTCATGTAGAAATGTATAAGCAAGATTTAATGTACCCTCAGCACAAGTATTTCTATCTTTTTTTTCCAGTATCAAGTGACAAATATAGAGATTGTTCAGGATCACTCCATCATAATTTTTCCAATAATTGAAGTCTGTTCAATTATTTACGTTTCTCCCAGCATACTGTTTGTAAACTTGTTAACATGATTAATAAAACAATTAAGCATCCCATACTATGAATCAAAGCAGATGACATTTCAGATATAATGAGTCACTTGGGATATTTGTGAAATTTCAGCATAGCACTATCAGAAGAACGTTACATAACATCTGACATTAGAGAAATGTAATGATGACACGGAGATGTTCTCCTTATAAGTCACAGAGACTTTGTTTGGCATGGGGTCTCTCAAAGCTTCAAGTATGGTCTCTGAATACCCAACACCAAGAAAGTGTACAATGCATAATCACATTTCCACTCACAGATCACAAATTTGTAATGTGGGGTATCCAAGGTTGTTGTGCAGTGCTATGCTGAGACCATACAATACAGTGCTCTATATTAGTGAACACACAGAGTGTTACTGTGTTGCTCTGATACCAAGCAGTCAGGTGATCTATGTTAGTGAACACACAGTGTTACTGTGTTACTTTGATACCAAGCAGTCAGGTGCTCTATATTGGTGAACACACACAGTGTTACTCTGATACCAAGCAGTCAGGTGATCTATATTGGTGAACACACACAGTGTTACTGTGTTACTCTGATACCAAGCAGTCAGGTGATCTATATTAGTGAACACACACAGTGTTACTGTGTTACTCTGATACCAAGCAGTCAGGTGATCTATGTTAGTGAACACACAGTGTTACTGTGTTACTCTGATACCAAGCAGTCAGGTGATCTATGTTAGTGAACACACAGTGTTACTGTGTTACTCTGATACCAAGCAGTCAGGTGATCTATGTTAGTGAACACACAGTGTTACTGTGTTACTCTGATACCAAGCAGTCAGGTGATCTATGTTAGTGAACACACAGGTTCATATCTGTTGCTTACCATCTTCCTCATCTTCATCCTCATAGTCAGGGGGTGGGGTAACAGCATGTGGATTGGTGTCCTCCAGTGCCAGCTGTCCCCCCTCTGCTCCCTCCACTATGTGTAACTCTGTGTCTTCCTCTCCATCTCCACCAGCCTCCGTACTCTCCTGTGAACAGGGAACCACACAGTCAATGCATTTAGACACAGGGAACCACACAGCCAATGCATTTTCACAGAGAACCACAGTCAATGCATTTTGACACATGGAACCACACAGCCAATACATTTTGACACACGGAACCACACAGTCAATGCATATAAATGTAAATGCAAGGAATCACACAGTCAATGCATTTTGACACAGGGAACCACAGTCAATGCAGTTTTTGACACAGGGAACCACACAGTCAAGGCATTTAGACACAGGGAACCACACAGCCAATGCATTTCACAAAGGGAACTACACAGTCAATGCATTTAAATGCTGGGAACCACAATCAACACAGTTTGACACCAGGAACTACAGTCAATGCATTTTGAAACAGGGAACCACACACTCAATGCACATAGCCTCCATTCAGAGCCCTCTCACTCCAAAAGAGAACCACACTATCAAAGCATTCACACACACGGAGCAACACAAAGTCAATGCATTTACTGTCCCTACATATAGAGTAACCACACAGTCAATCCATTTAGATTGTACATTCTATACAGAATAACATCCAATACTCAATTAGTTGAGGCTGTTGATTCCTATACACAGTAACCATCAAGTCAATCTATTCATCTTGCTCTCTGTTGCTGTCCAAAATCCACCACATAAAGTTTAACCATCATCTATGCGATAAATCAAGCCACCCTGGGTTGCTGGTAAAGGTCAACAGTATTTCCAGCATTATAATTTTTTAAAAAGCAAGAAAAATGATACATTCAATCGATCCTACTGTATGGCGGAACTTCCCAGAGCCCAGTATGGCTGACACCTTCTTAACTGTAAGATTGACCTATGCAGACACACAGGATAATGACAGGCTTGGCTGACATTGATACTACACAATTCTGTCTGAACTTCCCACTCCTGGGAAAACAACTAAGTAAATCCACACAAAAAAAAAAAGAAAAGAAAAGAAAGAAAAAACCCTTAAAGCATGTTTTGGTGTTTTACAAGTGTGCAATAATCTGGATTCATGACACATTTCTCATGTATACATACAAATTTGAAGGGCACGTTGTACCTGCAGGTGCTTGGTGTCCTGGCTGACTTCATCAATGACCTCCAGGCTGTCTGGTGCTGGCCACGGCTTGTCCCCTTCTGGGGGAGTACTGGGACTGAGCACAGTCTTGGGCCCAGGATACCTAGCAGCAGATCACAGTGACATAGAGTCAGAGAGAGTTACAGTGACATACAGTCAGAGACAGCATATTACAGTGACATACAGACAGTTACAGTGACATACAGTCAGAGACAGTTACAGTGACATACAGTCAGAGAGGGTTACAGTGACATACTGTCAGAGACATTTTACATACAGTCAGACAGTTTTTTGCTAGCAACAACATGGTGCAATATTTTAGTAAGTCCAGAGCTTATAATCAATTGGAATTAAATCTTGAGTAGTTCCAGATCATCAATTAACACAATGGTTTTATTACAGCTGTTCAATTACACATGTCTTGGTACTCTCCATAAATCACATAAACTTTTCTATCAATAGGTTAAATGTGGATGTAATCATATATATTCATTTTTTTAATGATATATTCATGTCATGATATGACATATATCTTGAAAAAGATGGGATGACACACCTTATATCTTAATAAAAAGGAGATGGTATGACATATATCTTTATAAAGAGGGGATGATATGACACATATCTTGATAAGGAGGGAATAATATGACACATATCTTAATAAAAAGGGGCAATATGACACCTGTCTCTATAAACAAGGGATGATATGAAATAGTACATGATGGTACTTTTGAAGTACTATGCACTGACAATATTAATGGCCACATCTGTTTTCACCATATGCATGTTGTTGGTGACAATTTTGTTGTTGTTGTTGTTGATGCTGAACATGTGCTATTTGCACTATCAATGATGTATTGCTTTAACTTGGGTGACTTTGCCAGATGCTGGAATTTGTATAAGGTAAACCTCTGTAAAACATCAGTTTCCATGATAATTAAAATTGTGAAAAACTGTGACAATCATGTGAATAACAGATCTGATTATTGCTTCAACTCTAAAGGTCTGTATGGTAAAACAAGTGTACACTGTATTGTTCGTTCTTCTTATCCAAGGCCTGAAGACAACTTTCACATGTCAGAGTACTGCTTTTTTCATGCACTGTATCATGTACTGTGGGGCATCATTATTGTCCCATTAAATTGTTTCTCCCCTCATGTCATTCTTCGCCATCAGCCACTCATGTGGACAAGCTATTCTTGTCTTTGAGCATAACAATTACATGTAGAGCAAACAGTAATGTGGGCACTGCCAAAAGGCTGGGACACATTTATACCAAAATAACCAAAATACAAACTTCCATATTTCATTAACATGCATTCCAACAGGCGAACCAAAGTCCAGACAACCAGAACGATCCAGTATTGTGGTTGAGGCTTATAGAAGAATACAAGCCTTTCCACCTGTGACCTCTCTCACTGTCTGACCTTGACCTCTCCCACTGACTGACCCATGTTGTGCCTATACAATGTGTTTGGAACAATCTTTACCTGACTTTAGGCAGAGCCATTTTTTTAGGTGAGTCATGCGACTTGATTGGGTCTGGTGATAGGTCGCTCATCACTACCTCTGGTGTGCCACGCCCATCTCCCGGGCTGTCCTTTTCTGTGGACTCCTCCTTGGCTTCCTCCCCCTTTTCCACCACCACAGCCTCCTGGGTTGACCTGCGGCTACCAATGGATGACTGTCTGTTTGCATAAAACAGTATCACACTGAACTTTGTATCTGAGCGTACACAAATCGTCTTGCCATTGATTTGCATCTGACTCCACTTCACATGTATCATGCTGCCTCATTATCTGCTTATGACAAGGCGCGTCAAAGCTAGTTACTTATGCTTTCAAATAAAAGGTATGACCTAGGGGTTGGAATACCTGTTTTGTTCATCATTTACAGTCTGTGACTTAAATTTTCACTCTATAAAGCAATTCATAGCTGACAACTAATAATGTGCCCCTGAATATTACCACATTATTACACACTATTCTACTACACCCCCCAGTATCATCTGCCATGTGTATACAAACATAACAACAGATACAAACTTGTGTATTTGACTTGTCCAGGGACCTTTCTGCCAACCCAAAGCACCATCCTGTTTGGTTACCACATTAACTACACTGTCCCTTACCTTTTGGTTTTCCGTTTCTCCATTATTGGACTTTCTTCCGGAGATGTGGCTACCTGAGCCACAGGGGGCCGTAATGGAACTGTACCTGGAATTAAAATACACATCTTAGTCCCAGTGTTTCTGCTTCACCTATGCAAAGAGTATGTTCACAAGACTTCAGATATCAATTAAGAACTGCATCGAATCTGTAGTTTCCAAGGTAACATAGCCCTGACATAACACTGTATATATATGGAACAAAATGTGACCCTATTTTGAGTGACTGTCAAATTTGTACACACACAAGTAAGAACCTGTACAAAAACTAATTAAAAAAGAAAAAAAAGCACTTTTATAAAATGATGCAAATTTCTTCTTTAATAAATATCATGACATAGAATATTTTCTTCCATCTTCATAGCTATGTCCAATAAAGGCTGCAGAAACTGAGTTGTCCTTGCCACAATGTGCTTATTGATCCTCCAGCACCTGAGGATATAGGATATACCCATTGATCCTCATGCACCTCACAATATAGGATATACACATGATCCTCAAGCACCTGAGGATATAGGATATACACATTGATCCTCAGGCACCCACAGATCTACAATATGCAAATTGCTCCTGTAACATCTGAGGGACATTGATTCTCAAGCATCTGAGGGACTAGGACATACACATTGATCCTTAAGCACCAGAGGGTCTAGGATATACTTATTGAGGATCACATCTAGGATATACACATTGATCCTCAAGCACCAGATTGGCCCTAGGATATACACAATGATTGTCAAGCACTGGATCAGATCTAGGATATAGACATTGATCTTCAAGCACCCGAGGGTCTACGATGTAATCACTGGTTCTCAAGCACCTGAGGATCTAGTATATGCACACTGATCCTCGAGCATCTGAGGATTTAAGATTTGCACAATGGTTCTCAAGCACCCAAGGGTCTGGGACACGCACATGGTGCATATGTACAAAATAATACCTAAATATTAAGTGTTTCAAATGATCATGCATTAATTCCACCTTGTGGCCTTTTTAAAGTAGGAATTGAGTTTACAGCCAGACATATTGCAGACCATGGTGCACATTCAAAATTAACCCTTAGAGTGCTGATTTAAGAGTCAAAAGCTTTCCTCGGGGCACTATGTGCGCAATGCGTGCAAAGTGCCCTGAAGAAAGCTGTTGACTAAGACTACTTTTTGCTTTAGACTAGGTTTGCTGGTATTTAAATGAAAGGTATCTTCATGAGGAATTTGAATCTTTTAACCATTATATGTTTGATGATAATGAGAGAATCACTATAGCTGTGATTAGCACTTTAAGGGTTAAAACTGGGGCAAGTCAAATGCATGTGTACAAAACTGTTGTGTTGGATCCATGAACACCACAAGAACAGAGTCACATGCCCTTTTCATTTCATTCCAAATTTGATTGAATTTACCTGCAAATAAACAAGATGCAAAAACAAATTGGTCTACTTTTAGTTCTTGATTCAGCTATTTCGACTGGCCAGTTGTTTGATTTGAATGGTAATGCCAGGACAAAACTTGACAACTTCCAGGCCAATATACATTTATAATAGTGTGTATGTATCCCCTAATTTGTATTCCGCCAGCTTTTGTTCACTATTAACCTAACCATGAAAAGTGAATGTATTTGTTTTGAATTAGTTCATATGGCAAGGTTGATTTTTATATTTTGCATGATTTTCAGTTTTTAAAAAACAAATCTGGCACTTGACTACTTCTATGCAACCATGTGGTCAAACTGGAGCTGTCTGGGTTATTAGGATTATCACAAATAGGAGATGGGGTGGGGATAGCAGCAACACCTGGAAAAGCCACTCTAACTTGTACAGCTGGTATTGCCCAGCTCTCCCACGGCCCAGCTTCTGGGCCAGAGGCCAGGCATACAGTGGTCCCCCTTCTACCAGGCCAACCCTAAGCACCAGAAATGAGGCTTTATGAGAGCACTGGCTTGTCTTGACAGGTACTCAAGTTAAATACCACACTTGCAGTACGAAGCAGTGGTCTCTGTGTGAGGGCGGCTTCTCATCAGGGGTGCCTTTTAAAAGGGAGAACACTGTACAGTCTACCACGTGTCTTGAGTGTGTGTAGGTATTTGCTGACAAGATGACCCATGTAACCCACATGTGCTGCACTCCAAGTCCCATTCAGAAAATCAAGACCAAGATAGAAGCAAAAACTTGTGCTGCAAGCCTGGCATATTGTAGGTGCAGGCAGGACTCACGCAGTGCTCACACTTACCCTCACTCAACAATTTGTCCAGCTCCGAGTTGTCACCTGGTCATAATAATACCAGAAGTAGGTCACAGCAGACCACCCATCAACATGTGAATGTCATGACAGGCCACCCGTAACAATATGTGAATGTCATGACAGGCCACCCGTAACAACATGTGAATGTCATGACAGGCCACCCGTAACAACATGTGAATGTCATGACAGGCCACCCTTAACAACATGTGAATGTCATGACAGGCCACCCATAACAGCCTGTGAATGTCATGACAGGCCACCCGTAACAACATGTGAATGTCATGACAGGCCACCCATAACAATTTGACATGACACATCCAGGACAGTCACGACTTCTGACGGGTCATGACAACCCATCACAACGCGTGACACACATTTACTGATTATGCACGCACATTTTGTTTTTAAAAGTTTTATTTCAACATGATTATTAATCAATTTTCCTATTAAGCATTTTTGAATGTCAAATTTGAGTTTTCCTGAAGAAAGAGAAAATGAGTTTTGTTCTTTCTGATTTAAAATGAAAAGCTCTAAGTGTTACATCTATCTCTTTCAAATAATCTTACTAGTAACATTCCAAACACAATCTTGTTAAGTATACACTGTGCTGTTTCATGCATCCCAACAATGGTAAACAAACTATATGTTACAGACCCTAGTAAACTGTTCCTGCATGTAACAGATCCTAGTAAACTGTTCCTATATGTGACAGACCCTAGAAAACTGTTCCTGTAACAGACCCTAGTGAACTGTTCCTGTATGTGACAGACCCTGGTAATTATAAACAGTTCCTGTATGGAACAGACCCCAGTAAACTGTTCCTGCATGGAACAGACCCTAGTAAACAGTTCCTGCATGGAACAGACCCTAGTAAACTGTTCCTGTATGGAACAGACCCTAGTAAACTGTCCCTGTATGGAACAGACCCTAGTAAACAGTTCCTGTAACAGACCCTAGTAGACAGTTCCTGTATGTAACAGACTTGTAAACAGTTCCTGTATGGAACAAACCCCAGTAAACTGTTCCTGCACGGAACAGACCCTAGTAAACAGTTCCTGCATGGAACAGACCCTAGTAAACTGTTCCTGTATGGAACAGACCCTAGTAAACTGTTCCTGTATGGAACAGACCCTAGTAAACAGTTCCTGTAACAGACCCTAGTAGACAGTTCCTGTATGTAACAGACTTGTAAACAGTTCCTGTATGGAACAGACCCTAGTAAACTGTTCCTGTATGTAAAAGACCCTAGTAATTATAAACTATCCTTGTATGTAACAGACCCTAGTAATTATAAACTGTTCCCATATGTAACAGACCCTAGTCAACTTTTCCTTCCTTCGAAGGCACTGCATGGTTCCAAATTACAAATTTCTTTGTCTGCTGTAAAGGCAGCCATTGCTGCAGAGTTTGTTTATCCTACAGTCACATGTCCTCTCCCCCCCCCCCCCCCCCCCCCCGTCCTGTCTGTTCTGGTCAACATCTCCTTCTAACACGTTCATATTGAAATGTTGCAGTGTTCAGAATGCCACTCACATTAACATTAATTGTGAATATGACACTTCACACCAGGTGTGCTACCGAGACATATGCACACGACTCTCAAATTAAACTTTTCTCTTCTGGGCTCAACCTGCCTCAACCATGAGGAGAAACTCTGTCCAAGTAAGTACAGCGCTCCCTCATTTTTACCCTGAGGGTGGGGTGCATGGAGCAGACCATGCTATAGCACAATCACCCTTGGGTAAGGGGACATTTAATGTACATGTAAAAAGAAAAGTGCTACAGAGGGCGCCAAGGCACCAGCCAGGTTAGGAGGGGACCCCTAAAATATCCCATAGTTTTCAAAAAAGTGGTAGAATTTATTATTACACTTAAAATCAACCCTTTTTTCAGCTTTTGTGGATTTAACTTTTTTATAGTGCACTGTGAGCTTATTACGATGAATACAGTACAACTGTTGATTCAATGTTAATTCAGGGTGCCGAGAGTAAAAGGGACAGCACTGTAGCATCAAATAACCAAATCAAAGGTGACCTTGAGAATTGGGTCAAGGTTATCTATGTTCTCACTATATCAAGCCCTCATATAAGACTACTATCATATGCAATATCGATATCCTAAGTTAAATTCTGAGTTAGGATGCAGAAACAAAATTGACTCAAGTGGCCTCGTGACCTTTGGAATTACATCAAGGTCATCTATCTTCTAAACTGACCAAGCCGAAATTGAGGACAGTAACCATGAGCAATACTGAAGTCATAACTTTACTTCTGACTTACAATGCAGACACCAAGTTCACTAAAGTGACCTTTTAACCTTTGAATTTAGCTCAAGGTCGCCCATCTTTGAACTTGACCCAGCCCTGGATAAGGAATATAATCCTGTGCAATATACAGGTCCTATCATGAAAACTTTTCTAGTTAGTGTGCAGAAACCAAAATTTATTACAGTACCTCTGTGATGTTGGAAATAGGGTCAAGGTCAACCACCTTCACACTTCATCTAGCCCTTACACTGGAGTATGTACCTGGGCACTATCAAAGTCCTTTCTCAAAAACTTCTTGAGTTATGGCGTGGAAACCACAGTCTCTCTACCAACCTCCTGACATGAGCAAGCTTCTTCAAATGGGGCACAAAAAGGAAAAGTGGGACCTTAAAACAATAAGAGACCTCTACCTTATGTTTGACATCAATTAGGCACAAGACAGTGGGGAATATACAGACACCTATCCTTAGCATTGATCTCGTTTCCTTGGTTATGAAAATAAAAATCAGAATAAAACAAAATTACAAATTTATCGTAAATGACTAATACATTCATGAAGCGGTCCCATGGGTCATTCGATGCTGTGTTCAGCCACCAAATGCTCTTGTTTCAAGACATAGCTGTTCCGTGGTCAAAACATAAATAAGACCAAATAAGGTAAGGGTGACCTACCGTCTGGTGCCACATGGAGAGGGTGCACTGCTGGGGGGTTGGCACGGCCATTGAGGGCTTCAATCAGGGAAACTGCCTCATACCCTGCTGGAACCCCCTCTTGACTGACTGGGTTCTCATCGGGGTCTCCCTGCAATGTACACATACTTTACAGTAACTCACAGGTCACAACTACTGAACATACTAACTTCAAAGGGAAGCTGACTTGTTCACATCTCAGAAAGTAGAACTTCAGCAGTGTACATTGAAGAGTGTATTTTACTGGATTTCAGGAAAACCAATGAAATAACCTCTGTGTAACCACCAAGTTTTACATCAACACATGTTGACATACTGTCAAAACCTACCAATATACTCCATCAAATTAACAAAAAAAAAAAAAAAAAAAAAAAAAAAAAAAAAAAAAAAAAAAAAAAGCTTACCAATTTGATATTGATGGTGAGCTTACCTGTACACCGATAATTCCTATAGTGTTGGGCACCTTGCGCTGCATGGCTCGCACCTGAAGCAATGCCCGGAAGCGTGCTCTACAAATGGGGCAATTGTTGGCTTGATAGCGCAAGGAGTCTGCACAGCCATTGCACAAACATAGATGTCTGCAGGGAAGAATCAAGGTGTCTCTCTTGTCAGACATACAGATGACACACTCAGCACCACTGTCATCAATGTCCTCCTCTTGAACCTGACACAAAATACAACACTTCTCTACAATCATCATATATAACTGACATCTTTCTAGCTGATCAAAATCAATCAAATCTCTGCATAACAAATCATGACAATACAATCCATGGGTTATTCATTATAGTAAATATATTCTTCCAAAGGAGCATTGATCATCATACATAATACACAATCCAAGGACTCAAAGATCCTGACTGCCATCCGAGGGTTAACAAAGAATTATAAATACAGTCCCACAGTTAACCAACCATAAAAAATATAATCCAAAGGTTGACCATGATAAATATAATCAATGGTTAACCAATTTTAGTTAAGAATTAACAATAATAAATATAATTTATCAAAGGGTTAATTAACCAAAATTAATATAATCCAAGTGTTAAACATGATGAATATAATCCAATGGCTAACCAACCACTATTAATAAAATCCAAGGATTAACAATGGCAAATATTATCCAAAGGTTAACCACAATAGATATAATTGAAGGATTAATAAAAATAAATGTAAGCTACATGTTAACCTACCATTAGAGATATAATCCAAGGATTACCTAACTATAATAATTTAATTAACTTTGGGGTAATTTGAGGGTTCATTGATTATTACTCTTTACCAGGCAACCAATACAACATGGCCCTAAGTGAACTAGAAACTTTACCTTATTAAAGTGACGAGAGGAGAGTATAATAGATATGCCAAACCAACAGCTGCAGAAGTAGCCTTTGATAGATATTGGGGCTGGACTGGCTTCTGCCATGGCCAGTGCACAATGTGTTTATATTACTCCAGTTTTGACCACTGCAGGCAGGGGAGTGACAGTGCTTTTATTATCCTCATCAATATCCTCCACAATTGAGGTGTTCAATCACAAGTTCATTCTATGTATTATACACTGACCTTTGACCTTTCTGCAGTTTTGTTTTCTATGCCATAGATCTCCTGCAGAAGGTAGCAGAGGCCGTCCACCAACTGTTTCTGTTTAAGTGGTTTCATGGCGTATCCTCCATCCGACGCCTTCTCCACAGTGCCAAACGTGACATGGGAGTGTCCTGTATGCTCCGCTGAAACCACAAATCAACCACACTTTTTATGAACAATAAGATCACTTGTTTGTAACACGTTCTCATCAAAATCTTGATGGCATGTCTTGTAACATTTGTAGCAACAGCATAACATTAATTTATAAATAGGATCATTTTCCATATGAACAAATTACTATATCATAATGTCCATGTCCTTTACACCTTCTATAAGCATTCCAAAATGATGAATGTCGTCTGGGATCGCACAATGCGAGTACTTTCTACCCTAGTTAATTTCACACATTCTACACTCATCATAAGTGGGGTACATGTATGTCTGCTACACTTGGGCAAAACCTAATCAGCTAACAATTAATGACAGGGTTCATACAGGTTCGTGAAAAGTAAATTTAAGGACTTCCAAGGACTTTTTCAAGCACTTAAATCAAGTTTTCAAGGACCAGATCCAGCAATAGAACACAACAGACAAATTGTTTAAATCATCACTTTTCAACCCTCTACTTATAAGACCAATGCATCTTTTTCCACATTTATTATTTATTCCAACCACGTATGAATCAGACTCGATTTTTTAAATAGGCAGTAGACTTTCCACAAACTTACAAAGAAGCCTATATGTGGATCATATTACTGAAAGTCCCTTTTAAAGATAAATTCAATATGGATTATTTTATGAGTTCACTGTTAGTTTTGTAGGCCTACAGCCAGTATGGGTTGTATTCCTAAAATTGACTCTATCTTGTCTATAAAATTGCTATAACTACATGTGGGTAAAAATAGACCTGAAGATGTACCTATCCCCATGCACATTTTTCACCAGAAAGCCCCAGTTGAGTTTCTTTTCTGATAAGGTGATGTACTTTGTTACCTGTATGTTTGATACAGTGTATTTGTCCCTGAAAGTAGGCTGTACATGTAAATAATATAGTTAAAACATGGCAAGGGTATGGTCCTGAGGGACTAGTGCGACCGGTTTCGTTCCTTGTGGAACTCTTCAGACACGATGTCAGTTAAACCCCTGATAATGCGTTCCACTATGTAGCGTGAGATGTGATACATTTCCCACGTGTAAAGTGCGGAAGTAAACAAGTAAATAAGGCTCAGATAATTGGTTAGGCCTGATTTGCTAAGAACTGTCAAACCTACATGGGTTAAAAGGGGGTTAAAAGCAAAAAGATACTTTGTAATTTGCAATGTAACATTTTGACAAATGGATTTGCCAGCCACTTCAAAGGAAAATGACAGCAGAATGTGTTCATCTTAATGTGATTCAAGTTCATAAATGCTAAATTTGTGGAAAATATTCATATTCCTTGGCAACTTGCCTCATTGGGCGATGCTTAAAAATAAAATTCAAGGACTTTTCCGGGACCTTTGTCCAAAAGTTTGGATTTTCAAGGTTTTCAAGGCCTTGAAAATGAATGTAGCAAATTCAAGTACTTTCAAGCACTTCAAGGACCTGTGTGAACCCTGTAATGAGAAATGTCAAACTTGTTTGTCAATCACACAATACACAATCTGTGTTTGCTCCTATTCCAGTATTGATGTTTCTTGTTCCTCATCTTAGGGTTTACTCCTGGTGTGGTTAACTATGCTATTTGCCACTAGGTAGCTGTGGGGAAAAAAATGACACCTCTTATTTTCCCATAGATTTACATCATAGACTCTGGCTCTGATCTCAACCTTTAAACATACTCAACGCCATTTCCTCTTCACTTGTATTTACAGATCTTTCTTAGATGTACATGTCTTATTGTGACCCGGAATCAATGCGGCTTGAGGAGGGGGAATGCAGCTGAATTATTTTAAACATTGGTGATGGCTGTAGATGGGTGTAATCCATTTCAATTTTTGGCAGTGGGAGTGTGTATAGCAATTTGAATTTCCTTGGTTGTAAAATTCTAGGGGATGGTTCAACATTTTAATAATTTCCAAATAAGTACTTTCAGTGCTCGGGGTAAATGGACCTGTACACTTCTACAGATAATGGAAAATGAGGGTCATTTGTAACCCAAATTTTTGGCTATTTTGGTATAATTTCTTGGAAGATCATCAGTTTAAGTAGTAAATTGGGGAGGGAGGGAGGGGCGATCATGAAATTTAGTACCCTAAGTAGTAATTAAAGAATGATGATAATGTTGCACCATCCCCTAGTGTGTGGGTAAATTTCATCATTTAATTCACATACAGCACCCAGATCTATTACATTGCTTGAATCAATTGTGAATGAATGCATTACAACATGTTTTGTCCTTTGTTTTCAAATCTTTCTGCATGTCAATCATACTTGTAAACAAGCAATAGGAAATAGGTCAAGATTAACAATATTGCGCATGACTGGAACTGGAAGACTTTTGAACTGTGACACTGTCTTGCCACCATGTTGAGAACATTTTGATGTTTGAGAAAGGATGCAATATTTCTCCATAGGTCGGGGGGGGGGGGGGGGGAGGGCAGAGAGGTATATTAATTCATAGGTTGTGGGTTTTTTAAACATCTTTTTTGTATGGAGGTGGTACCCCTTAAAAACTGGTGTTACAACCTGGGGGTAATTTTATATTGAAAAGCCCTAAAAAATTTTAGTCATTGACACATTTTGATTTGCCAAATTCAACAACCATTAGCATTTGGCTAACTGGCTTATGATCAGAGCGGTAACTGATAACTCCTTCACTGAATGTCAAAAATTTATTGATGACGTCCACCAATACTCTTTATGAATACAGTGGTCCCCCTTTAATAAGGCCCTGTCACCAGAGACCACCCCTCTTGACAGCCCGCAGTCTTATGCAGAAAGTATGGTATTTCCATCATATTCTCCCCCCTCAAGAGAGGTCACACCTCTTAGAACGCCACTTTTTGGCTGCATTTGGGGTGGCCTTATAAGAGGGGGAATACTGTATCACAATTTGATTTCATTATTTTACAAATCATCCAAAGGGTCTAGGTTGGTCTCAACGTGCTGTTCAATCTTGGTGCAACCCAGTCCTGATTGCCTGAATTTGTGCCACTGCACCAGTAGTGCAGGAGATTGGAATGTCAAAAAGAGCTTGGATAAGCTTACGGTGAGCATCAGGTGAGCGTGTGTTTGCTGAAAGTACATACGTTGAGCATATGTTTACTGAGTGTACTTACATTGAGCGTGTGATTGCTGAGTGTACTTACATTGAGCATATGTTTACTGAGTATACTTACATTGAGCGTGTGTTTGCGGAGTGTACTTAAGTTGAGCGCGTGTTTGCGGAGTGTATTTACGTTGAGCGTGTGTTTGCGGAGTGTATTTACGTTGAGCTTGTGTTTGCCGAGTGTACTTACATCTAGCCTGTGTTTGCCGAGTGTACTTACATCTAGCCTGTGTTTGCGGAGTGTACTTACGTTGAGCATGTGTTTGCTGAGTGTCGTTACATCAAGCGTGTTTGCTGAGTGTACTTAAGTTGAGCGCGTGTTTGCTGAGTGTACTTACGTTCATCCTCCACAACACACTGTATGACGACAGGTATGACATCCTTGTCTGGATTATGCTGCCACTGCAAACACAAAGGTCAGCTAGGATGAACTGTACCTCAAAACTTGTCCAGTGTACCACACACCTGTCTACCTTTAACCCTATATATTCACAGCTGTGTAGGCCAACTTGTGCTATCTATCCTTAACCCTTTACATTCACAGCTGTGTATGGTAACTTGTCCTATCTATCCTAATACAAATATCAGTTTCTGGTCAGGTATGATGAACTGTACCTCAAAAACTTGTCCAGTGTACCACACACTTGTCTATCCTCAACCCTTTACATTCAAAGGTGTTCTATCTAGAGAAATTGGCCCTCATTTTCTGATAGGAAAAGGTTAACCTGTGCTTTGTTCATAAAAAAGTGTCTCTAGTCAGTGTCTGTTTCTCTATACACACATTGAAACCATGTGATTCTCAACAACACATAGCTGCCTGGTCTGGGGCTGACAATGTAGTCCAGTTAGTGTACTGCTGGTAACGCTCAGTTCCTTCAGCCCCACCTTGACAGGAGAATTTTGGTCCTTCTTATTTTTATTTGTAGTGACTGTTCCTGACTCTGTCCACTCTCTGTTTGTGCCAGTTTAAAAGCAGGTTGTGGCGACAAAATCAGTGGCAAAAAATTAAATATGAAGAAACTTCAACAATATTTCAGTGTTCTATGATGGGCGGAGTGTTAGTCTCACATAAATATCCTATATAATACTGCAACATACATACATTCTTATCTACAAAATTGCAACTATAAACGTCTTATCTACATCATTGCATCATATTGAAATATATGATCCACAACACTGCATCATACATCAAGATGTTATCTCCACAACAGCATCATACAGTGCTAATTTCCTCCAACACAGCCAACTGACCTCTTCTTCTGGGAACTGACTGGGGTCAATGACGTGCGTGGTCTGGCTGAAGGTCTGGTTGGCTCCCCGCTTGTAATGGAACGTTTCTGAATTCATGGATGGGTCACGAGGGTGGTAGCTGTAAGAAACATAGGTCGGCAATATAAACCTTCCACACACTGTCAACGTGAAAGTCAATATATCCACAGTGTAAACTCATCAATATGACACACGAATAAAAACATTTGGCAATATTTCATGGCTACAAAATTTAACCCACAATACACACAAGTGAAAAGGGCCACGCTTATATTACTATCAGGAAAGTATTTTTGTACTAATGATATATAATTATCCAGTGAGAGGCACACATGATAGTTTAACCCAGTGGACAAAGTAATATACTCTGTAGAAAATACCATGTATAATGAGGCCATAATCCAATTCACACAGCTTGCACAATGATACCATAACCCCGTGACTGTAGCATGTATAATGATACCATAACCCAGTGACTGTAGCATGTATAATGATACCATAACCCAGTGACTGTAGCATGTACAATGATACCATAACCCAGTGACTGTAGCATGCATAATGATACCATAACCCAGTGACTGTAGCATGTATAATGATACCATAACCCAGTGACTGTAGCATGTATAATGACACCATAACCCAGTAACTGTAGCATGCATAATGATACCATAACCCAATGACTGTAGCATGTATAATGATGCCATAACCCAGTGACTGTAGCATGTATAATGATACCATACCCCAGTAACTGTAGCATGTGTAATGATACCATAACCCAGTGACTGTAGCATGTATAATGATGCCATAACCCAGTGACTGTAGCATGAATAATGATGCCATAACCCAGTGACTGTAGCATGAATAATGATGCCATAACCCAGTGACTGTAGCATGTATAATAATACCATAACACAGTGACTGTAGCATGTATAATGATGCCATACCCCAGTGACTGTAGCATGTATAATGACACCATAACCCAGTAACTGTAGCATGCATAATGATACCATAACCCAATGACTGTAGCATGTATAATGATGCCATAACCCAGTGACTGTAGCATGTATAATGATACCATACCCCAGTAACTGTAGCATGTGTAATGATACCATAACCCAGTGACTGTAGCATGTATAATGATGCCATAACCCAGTGACTGTAGCATGAATAATGATGCCATAACCCAGTGACTGTAGCATGAATAATGATGCCATAACCCAGTGACTGTAGCATGTATAATAATACCATAACACAGTGACTGTAGCATGTATAATGATGCCATACCCCAGTGACTGTAGCATGTATAATGATACCATAACCCAGTGACTGTAGCATGTATAATGATACCATAACCCAGTGACTGTAGCATGTATACTGATACCATAACCCACTGGCTCTAGCTCGTATAATGATACCACAACAGTGACTCCCCGTCTAAATCAAAGTAAGGTACTTTAACTAGAGAGAGAGAGGAAGATTGGATACACCAGCTTCGTTCCATTGAGTCATTCAGCCTTAATATCATTGGTAAATGAGCACTTGCTCTGTCTAATGCTAAATTTGTATTGTCGCAGCTCATTTGCCCATGCTATTTTCAACAGCTCAAACCACTGACACATTAGTGTACATAGCATAGCAACCAGGTTAATGGCAAATAAATATTTACCTAGAAACAACACCAGTTGATTTTTAACTGCCCCTATCCAGTGGACATGAGTCAAACTGGATTTTCAAGCCCAATACAAATCTGTACCTAACTATCCAGTTGGTACACTAACTGACTTCTCCTTATTTGGAGGGTCCCCGTCTTTCCAGACAAATTCACAAGCGATGGTAACCACACCACTGTCAATGCACGTCTTCGCTTCACATCATCACAAGGCACTTGTATGATGTGATGACGGAAAGTCAAGCATGCCTTTAAATACAGGCCCCCAGTGGTTAGCTTTTCAGTTCCTCACCAGTACATCAGTACAAAACCGGTCGAACTACAACCTCTCCCATTGCAGCCACTAGGCCTTGTCATTTTTTCTTCTAGAAGGGTATTTTTGTCAAAATATTGACAAAGACAGCACTTCTTATCTCTATTTTAAATGGGAATTGAATGTATAGACACAAGCTTAAACTTGCACTCTTCTTTGAAATCGTATAGCCAAGGACCTGCGGTACACATAGTAATATCAGGAGAGAGACACAGAAATCCAGGTATGAAGTTGTGGAATTATTTATCAACACCCAATTAAAGACACCAACCCTGTTTTTCATAAAATGATACCCTTACTGTCTTTGATGGTATGTTTATATTATAAGAAGTCTCAGGCCCACAACTAGTCTGCCACCTGGTGTGTGTTTTTCTTTTTATGCTCTTTTTGTAAGCACATTGTGTGCTTAATAAAAACAATACAGCATATTGCTCATACAGCATACAGCAAGGCCACATGTATATTGCTCATACAGCAAGGCCACGTGTATATTGCTCGTACAGCATGGCCACATGTATATTGCTCATACAGCAATGCCACATGTATATTACTCACACATCAATGACACATAGTAATTCTATATGTATATGACTTTACACAGCAAAGCTTTACACATCTTACATACATATAGCAATGCCACAGGCAGTGTATTACTTACATAGCAACACCATTTGTAATCTCTTCTGTGGCAAAATAGTAGATAGTGATTGCACATCGGACGTCCGTATCAAAGGTAAACTCAACGTTGTATTTTACAGCTGGGGGCGCTGGGGTTTCCGGGTTTGATTCTGGACTGTCAACTTTTGATTCTGTACTGTCAGTGTCAGTGTCAGTGCGCTCCTGGTTTTCATTGATAGTATTCTCATTGGTCTCATCCAAAACCCTGAAAAAGTGACAACTAATTTTTATCAAACACAGCTTCACTTATTTTCCCCCAGTAAAGATAGACTCAATCACTCAATGTTCTGGTTGCTGTCAATGTATTCATTTTCAGTGGGACTTTTGCATGTTTTCCATGTGAAGTATTTCACTGAAGCTTGGATTTCAGATTTTACATGGACAAAGTGTTTTACTTTCGGTTTTGTGCCATCAGCAGAACATGTGACAATCAATTTAAAATGACATAACATATTTCTTATGGTCCACATGTACAAGGCCTGGACTTGCCCACTTTTGAGAAGTGCTAACAACCGTTCACAAACTGGATCCTCTACCACTACCATTTGATAAGTGTTGCAGCCTCTACCAGTCCCCAAGGCTAAAAATCATGAAATTCACCCATATTATGCAATATCAATCTTCCATATTTGATACAGATGTGATATATTTGGTATTGTTAGCCTTATTCCATCTCAACATGTAAAATCCCGTGTCCTTAGCGTTACTACAGTGCTTAAAAATGAATTTTAAAGTGTTTTTAACACCTATGATAGTAGTTCTAATTGATTGGGTGAGAAGCCTTCATGACTTTTCCAACGCAAACTTTAAACGTGCATAGTGCTTACTTGACAAATCTGACTGAATCTTTGCGTATGTTGACCAAACTTTTCAGCATCTTGGTTGGTTCATGTCCTGTAGGAGGTGGATATGGAAACTGAAAACAACAACATGTTATTTTAGAAAGTGAAGAATTTACGGCAATGAAATGGATTCATCAATATGCATTCCAGCAATCTTTGTTTGACTGGAATTGATTGCTGCCTTGCTTTCATTAAAAACAATAATCAAGTTGTTCATGAAAGACTTCCTTAAGATTATTAACTATTCTTTCTTCCAACTATTTTCAATCTGTCTCGCATGTAGAATTATTCATGACCATTTTTTTAAAACTCATACACTAAACACAGGTCTGCCTTCTCCTCATCAGCAACACTTATGTTCATGAATAAAAGTTGGTTTTTATGTGAGAATTACTATTTTTTGTTTTGTTATTCTTCAGGTACAAAATACAAATGAAAGCATCACTGGCAGTCACTACAGACCTCCATCTGATGAGCATTACCACTACTCCAGCTCAGGCTACACCATGCAACTGAGACGCAACCGGTGACTATGACTGAAGACAGCGAGCCTTATTGATATACCTGTAGTCCACTTTTTACATACATGTAGCTGTTTTGAAGTGCAACATCCACAATGAATCAATCATAGGAGGTGTTCTACTCAATAGATTAGCAATTCTTACTGGCATAGGTCGGTTTCCAAGGAAGTTGAGGTCCTCATTGTCGCCAAATAAATAGGCCTCTGGCTGAATGGTGTCAAACCGCTCGCCTCCCATGATAAAATGACTGCCAAAGTAGGAGCCTAGGAGAGAAAAAAGATGTTTTCGTTGAATGAAAATATTTCATGCCACTCTTTCATCACTATTATTCTTCGGGTACCGCAGGTAAATATTTGAACGTATGCACAAGTTAATGGGACGCTCATCTGGATTTCAAATTGCTGATGCCAAAATTGAAAATACAAACATAAGTTACAAAAGATTCTGACAGGACCCTTTAATAATTCATTTCAAAATATATTACCCACTCACTGTTTCTTTAGCTCAAGTCAAGAAGCTAAGCATTTGACTGACAACTGGTCAGAGAAGTCCCTGTTCATATAGCAAGGTTTGTGTGTAAATACAAGGACAGTGTAAACCTATCAAATTTTACCTTTCCCTGATACTTCAAATTTCAGGTAGGTTCATGTCTTTGGGTGGTTCGTCAGTTGCCAAGGGTGAAAGGGGCTTGTCATTGTTCATCGCAGTGTCTCTCAAAGCCAGCCGAAGGTCAGTGCTGCCCATAATTTTCCAATAAAAAGACTAGCAGATATATCAGGGTCTGGCACTGATACCCAGCGCTGACCTCACCCCTTCTCCTTCTTCACAACAGGAGCACAGTCCATCATTTTGAGGTGAAGACATTGTGTTACAGTATAATCTACTGTGTCCTGGCATCGATTTCTTTCATGGGACCTTCTATTCACTTTTCCACCTGGCCTTTTTCATTTTAGGTGATCTGTTCATACTTTAAGTCAAAGTTTGTTGGTACAATATTTCATGGACAGATCCTGCTCAACTCTGGCACACGAGTACCTTGTATGGCTAAGCTGCACTGACGGTTTTCTAATATGAGACAAGCATTTTGGTTTCCTGCCACAAAGCACAGGGTTGACACCTGTCAATCATGGATGACACATGTGCTTATCACTGTCACAGACAGGGCTAGATACCCCTTTCTCACAAAATAAACACTTTTTTTTAGAGAAATTTAAGTCAATAAATGCCAAAGTCATATCCAGTAATTGAAGAATTGTAATTTCCTGCTGGCCTGACAGGCAGCGGCCCATATCTCATGAGGTGAGGCTATGGTTACTAAGACTACCCGTATCTCATGAAGTGAGGCTATGGATGCTAAGACAACCTGTATCTCATGAGGTGAGGCTATGGTTATTGTAAGACAACCTGTATCTAATGAGGTGAGGCTACGGATGCTAAAATAACCTGTATCTCATGAGGTGAGGCTATAGATACTAAGACAGCCAGTATCTCTTGAGGTGAGACTATGGTTATTAAAATAACCCATTATCTCCTCAGGTGAGACTATGGTTACTAAGACAACCCATATCTCTTGAGGTGAGACTATAGTTACTAAGACAACCCATATCTCTTAAGGTGAGACTACCGTTACCAAGACAACCAGGTATGCAGTTACGGCAGGAAATCAATATGTATGTGTCCTATCGACACATCATCCCCAAATATTGAAGAACAAGTCATGTGGTCATTAAGAACACAGAAGTGTTTTTTTTTTTATTATTTGAAACACATTTATGAAATCTTAACAAGCGGATTATGATGTTCCAGTGGTCTGTTGACTGCAATCTGCTGCTTCTGCAAGTGCAGACTGTACTGGTCTATAAATGTACTGTATTATGTGTTTGCTGAAAGGTTTAGTTCATCTTAAGTTTGATGGTATCAAAATATGAGCCAGTATGTCAGTTTCATCTCAGTCATTCAAAAAAAAAAAAAAAAACACTAAGGAAATCACACAGGTACTTCCTTAAATGGTAACATTTTGCCTGCAATCTACTATCTCCACAATGTATGCCAATTTGTCAGTTTAACCTTTCAAGGTCACTCAAATTCAAAATCAACAACACCAAAAGAAACCCCCATGTCTACTTTCGTATTGATGTTCAATACTAACTATCATCATCTCCTCCTTCACAAATTTGATGAAAGTCTAGAAACATAAGACTTAAGACTGACTGATCAGACTTAGGGGTCACTGTAACCTAGATCATAAGACTTCATATTTTGGCAGTCATAACTTCTTAACACCAGAATCAGATGGCTCTAACTGTAAACTGTCCTCCGGGCCAATCGAGTCCTGACTTCAGCACTGTGCTGCCTTCATAATACACTCAGCCCGGCACAACACACACAAAATCCACTGCACAGCTTTTAGGGTCATTTGATTCACATGCACAGTAATATGTCAAGTCTGTGCTTGGCCTGTGCATACAAATGACAAACAAAACAAATAGTGCTTTTTATACTTTTCAAAATATTACAGTACTGACCTTTCATCTCTGGCACCACATTGTATATGGGTCGACTCTGTTAACACAAATATTTGAATTACCTGTGCAAAATTACAGTCGACAGATATTTTACAAAAATTCCAGTCGGAACTCAAGCCATGTCAGGTCACAGGAAAAAAAAAAACTCAGCATGACATATTTTAAAAGAGAAGTGTTTAATAACTTCTTTCTCCACAGAGAATTTTCCACATGAAACCAGCCTCTCATACCAAAGCGCAGTCACTGAAATCTGCAGAGTAACTCCCCTAGTTGCGTTTTCTCAATGCATACCTTCCAGGGACTGACACCAAGTGCCCTTTGTCATTGACACAAGTTTACAGTGCCCTACTCTCTTCCCACACAAAGACAGCCCAGGTCTCGGGAGCACCTTAAGACTCGTAACTGACTGATTACACACCCACATCAAAGACATATCCCATTAAAGGCAACATGCCACCATGATTATTGTGGGCGGGGTTTACAGCTAGCATTAATTGTATGTTTATTTCCCTGCAAAATTCTTTGATCCAACTAATACTCAAAGATGACTACCATTGTCTTGGCATACTGACGGAGAAGTATGGATCTTAGTTGAGCGTCAACAGCCACGTAGTTATGGTCCTCACTTTCTGTGTGACGAGAAAATCCTGGCTGATCCAAGGGACTTGAATGTGTATGGCTCTCTGCATGTAGTGACCGCTGAACTGCTCAAAGGCTTTATAGTGGGACCTGTCTGGGTTACCTGTGCCTGATTCTGCCAGCAGTGACCATATTGTCTGCCTGCCTGTCCAGCACTGCCCTGCCCTGCCTGTCCAGCACTGCCCTGCCCTGCCCTGCCTGTCCTGTACTTCCTGCCGGCTGTACGTCTATCTATCCATCCCTCCCTCCATCCAACTATCACTTGTGGGGACACAGAATACTTTATTTATAAGTAGGATGATGATTCCTTGTCTCCAGCTCATTGTGTGTTTGCACAACCAAACTTTGACTATTGAAAGCACTAATTCAAAGTTGTTATTTTGGCAAGAGTGACTAATTTTGCTATGGCTGATACTGGGATCTGCCAGTTCATACAGGTACACGATGTACCTTCTTGCATGATACAGGTCAAAACAGTATTGCATTTTATGTGTACATCATGGTTTCATCAAGTCTTTTGAGGTGAATGCGATTAAATTTTGTGATGACCCAGATCAAAATCGCACACACCTGCTGCAGTATACTACAGGTGACACCCAGGACGCCATTATTGGTTCGTCCATTATTGGGGGTCAAGCTGGTTATGATTTTGCGTTGAAAATGCTCAAAGATCTTTTTGGCTCAAAATCAAGTAGTCACAGAAAGCATTATAAAGTCCTCCTGCAAATCTAAACCTGTCAAGATGCCCAGTGATACGCACACATTCAGTCATGGGTTGAGGATTGCTTCACATGTGTTGGAAAAAGTTCATGCATTATCGGAAGTCTATTCACAAGCTGTTATTGTTGATATTGTTTCCAGGTTGAGGAATTTCACTCAAAACAAATGGCGAAAAAGAAATTATGAAACCTTAACGCAACTCTGACATATAAGTGAAGTTTCAAGATTTCATAGAATTTATTGAAGTTATTTGATCAGAAATGTCTGATCCCATATGGTCTTGTTATACATGTACTCAAGTTGAGCTCAGAAAGTCAATCATTTCTCATGCTATGCTGAATGAGGAAGATGAGGTTAACCCTTGTAGCATAACCATGATGTAACAAGAGGGCTGTGTGAACAGCCCGTGCCTCAGCTGATCTTGACATTCATCACACTTGCAGCTCTATGAACTTGGGAAAGGATCAAGGACACCATGTTCTGAGTAAGTCTGACCTTTATAGAAGAACACCTACATGTGCAACATCAAAGTTCAAGTAATTCTCAAGTTATAATGAAGAGTAAAATTCATGTATGTTGCACTGTGACCCCAGAAACGAGGTCAAGGTCATTCATGTACTGTCTCAGCATGACCTTCATACAGAATAATTAACATGTGTAGCTAACTCAAAACAGATCTCAAGTTATCAAGTAAACAGTAAATATCCTGTCAGTTGTCCTGTGAATTAGCATTAGAATGCCCATTGACTTACATAGTAATCAATAGGAAAGCTGCATTGAACGATAAGTACCCGAATTGAAAATCCTTAAAAATCAGGAATCCAAAGCAGTGCCACCTAGTAAACAACTGTTTGACCCTTCCACAACAATATATCCATCACATTTCAGCTTAATCTGAGGGATGGTTCTGAGAACAAGTGAAAAATAGCAAAACCATACAAAAAATTGATAAAAAAAATTGCAGCGCCACCTGGTGAACAAATTGGGAACTAGAGGTCCCCGGGAGTGTCTATGTACGATATCAAAGCAATTGGGCGAGTGGTTTCAGAGGAGAAGAATTTTGAAGGTTTGCCCCCCGAAAAACAAAAAAATTCATAAAAAATCCAAAAATCAATAGAGCGTGACCATTTGAACACTGGTAGAGATCCACCTAAGGCACATCCCCACCAAGTTTGAAGTAAATCTGGTCAATATTATTAAAGTTATGACCATTACAAGAAATTCCCATGTTAAGTTTTCCTATTAAAACTTTTGTAGAGATTTTTGAAAAAAAAATCATAAAAAAATCCAAATTCATTGGAACATGACCATTGGAACAAACCTGGTAGACACCCACCCAAGGTACATTGCTACCAAGTTTGAAGTAAATCTGGATGATGGATTTGGAGAAGAAGTCGAAAATGTAAATTAGCATTAGAATGCCCATTGACTTACATGGTAATCAATAGGAAAGTTGCATTTACCCCAAAGGAGCCGACATGAAAAAATCATTAAAAATCAGGAATCCGCAGCATTCCCACACAGTGAACAACTTTGTTTGGCCCTTCCATTAGGAACATATCCACCAAGTGTAAGCTTAATCTGAGTGACGGTTCTGGAGGAGAAGTCGAAAATATCTATAACACACAAAAATTCAAAAAAAAAATTAGAAAAAAACTGCAGCGCCACCTGGTGAACAAATTAACAACAAAGAGTCCCTAGATGTCTTCCTGTGTGATATCAAAGCATTTGGGTAAGCAGTTTCGGGGAAGAAGATTTTTTAAGATTTGTCCAAAAAAATTCATTAAAAATCCAAAAATCACTGGAGCATGACCACGTGAACAAAATTGGTAGAAACCCACCCAAGGTACATTGCCACCAAGTTTGAAGTTAATCTGGATGAGGGTTTTGGAGAAGAAGTCAAAAATGTGAATTAGCATTAGAATGCCCATTGAATTCCATAGTAATCAATAGGAAAGCTGCATTGACCGACAAGTACCCGAATTGAAAAAATCGTTAAAAATCAGGATTCCGCAGCATTCCCACATAGTGAACAACTTTGTTTGACCCTTCTACAAGGAACATATCCACCATGTTTCAGCTTAATCTGAATGATGGTTCTGGAGAAGAAGTCGAAAATAGCTATAACACACAAAAATTCATAAAAATTTAGGAAAAAATTGCAACGCCACCTGGTGAACAAATTAAGAACTACGTGTCCCAGGGAGTGTTCCTGTGTGATATCAAAGCAATTGGGTGAGTGGTTTCGGAGAAGAAGATTTTTGAAGATTTACCCAAAAAAGAACAAAAAAATTCATTAAAAATCCAAAAATCACTCGACCATGACCATTTGGACAAACTTAGTAGAGACCCACCCAAGGCACATCTCCACCAAGTTTGAAGTGAATCTGGCTGACAGGTTTTAAGAAGAAGTCGAAAATGTGAATTGTGGACGACGGACGGACCACGGACGACAGACCCTCAAAAAACCTCAGCTGACTGACAAGTCAGCTGAGGTAAAAAAAACTGCACATAAACAGTCACCTGCAGGTAACAAAACACAAAATAGCTCACCTGTGCAGGGGGCAGATAACTTGTGTGTCAATGCAAACTTACAACCAAATAATGACAGTCAGTGCAACACTACATACCCTCCTTGTAAGTTGTGCAAGGAATCACAAAGCATAATGCATAGTCCCCGCTTTAAAGCGTTAAAAGTAGCAGATCCGATTTCGTTTGTCTGCTTGCATATATTATGTGCCAGTTGCTTATGTGACAATCACTTTGTGGAAAACTGCACTACAAAAAACATGTGTTTCATCAGTCAAAAGAAACATTCTGCTTTTCTACACACAGACACAGGTGCAACATGACATGCCATTAGCTCTGGCGATTGTTTTTTGCCAGAGGTCATGGTCATAGTTAATGTCAAAGCTGCAATTGATACATTCAGTTCTAGCACATTTGTCACTCACAGTTTGGTTGATCACTTATAGTTGACTGGTCAGACAATTTGAATATAACTTGTGTACCATGCCTGGGAGTAAAAGTGTGAAATCGAAGCAGGTGTCTGCTAAAGTATCGGATGATGGCCAATCTCTTGTCATGTCCAGAATGAAAGTTTTTATTGAACTCCCGGTGTCGGTTCCACCTGTGGACTTATTCAAGCTAGAGGATTATCCTCATCTTGAAGGCTTGAATCTTGCTATGGAGTTTGACTCGTCCGGCATTGATATGCTTATTGGCCAAGACAATGCTGATTGTGTCATACTGTTGGATGTCAGAAAGGGTAGACCAGTCCCACTCATTTGCTGTGAAATACAACTTTGGATGGGTTCTTAATGGGAAAATGCCTTCTTACAATATCGCATATACTACTGTGTGTGCAAATTTTTTGTGCTACAGTCCCAAGTTTTATCTTCCCCAAATTCATACCCCATACATGATATAAGTTATGGGAAATGGAAAACCAAGGGTTAGATCAGACAGGCATGTCTGTTGAGGATAAGTGGGTTGTTGACCTGTGGGACAAAGAATGCAAGCTTACTGATGGGCATGATGCACTTCCCATTCTCTGGAAAGATTCTAATGAGAAGTTACCAAACAATTTTGTTGTCGCAGAAAAGTGCTTGCAGAATTTGCTTGGAAAGCTCAAATGTGACAACTAGTTGGACAGATATGATAAAGAAAAACACTCAATACATTCAACTGTGCAGAGGTGGTGCCGCCTGATGAGGTTCATCCAGCTGAATGCATCTGGTATTTCCCACATCACTGTGTACAAAACCAAAATAAAACTGACAAACTGTGTGTGACTGGCTGCACGGTTTGAAGGCCGGTTTCTCTATGAATGATGTTTACATAGCCCGGATTTGATAAACAATTTGGTTCCCATGCTTTTGCGCTTTTGTTTACATCAATATACGTTGCAAAATGACATCAGCGGGATGTACCACTAAGTTGCTGTTTCCCCACGTGATCGTGACACCCTACGTTTTTTATGGTGTGACAAGGGCGAAGTAGTTCATACGGTCACGTCTAGCCATCTTTTTGGGTTTGTATAGAGTGCAAGTAGCAGTGCGTATGCTTCAAGAAAAGCTGTATTATATCACCCATATCTTGACCTTTTAATTAGGGATGCTATCTGAAAGTCTATGTACGTAGGTGACATGGTGCACTCCTCCCTGGATAAAGCTAGCATGAGTAAAATCAGGCTGGGCGCCCCAGCGGTATTGCAGACTGCCTACTTTGAACTTGCAAAGTTCGAAGTCAATGTTGAACAGCTTATGAATGAAATCCCTATTGAACATCGTGTCAAAGAAGTGCATGAGTTTACATCGAAATTTGTAGGCAGAACTTTGGGGTTAAAATGGTCCATCCAGAATGAAACGTTCATATTTGCCGTGCATGAGCCACCAATGGGTACAGTTACTCATCGGATCATGTAGTTTTGTTGCCTGAATATTTGATCCCCTTGGCCGGAATATGTTGCTAGGAAGGGGAGAAAACAGAGAGCAGTTCCTCAGGGAAGGGTCCTAGAAACATGTTCTTCTCTGGGAATCATAAAATATTTCATTATGCAGGATTGCGTAAGTGTGAAGTGTTTCATTATGCTAAATTGCATAAAAAGTTTTCATGAGATTACATGAAGGAAATCTTAGGCTACTGTTACATGACAGACTATGTCATATCTGTTAGAGATGGTGTGTGATGTCCACAGGGAAATAGACAAAAAAAAATTAAATTTCAGCATGAGACTGAGCAAGTTCGTCTATTTCCCCATCATACTGAGACCGAAGGGTTCCATAGTGCATAGCTGGTGGGTCCAGTAAGACCCTCTTTTCAACCCGAGTAATTCTGTTGTCCTCAGCTCAGGTGGGATGGGGATGTGTTCCAGGATCTGGACCTTAAGAGTAAGGTCATTGTGATCCGGCCTGGTGAAATGTCTGCCAAGAGGTTGGTTGATATCCCCTTTGTTGATGCAATAGAAATGTTTCCTTACCGGGCTTAGCCTATGCATCAGGGGTCGATAAGTTTGACCCACATATTGTCTGTGACATGCATCATAAGTCAACAGATAGACTAAGTTGTTATGTCTACAAGAGCCACCCCTGGGTGTAGTGTATATACGCCCAGTTTGGGTACTGGAGACCACACCTATGGTGTCCATTTTATTGCATAATGTAGATACATATGGGTATCTGTAGGCTTCGTGTACAGTGTTTGTGTTTCATCAAAGCACACCATTGTATCCAAGGTGCTGATTTTCTCGTCACTGGATGTGACTGAGAATTTTATGTTTGAGTGGCATTCATTGAGGGAGTTTGTGAATCACTTAGTCTTTCTGGTCCATGTGGCCGATTCCTCAATTTTTCATCTGGTGACCCCCGGAAAAAATTCCTAATGGAAACAATGTGTACTAGGAATCCCTCCTTGGATACATCTGTTCTGTGACATGATCTGTTCTCCTTTGTACACCTTGCCTTGGCCTCAACCAGCCAGGTCACTACACAGTGGGGAATTAATCACACCTATCCATGGCTCTTGTCTATGCATTATGGTGCTAGGCATTCATGGCTTATCCCTGTGAGAATGCTAACTGGAGTCTGTGGAGACCAGGCATTCACAAAATTAGCATCGACAAATTATTTTGTAAAATTTTCCAGGTGGATGCCGCCAGTAAGGAGACTGAACACAAATGATATAATTTTCTGATTCTACACCAAAAAAATTAATCCTTTCAGAAACCATTAGCGGGTTCTTCCAAGATTGAACAAACTGGTTCCATTTTGTTCCCTTACCACCTGGCATTTCATTTGGTCATGGCATGTGTGTTAAATGTCACATTTTAACGACGTAGAATCTTTCATATCGTACCTGATTTTGGCGGATATCTATACGCATTTGCATTAGAGATATCCACTTCCTCTACTCCTGCATTTCTCCTACTCGCTAAGGCTCCCATGGTTGATACAAGGGCAACCTTTGCTTTCAAAGAGGGATGAAAATAATCTCTGTGGCCAACTTCCGACTTCTCAAGTGTTATGGCTGATACACATAAGTTGATGACGTCACGAGCACCTGACGAGTGGAGTTTGAGCACCATTTCATGCCGATGTAAATAATACAAGAATGTATTTTATTGTAGTTAGAAAAGTAAACATCATTCATCTCCATTGTATGGAATATCTTGTGAAACCATAAGAATCGAGCATTGTTGCAATGTATCAAGCAGTGATGACGAATATATTTCAGAAATTTGTAATGCGAGCGTGGTGGTCTTGGGGGGAGAAGGCCGTTTAAAGGAATAGCCAATGTTTCCATCGTGCAGACTTCCAGGCAAACTCGCCCACTTCCGGTGATGCCAACCAATCAAAGCTTGAATCCTGTTCGGTCGTGTCAATCATCTATGTTGTTTTGCTTATCAGTCCATCCGACAACGTCACGGCAGCACAGTTTTCATCGAAATTCTTCGTTTTTTACCCAACATGGACAATTTGAAGCAGCAAGTTATGATAAATCAGTTCGTATTAGCAGCAGGGTGTCATGCAGAACAAGCAAAACAATTGTTACAAGCGGCACAATGGCAATTTGAGGTGAGTTTTTAGTCCATCATGCAGATATGGCGTGCACACTAGATTCCTGTTTGTGTTTGGTTGAATGACCTCGTTCCCGAGACCATTGTTTTGATTTTGCACTGTGTGCATTGCGAGCGTTATATTTATATTCTGTATGTTTCAGACTGCCCTCAGTATGTTTTTTCAAGAGTCCACGATACCAACGTGTCGAGGATGTAATGGGAACCACCCAGGGAGCCATTATCCGGTAAGTTCAGTGTTTCAAAATGTTGTGTATGTGATCCACCATGTTGGATGACATCATGCATTTTAATACGCGACCATGTGTACACTTGCAGTATGAATGAGCCGGGTCAGCTTGAACCAAGGTGTGTCTGGGCGAATGGTAGGCACATAATAATATGTCAGACGAAAAGTTTAATTCAGCACATGCGCAGTTCCTTTGCAAAGAGAGTAATCATACAGAAATATAATGAATATTGGGGAAAATACAAAATTAAACCGGTTGAGTCTGCGCGTCATTCATTCTGTTTCTGAATTCGGCGGTTGCACTGCCTGACCTATTTTGCTTTGGGCTTCCTGATCAGGCTTATGTGATGCTTGTCAGTTATGACGGATGCAAAAATCTAAAAATAAGAATTGTGTGATGGACAACAATAAGGGTATCTGAAGTCCATGTTGTAAATTGTTGCCTGTATTCGATCACCAGATCACTGGAACTATGGCAGGGATGAATCATGGTATTGTCCCATGTTGACTGACTTCTGCAAAGTCACTGTGTTCTTGCATGAGCTCAGCAGACTCTGTTCACATATTGCACAATATTGACCTTTGAAATATTCATGATGTATGCTTTGTATGGAAAAGCAGAAATTCATAAAACCATGGATCATGTTTTTTCAAAGTTCACTGATGAGAGAGCAGGCACACTAAAACCTGTTATTGTGGATACCTGTGAAACATGGATAGTTATGTCCAGAACCAAAGGGTCAATAGTTATGTTTAAAAAAAAACAAAAAAATCTGTGAACTGTGTATGCTTTTGCTAGATCCTGAAGTTATCCAGCATTGACAGGTTTCATTGTAATACTGATGATACTTTGGTCCAAATGTGGGCATTTTGGCCTGTGCAATTAAACTGAAATCTGAACTTCAACAATACAGTGAAACTTCATGATAACGACACTGAAATATTCGATATAATGTCACAAATTTTCATGGGAAAAAGTTCATTTTCTTTGTCATCGGACATATTTCTTAGGGAACAGATGGTGTCATTATAACAAGATTTCGCTGCAGTATCTCTATAGCCCTCCATTCATCTATCACAGTCCTGTACGTGACGCATGGCCTAAAAGGGGGGAGGGGGGGGGGGAGAAAAGAGAAAAAAAATGATGAGGCTGCTGAATCCATGGTATGTCTTTTCTGTTCATGGTGCCATGTTTCTCAGGGCCAGAGCCTTGGTCAAACATCCACCACATACCCTCTCATAGCTGGGGGGGGGGGGGGGGCTGCTCCCATCTATGTCCCCAAACGCTCGTTGCTAAGTTATAATCTGTATTTAGTTTTCAGGTTTTAACTCTTACATAAATGACACACAAAAAGAAAACATGTATTTATTTTGTACATAACATACAGGACTTGCCAATTTGCAAGTTTCATTTGTCCTGTTGTCCAGGACAAGCAAAATTACAAAAAATATTACATGTAAAAGATAGGAGCATTTGTCCCTGGACTAGTAGACTTTGCAGGTAATTGTCTTGCCCTGATAACATATTTTTTTTTTTAGCTTGGGAGACATTTCTGAAATTGATTTAGAAACAGTGCAGGTATCACAAGGCAGGTAGGAATCGAGGTCATTGTGTAACCCTCTTACTCCTACATATATGTTATATTGTGGCGAGCTGTATCAATGCCTGACATCATGATACCAATGGGGCAAATATAGTACCAGCTATGTCATAATCTGTGTATTTCTACTCATAATAAAGAAAACTGATGCAACATGACTAAAAGTAAAACATGTAACCTTGAACATTTAATTCATTTGCACATTTTCAACATAAACAACAGGAAACATGTACATTGCAGGCCTGTTGTCAGCTAAAAATAATGTACAGCTGGTGGAAATAAAAATTGTGAAAATTTATCAAGAGTAGTAACAGACCCTACTTCAGCTATGTCTATTACCATTTTCCACTTAAGACTGCTTTTCTTGCCATGATGCATGTTATCCTTAAAGGCTTGATCAGGGTCAGATAAATTTTCAACACTCCACATGCCCACAGAGCTAGTTGATTTTTCAAAAAAAAAAATCACTAGCCCCCTGTGTAGACATATTGCTCCCACAGGTACCAGACAATGAGCAGCAGTACTTTATCATGTACAAACCAGACTCACATAGTCTTTTTATTCATTTTATTTTGTCTAGATTTTTCTTAAGTCTTCGTCAGCTTGTCCTCGTAGAAAGTTATTTTCATATTTTGCTGTCCTCGTGTTCTGACTCATTTGTCCATTCATCCAGAAATCAGTGAAGCAAATTTGGTTTCCCTGAGGGCCAGAGCAGTCTGGCAAGCCAGGGAGCACAGCTCCTTCCGACTCTTTGTAAACTGGGTATGCTTGAGAGAATATATGGCCATTGCCAATCATTTTGAATCTTACACTGTATTGCATTATCCTTTTCATGCCTTGTAACCAAAGGGAATGTGATTTTAGTTTGCCTGTCATTGCAAGATTGACACGTTTTGTGCCAACCCAAAAAATAATTTACAGAAACTGATGAAGATTTGTTTTTGCTGAAAATGGGCTCTCAAAATCTAAAAACTATAAAACCAAGCTGAATACACATTGTTTTCCTGCATCATGTGAAAGCAATAATTGCAATGCAAGTATTCTGTGCGTGTGTGTGCGCTTTTTTATGTGTACCTGACTAGGGAAACTTGATAATGATATTTGACTCCTACCCTGTGTGAATTGATAACTTTGAGCATCACAGAACGTCACTTCCAGCTTCAATTTACATCCAGAAAACCCTCATACAGAGCCAGAGTAACATAGATGCAGCCTAAGTCATTCATTTCAGGGCCTTTTCTTAAGAATTAGGAAAGGGAGAGTGCTAAACTAAGGGGGTGAAGGAATAGTGTGGACATGCATGTTTCGTGGCCACCATGCTGCTCTTTTCCAACAAAGGTTCCTGCAAGAGTCTCAGCTCATGCAATTATTAACAGCAGTGCCCTCCGCAGACCTGATCCTGCCTCTAAAGAAGTTGAGGAATCCACTTTGAAGCATGAAATTTATTATTGCAACGAAAGAATGTACAAAACTTCTACTTAATTTGTTTTATCATGTGACTTAACTTCATATAATTTAGAAATTTGACTGCATTCTGTTGAATTCTACAGAAAAATCACTTTTCCATGTTTGATGGCTCATTCCACAATTTCATCGGTTTTTCCCTGAAAACAGAAAATCATCAGCCCAACATGAGTGGTAACGACAACAAGCTGTATAATAATGCCCTGGAAGCAGTCAAAAACTACATTAGTGAAAGGTCAAGGTAACAAATTGACCTAGAGCTCATCACCGTTTGGCTGTGTAAGATTTTCAGTAAAATAAGATTTTGCAGGTAGTCACCATTCTCATTATTGAAGCTGGTTTTAACCCTTAAAGCGCAGATTTGTGATTAAGGCACCAGCTTTCCTCAGGGCAATTTGTGCGCAGTGTCCCGAGGAAAGTTGTTGACTAAGACTACTTTTAGCTTTAGACTAAGTTTGCTGTTATTTGAATGAAAGGTATCTTCATGACGAATTTGAATCTTTTAACCATTGTATGGTTAACAGTTATGAGAAAATGGCTGTAGCTGTGTTTAGCACTTTATGGGTTAGCAGTTGAGTGTAATTTTTCGCGAAAGAGTGCTGAACTTAAAGGAGATGAAGCACGTCATAATATCAATGTGTATGAAAATGTGAAGAAAAATCTCAATATTGGTTAATAGAAACATCTGACAGACTTAAATGTATATTTTGGTAAAATGGATTTAATAAAATGTGGAAAGATGGTGGTCCACTTATAACATGTAATATGGCCTCTCTTAGGGGAGAAATAATATGGAAATATCAGACTTACTGCAAATGGATGGGGGGGGGGGAGGCGTGCCTTTACTGTTACGAGAAAAGGATAACTGCATGTCCAAGTAGAGCAGCTGGATTAGCACATAGCCACCACGCCAGGGGAGATCAGAAATAAATGTTGTTGTGCAGAGAAAGATCTAAATAGCAATCAATCAATATCCAGGGTAGCTCAAGTCTGTCCTGACAGTTGAAGTGTGTCATCCTGTGTGCTACCATGGTCTGCACTATTTCTTTGTCTGTCTGCTGTAGACTGTGTGCACTGTCCTGTATGCTCATGTTTATACTGTGTGCACTGTCCTGTATGCTCATGTTTATACTGTGTGCACTGTCCTGTATGCTCATGTTTACAAGTTGGGTGTACGTTCCTGTTGCTCATGTTTCCACTGTGTGCACTGGCCTGTAAGCTCATGTTTACATTGTGTGAACTGTCCTGTATGCTCATGTTTACATTGTGTGTACTGTCCTGTATGCTCATGTTTACATTGTGTGTACTGTCCTGTATGCTCATGTTTACATTGTGCATACTGTCCTGTATGCTCATGCGGTCATTTTCATAGAAAAGCGTATTGTTTGGCCACACAGTGATCATGTGAATGGTCAGTTGATCATACATATTCTGCCAGCCAACATGTGACCATGTCCATTGCACATGCATGGCTGCCAGCTGTCTAGTATGAAGTATATTGTCTTTCTATGATTCAGTGTATCTATACCGTGTATACCCATGGTCTTGCCTGTGCTTGTGTGCTGTCCAGCATGTGACCACATTGATCTCTGATCATACATGACCTCTGTGCTGTGTGTCCAAGATCACCTATTATTGTGTACTGTCCATGATGATAGACCTGGGCTCTACAAGCTAGGTTGGCGCTAGGATTTTAAAATTAGTAGCCAAAATTTCAATTTTTCTAGGAAAGAGCTACACAGACTTGAAATCTGTTCAATTTCTGCATGAAAGAAAAAAAGAATTTTTGGGAAATTTTAGTAGCCACTTGCTTCTTTTAATAGCCATTTTGCAGTTTTAGTAGCATTTGGCTATTTTGGCTACTGCTAGCGCTAACATAGACAAGTTTTCTTCGCATGCACTTGCCCATATGGCAAGTGGATTTCAAAAACTGCTTGGTCCCCTATATTCAAACCAATATTTTGTGGCAAGTAAAATAAGTGGTCCTTCAACATTTTCAATATTATAACACCGTTCCACAAAAATGTATCTGATAGTATTGATAATCTTTTGAGAATTTAATTTGTATGAATGCTATGATTTTAAAAATTTTGAAATATATGTATGTGGATGATGATATTATTTTCTAAGGGCAGCATTTTTTCATAGCGCAACATCTAGCAGCAAAAATTGCGAACTCAGATTATCCTCTCTTTGTGTGAAGTTATTACAATCAACATAGCTTGGAACAGGAATCAGAAGAAACAGCTATGAACATTCTATTATTATTTTTTGTATACATATGTGTGAACGTCCATGATGATATAAACAAAGAGCATATTGTGAGGAATGCATAAGAGGAGTGGAAATTTCTCAAGTGAAAAAGACCAAAGCATAATCTTGTGCATTTTTAAAACTATAGAGCTATTCAAGCGTCCGTATGTTCTATGTTTGTACAGACAGACAAGTTGCATATACTAAGGATACCTCACCATTTTTTGGTGCTCAGTAATCTTTGTGAACCAGTGGATGACTGCAGTGTTTGTGTTTCACACTCACAATATTATCTTTACATGGCTATGGTAGGCTGTCCATTTACCACATTATAAATAATGTGATTTTAGGGTGTCCAAAAGAGACAAACACCCATTTTGCTGATATATATATACATATATATATATACATATATATATATATATATATATATATATATATATATGGCTGGCAGAATATATATATATATATATATATATATATATATATATATATATATGGCTGGCAGAATATATATATATATATACATACATATATATATATATATATATATATATATACATATATATATATTGCTGGATATTTCTAGCAGAATAAAGAAAACAAAACAACTCCAAAATTTAAACTCGTGTTTTCTGTTTCCTGACTTGTAAAATGCACCCCATCTCAATTTTGTATCTTCAAAGTGTAAACTTCAACAAGCTGGGCTGGTGCTAGAAAATTTTTCATTTTAGTCAGTCAGGCTAACTTAGCTGAAAACTTATTAGCCAGACTGAGCGAAATTAAATTTTGGAGGTACTATGTGGGGCTAGCTCTAAGGATTTTATTACATGAGCCATGTTTTATTAAACAATCAATAATATTATATTTGCCAAAAAGAACCAGATTTAGCTACATGTACAGTAGAAGGATGATTTCCTAATAAATTGTGAAGTTGTAGCCACGTTTTACATGTACAGTCTTAGTTTATATGTGCAACATTCTTTAGCCTGTGTGGCTAAGTGATGCAAAAACCATTAGCCAGTTCACACCTTTTTTAGGTGGTAGCTAACTGGCTAATACTTGGTGCTAGCCCAGACAAGATATAGTTGAAGTTAGAATATACAGTGTGTGGTCTTTCAGATTTGCTTATGCTCTGTGTATCATCTGAAAAATCAGATTAAAACTGATCTTTTTTTGTATGTTTTAAAGTTAGTTTTGCGCTTGTAGTTGAATGCAAAAAAGGGGTCATTGTTGTAAATCTTTTTCATCCAGACAAATGTTTATGTTTGGTTGTGTGTGTGGTGAGACATTTTTTCCTGGAGAGTAAGTTAAGCTTTATTTAGAGTGTACCAGAAGGTGAGGTCTGTACACAGTTCATAGGGCATTCACAGAATAAACAACAATGTGATGTAACTGCTGGCACAACATGTCCATGAGCTCAGCTGAACAGTGTGCCAAGCTGTCAGACCATGCAGGATCCACTGACAGTGTGTTTAGGTCCATTCAAAGGTGCTTCTTTTTGATCAAGTGGAATCTCACCAAGGTCTATAAACCTTAAAACACATTGTTCAGGACTCAAAACAAACCCTAAGTCTGTACCTTAGTTTGGAGCATTTGGTATATTTTGGTCAATAAAAAACCTAACAGTGGTGCATATTCCTTACAGTTGGATGGTCATTGGTTCGAAATATGATATTTATGAACATGTGACTAGCACAGGTAAACAGCTGTACTGATGGGCATCGTGATGTTACTGCCACTTACAGCCATATTGAGAGTCTATGATGAAACATGCAATATGAATTGCATGACTTATTTAATGTTCATAATATATTTAGGCTTCATGTGTATAATGTGGACCAGGCAGGTGACATGTAGATCTGGGGATCCTGCATCAGACAAGGCCCTCACCCCACCCCCCCAAAAAAGAAAAGAAAATAATCCTCTTTGAAATTGATTATTAGAATGACCAGAACATATTTCCTTGATTTATACTAATTTTAAACTGGAATATCTGGATATTCCATAGAAAGAGATGGGGAGGGGGTGAGAATAGTAAAACATGGCCCGTAGGGCTGGGTTGACAAATACGCTGATTAAAAAAAAAACACTGTTCATCATCGTGGCGAAGTAGGTAAGGTCAAGCAAGATCAGCTGGTTCATGTTGGTTTTCAGTGGAGGGCTCTGTAGGCAGGCAGTGTAGGCTTGTATATTTCCATGAGTTTCCATTGTAATTTGCACCCATGTAACTTTAAAGACCACTGTACCAAGAAACACCAAACAATTTCTTGTAAATTGTTGTATATAGTTAAAATACTCCTGTGAAGTTGGTAGGTTTTGCTGCAAAACTTTTCAGTGGTACTTTAATATGTAGAATCTTTTGCGACACATCTCTAGCCTCCAAGAATTTTGTGTATTCGGCCAAATAGATGTGCACCTACAAATTGTTATTTGTGACCTCCCATTAAAAACATTGGTTAGCATGATGAAGGAGGCTACACCTGTAGTCTCCTTGGCATGATCCAGCTTCAGCTGTCTTAACACTTACTGTTTAACTCATTCGACCCTGATAGAAGACTGACAGCTTTACTTGGCGTGCTCAGGGCGCAATGTGCCCAGAGCCCGCCAAGGAAAGCTGTTGACCATGGCATATAATTTGGAATTATCTTCCATGCAAGTTTCATCCAAAATTTTGAAAAAATAATTGCTAACTTATTAAAATATAATTAGCAGATGACATTTATATATTATCGTGAAAAAGCGTCATAAGGGTGGAATGAGTTTAACAGAAGAGGTGCGAATATTCCGTACAAAGTATTATACTTTCTTTCTGTTCATAAAAATTCCATGCACACATAGAGGCTCATTGGTTACATTGATTGTATACCAGTGTACATGGGATGTGTCTGCTATACCAGTGTATATGGGATGTGTCTGCTATACCAGTGTATATGGGATGTGTCTGCTATACCAGTGTACATGGGATGTGTCTGCTATACCAGTGTACATGGGATGTGTCTGCTATACCAGTGTACATGGGATGTGTCTGCTAAGTACATTGTTATGGAGAGGGCACAAGCTGGAGTTATTTTGGCCACAATGTAGATACAGGGCAAAGATAAATGTGAGGTGCAGATCTGCCAGGGTCGTGTGAAGTACAGTGTGTATTGATATGGCTCCCTCCAGCCACCACTTCACCACTGAGGTGATACCTGCATCCAGCATGCTGGCTTCTACTTCAGGGCAAACTGTTGGCTGGTTTGGCTGTGTCTATAAATACCTGGTGGACGGGGTCTGTATAACAACACATAACTGTGTCACTGCTCCGCTGTATTATTGGCAATATTTTCTTGAGTATATTATTTTTGTTCAGTGGTGGAACTGTGGCACCCAGACCAATTCCCAGTATAGCGTATGTTGTTATGTAAGAGACGGGCACATGTTGTTTTCAATATGCTTTTGTCGTTGGTGCTGCATAACAAGGTCTGGGTCAGGGCTGCATGCATGGACAGGCCAGCGAGTGGTCATTCAAAAATGGCACAGACCAACACGTACACGAACCAACACTCAGGTTTGACAGGTGCACATCGAAAGATGTGTCTACCCTTTATACTGACGTGTGTGTAACGCTGGGTGCACTGATGTACTTATTGCAGTCAATATGAATGCAAATTGGCCTGCCTTACTTGTATATGGGTCATCATGACCTTGTGTGGCTTTTGGGTGATGTGAAGCCTAGCAGAAAAATATGTGTATGGGGTCAACAACCTACATGTTAATATGTGAATTGGTTTAGGTACAGGTTTATTTCATCAGATATCTTTTCAGTAATATTGGCTGTGGTAATGTTAATGGTATTTTGGTTAGTCATGTATACATGTGGTGGTGGCCAAAGTTGTTGCAAGGTAGAGAGACCAATCTGTGTTAACATTCAATGAAAAACTAAGTCATGACTTAAGTCTTTTTTCCATGATAGTTTGCTGCTTAATTTTTTATCAGTTGCACTTCCAATTCCAGATAGTGGAACAGAACTCCCCCCCCCCCCCCAAAAAAAAAAAAAGAAAAAGAAAAACCCCACCCAGACTTAATTTGGTATTTTTCACATTCATATTTCTGAACTGCTCCCTCAATTTGAATTGATTTGTTCTGTTCTTTTTTACTAACCTGGTCATTGATCTGAGGTATACAAACATGTTCTGGTGTGAAGAAAGAAGGTTATCATGATCACAGAATCACGCAGGTACCTGGTATTGACTTACAGGATATGAATTATTTTGAATCTGCCTTTGATCTCCTGAAAATCAAGGTAATTTTTTGGCGACAAAAATGGAACAAAATGTATGACAAACTAAGAGCAATATAATTCACAGGTTTGTGTTGTCATATGGCTATCTACATTAATAAATGCAAACATATGTATATATATATGGATGTTAAAACTAACACATTCCTGGAATAAACTCGGTCAACATCTGTCCCCAGAACATGTTTCTGGGTGGACTGTGTCAGACCCATGCCAAGGAATTGTGTTGACTTTGGGCATGTCCTGGATTTTTTAATCTGCAGTTCTCATCCAAAGTGTTTTTGAGTGACGTGTATGTTTTTAATCTAAAAGGCTTAGCTCTTTGAGTGCCAAATTTTGGACTGAGTCAACTGCTTTTCTCGTCGCGCAATGGGTGCAAAAAGCTGATGACTTGGGATATTTTCTCTGGAACTATTAGCACGCTGGTACTTGAATGAAATGTCTTTTTATGAGGAATATGAATCTGAGATCCTTATGATAATTCAGACTATTTTGACTTGAGTAGATCGACTTGATGTGTGATTGGCAATGAAGGAGTGGAACAGAAAACATCCTCAGATTGGGGCCCTTGTGAGTGATTCAGGCAGGAGACCTCAGGTTGGGGCGCTTGTGGGTGATTCAGGCAGGAGACCAATACACAATCACTGCTTAATGCAATTCTTTAGTACCATGTTCATGATGGGCATCAAAGAGTGCATTAATTTGACTGAGAGAAAAAAATGTGACTTTTTGAAATACACATGGCTTTGTACATTTAAATTCTGTTGGTGATATCCATGTATTTAACAACTGGTACAGGAACAACAAATGTAGGAATGTAGCCAGAATAATATGTTGGACATTGTTCGACAAACCAATACTTCACTGTGGTCTTTTTTATTCTTTTGGCAAAGTGAATGAAAATAAAAATTTTATCAAATAAAGCCAATCTGCAGTACAATGACATTTGAAATTGGTCGCTTCCAGTTCAGTGACATTTGAAATGGAGTCTCTGTCATGGCATACATTGATGCGTGGGACAAAGAGACGTTTGAAACCGGCATATTGGCCAGGCGTGTTTAATTGAGCAAAATGGGCTTTCACTAAAAACTGAGGCGGATAGCGCAGTAAAACATCGGGATTTGAGGGAGGGAGTGAGGAGGATGTGCAGGAATCCATCCTAGCTTGCCATCTGGAAAAGAACCAGGGTGCATCATGGCAAAGTCTCATACTGACATGGAAGCATGTTGACAACTAACATTGCCAATATATATATATATATCCATTTGAAATACATTCAGCATCATTCTGAGTAAGGAAATAATTTTACATTATCACTCAGAAGACAGGGCTTAACATTTGAGTAGTGTGATTCTGCTCTTGTCTTAAAAGCTCACCTAAAATAATTCAGGTGAGCTGCTAAAAGCACTCCTCAATCTTGCATTTAAGTATTCTGACTATAGATAGCAATAGCTCACCTACAGCTCATCTAGAATGATTTGAGGGGAGCTTTTTTATCAGCTCACCAACAATTTTTAGACGTGAAGGTCTGATTTAAAGTGCCTCTTTGTCCAAACAAATCTTGAAAAGGCACAAAGTTCTGATTGGGTTGCCCCTTACACCAGGACAGCCATTAATTGTGGGTTGAAATAATGACATCAGACATCCACGTTAATGTGAAATACACATATGTACACTGCTGGTTGAATACATGTTTATGTGCAGTGACACTCAGCAGCAAGACATTGTGACTGGTTGGCCTTGTGGTCACCCTGGCTGGCTAAATTAAAAATGTTCCATTTGTTTACCTCTACAAATGTGTGTTTGTGTAACCACAGGACTATTATATAAATGTAAATGAGGATGGACTGAAACTGTGGTTCATGTTGTAGACACTTAATTTATCTGATCTGATACCCAATTATCATTTTTATCACAGATTTTGGCTGGTTGGCTACACCAAGCCTTGTCTTCTTCACAATGGCTTCTTGCCGGAGAGATAAAGTTACTTATTAGGTGATGGAAGCACCTCTGTGTGTGTGTCTTTGACAGCAATCAATGTTTGAGTGCCCTGTGGAAGGAAGAATCCATTGATATGGCAGATATGGACTTCTCATGTTGAGTTCTTGGAAGTCTAATTGCTGTTGGCTCAGATAGGAACTTCCAAAAGTGTACAGTATACTCCTTGTGTTGAATTCTGGGAAGTCTAATTACAGTTGACCCATATATTTATGTATGTTGTATCCGCCCACACTAACATAATGGGTCTTCATTGGTCAGGTGGCCAGGCAAATTGCCACAAAGTAAAACGTATCTGTAGAGCATGTGGTGCCAGGATACATGTGTGCTGCATATACATGCCTTCAGGCCAGCTACCCACAAGGCACAACTACTGAGCAATATGTAGGTCACACTCAAATATCATTGAAATAGGTTGAAACACGCACATGTATATAAACAATGTATTTATGGTTTCACATGGCGTTTGGGGATTTTTTTTTTTTTGGTGTGCAATGGTTCCTCATTATTGTATCCTATTTATTTATAAATTCTTTTCTTGCCTTCATTCATTCATTTGGGGGTCCATAACTAGCGTAGCTGTTATTATAATGTAAAGCCAGCTCGTGGCATATGGCAGATTAGTAACAGGAGTAAAGTGAAACCTGCCTGTAGCGAACACCCTTTGGACGGGACAATAGTGTTTGTTATAGGGAAATGTTCAGTATTTAGAGGTTTGCTTATAATGAAAATATACAGTTGGGACCAAGAAAAAGTGTTCAGTATAAGGAGGTGTTCGGTAACTGGAGGTGTTCCATAAGGGAGGTTTCACTGTATGTGGAGATGTGCTAGACTCCCAGTCAAAACAACTGACCAAAACAGCAGATATTTGTGAAAGAGTCCCAGTAAAGGCATTGTCTAGGTCAAAGTTCATAGGGTTGAAGAGGTCATAAATCTGAAGACCCAGTTTTTATCTCAGTTGTTTGTATGTTCTAATACATGTGTGTTTTTTTTTTTTTTTTAAGTTGAGAACTTTGACCGATTTGTTTGTATGTGCATGATTCATGTAAATATTTCACTTTATGTAACATACTTAAAATCTGAAACTGACATGGGGAAAAACGTTTTTATAAATAGAGCTTTGTTGCATGTGAAGTTAGGAAAAGTCACTAAAATAATTTAATTCCATGAGTTTCACTTTGAAAAAATTGACCACAATGAATGGCCAAATCTTCTTTATGGAGTATTCCCATTGTCCACAATGAATGGCCAAATCTTCTTTATGGAGTATTCCCATTGACCACAATGAATGGCCAAATCTTCTTTATGGAGTATTCCCATTGTCCACAATGAATGGCCAAATCTTCTTTATGGAGTATTCCCATTGTCCACAATGAATGGCCAAATCTTCTTTATGGAGTATTCCCATTGACCACAATGAATGGCCAAATCTTCTTTATGGAGTATTCCCATTGTCCACAATGAATGGCCAAATCTTCTTTATGGAGTATTCCCATTCCCTCTTTTAAGAGACTACTGCACTGAGACACCACCTTGGGGAAGTTCTGCTAATTGGTGTTACCAGCAAGTTTAAACAGAGCATTAATATATCGTGCTGAGGCAGTGCAGTGTGGGGAGGTGAAATATTTTTATTGTACTGCGCCAGTAGAAGGACTTGGCTCCAAGTTGACTGTATCTTGACACTGATAATCACTGGACAGCACAGTGGCATGCATGTCAATAGCAATGGCTAGATGTGGCCCCATGGTCATATGACCATAGATCCTGCTTGTGCTCGTGTAATAGATCAGGGAATCACACAAGTTTGCTCAACACACTGCACCAAGTGACCCCAATGGGACAGCTGCCCTGCACGCCAGCTGCCCAGTTGGGGGATGCTAATATTTATGCACACATGCTAAATTTAATATGACATTGTACAGACTTGCTCCTTGTGACAGGAAGAGGAAATCCCCACAGAGAAGACAGCAGCCACTTGACCTATAGGTATAATGATAGAACACCAGTCTAATTAACAGCATCGGGCATTTAGAGCATGTGTTGCAAAAATATGGGACAAGTAAATTCAGATTCAGTGTGAGAAGCAACTTTCTTAGGGGGACAAGTAAATTTTCTTTCCGGCTTGTCATAGGACAAGGAGCCAAAATCCTTAATGTGAAACCATCCTTCAAAGAAGGCAAGGTCTTTCATTTCAATCATTCAACCACCTGCAGTATGACCATTTTGAGCTAGTAGCAAAGATAAACAGCAGGTACTACTGTAATAAAACTAATAACCCTAGTTACCGTGTGTTTTTTTTGTCAATTTCAAAGTGCATGTATCTGTTTGGGAGATATTAAAATCTCATTTAACTGAATTGAACTCATTTCCTTGTGTTTTTAAGACATAAGACTGCATGTTGCAAGGACTTCAGTCACTGTATATCATTTCCAGTAGTCATAAGTACCATTTGAAAAAATAAAATAAAATAGACAAAAATTAAAATTCCCTACCTACCTGCCCATTTTTTCCCAGCCTGTTAGGGGAAACACAGGTATTTATTTTGGTTGGCCTTATATGTAGCTAGTAGCATGGGGAAAAGACCTTGACAGCTGTCGATTTTAGGTCATGGTTAGTCAATTATAAAGACCCATTCAAAGCACACTGGATTGCCTGTCACAAGATCAGTTCCTGATCAAGTTTCTTATATTAGAACTCTGATAATGAAAATTAATTTTTATTCATGCTGATTGAAAGGAACACTTATGCAGCTGAGATTTTGAATACTGTATGCACTTCACATTACCCATATATCATTCTACCAGTCGAAACATTGCATTGTGGTTTTTTGTTTCTTCCATGGTCTGGGTACATTTAGTTTCAATCTGAGTTGAATGTATGCTTGTACATATTTTCAAAGTAAAATTCTCAATTGTATTTTCTTCCAAAATGGAGATAACCAAGATTACATTAAAATCAAATATTTATAATGATTGTGTGACCTTGATCTATTTTTCAAGGACATGAAGTGCTTAAGAATAGGACATTTAATTCAATATGTGGATAAATAATAAAGTGAATAGTACCAAATGAGCATCATGTGGAAGTTTGATACTGCATAATATGAATGACCTTGATTAATTTCTCAAGGTTAATGGAGGGAATGCTTTTCTGGATATGCTTTTTTGGTGATGGTCAGCAGAGCATTAGTCCCACAGGCTTCCTATATTAAATGCTGGTGTTTTGACACAGTTAGCTTGCCACACTCCATTTGTTGACAGTGCCTCATCACCACCCATGATAAAATGACACAGGCCTACAGGCATAACACTTGCAGCATGTAACAGGTGGAAAGCAACTACAATGAGCCTTCTTCCCCATAGCATTTTCACATTTGACAAGACAGTTTAATAGTAATAAAATTTCTGCTTTCTTTCTGCCTTTTTTTTATTTGCTGGACGATATTGTCATTCCCGTTCGTCTTGGCGACATTGCCCTGATATCTAAAAAAAAAAGATATTCGCCATAGCTGTACCAAATTTTTAGCAAAGATGCATCTTATAATGGACCAGGTTCCTACTGAAGCCAGCTTCTTCTGATTATTTTTTTTAACTGTTTATGAAGCTTTTAAGGTATTTGGAGGCCGTCTGAGTGATGATATCTCAAAAAATATTGACTGTAGCTGTACCAATTTTTGTTAGAAACGCATCTTATGATGAAGCAGGCTCTTTTTTAAAACCAGCTTCGTCTTTGTATTTTAAAAACTTTGTACGAAACTTTAAAGTATTTATTTCAAGGCAATCTGAGTGGCGCACAAAGGGACAACATGACCATATTATCTCAACAAGGATCCAGCTTTACCAAATTTTTATCAGAGATGCACATTATAGTGGACCACATTCCTGTTGAAAATTAGCTTCCTCTTAATATTTTTACACTTGTTATGAAACTATTGAAGTATTTATTTAAAGGCTGTCTGAGTGTGCACAAGTGGACAATGTTACGATAATATCTCCAGAAAGATTCATCACAGATTCATCAAATTTTTGGTGCAGTTACATCATATTATGGCACTGTGAAGTCTCAAGAAAAAAAGTTGCAGAATTAAGGAAAAAAAGATTGTGGGTGCTGCAAGTACTTTGTTCTCTGAAAGCTATATTTATTATTTTTCTGCAAAGATGGTTACATTCCAGTTTTATGCAGACAGACATTACCTGATATTTTATGCAAGTTGGTGATAGTTGAGGTTGATGTGTCTTTTGTTTTGCTCATGTTACATACAATGAATATACAGTGGTCGTCGTCTGACACACCTTCCCAAGGACAGAACCAATAGCAGTCTCTCAAAACAGGTGGTCTCTCATTGTATAAGAAAAAAAAAAAAAGAAAAAGGAAGAATACATGTATACATGTGCACCCAATAATCCATGTTCAAATAGTTGCATATAGAAATGCCTAAAAATTGCAAGACAGTCACTATGATTCTCTTGTATGTAATATCATCCTGGCCAGTACTGGCAGTCCCTTGACTTGACTGTGTAAAGTTAAATGCTGTATGGTCGATGTCAATCAGCATAGAACATCGAGATTCGTAAGCTGAATTCTGCTCTGGTATATTTTGCAAATTGGCCCTACTGGACTGCAGATACCTACCTGTATAATCATTCTATTGATGTGCTGGTAAGGATACACATAAAATACATGAAAACTTTCATCTCTGTGTGTAATGGGCCCTTGGCAAAAAATTGTTTACTAATTTTTCAAAAAGGAAACCACAGTCTGGCAGCGTTTGGGGAGACACTGACCATTTGGGAAACCGCCACATTATCCCTTGTGCTAAAAACGCTTTGATGTTCTGTGCTTGCGAGGGTATTTTGGATATCGGGTCTCTGGGGACCGCTATCTGATTGACAGTCACTTAGCTATGCATTCAAAAATAACTCAACAGGCAATGCCAGGAGGCAACTGTGCGGGGGGGGGGGGGGGGGGGGATGTCTTACAAGTATTGTGTGAGGGATAATAAACAAGGTAAAGGATTGGCTACAGTCCAATGACCGATTTATCAGGGCGTGGTTTACGTCAAATGGTCGAACCTTTAGTGGTTTACGTCAAGTGGTCTCACCTAAAGGTTCGACCATTAGGCGTGAACCATGTCTGGGATAAATCAACTATCGGACTGTCGCCAATTCTGTAACCTATACATAGTGAGCCTTGTTTTGATTTGGGTCAGCCTCATCGTAATATTGAGTGGGTGACATTGTAAGGACTTTGGTACAATTTTTATGAATAAATCGGAGCAGGAAGCTATCAGCCAATCAAATGCTCAGGATTTTGAAATTATGCCCATAATTTATCATTGGTTGTTGTTTCCAGTCTGCCCCGCTACTATACGCACATGGTCTTGTTATCCATGTCTGGGTAAACATGTCGTCGCAAAAGAAAATAGAGTCAATTAAAAACAAAGTGTTAGTTCATCATGATGAACTGATTGAAAAAATAACAACAAACAGCATGCGTCAAAATGTACAATAAGCACTTTCTTTAATATACAGAATGAAGTTACAAGCTTTTGCATTGCCATTGGTATAATCCCAATTTTTGAATGGGGAATGAAAATCAAAAGGGTTACGCAATTTTTTTTTTTTTTTTTTCATAAACCATTTAAGGGTTATGCAAAACTTCAATTTGTTCAGGCCTGCAGTGTAAATCAGCAATTCTCACTTTTTAATACAGATTCCTTGAAACCTGAACAAGCTGAGGGCAGGTGGAGGGAGAGGGAGGAGAGGTATCTCAGGACTTCTTGTGTATTTGTTGTACTGTGTTTGTCCTGGGATTGGTTGATTGGCAATGATATGTGAGGAGTATCGGATGTCAGTCTCACCTGTACATTTATCACCCATCAATAAGACGTGGGTGGACTGCGCTGGCTAGTGTACAGCTACTGCTGTAGGTACATGTGTTAGAGATAAGATTGCCATGCTTAGCTGCCGATATTTGACAGCGACTGAGGGCTACACACATGATGGGAGTCATAAATTGTAAACATATGCAAATATGCAGGCTACTTATGAATGTATAGCATAATGTGTGTGCATGAATCACACATAAAATTGTTATTTTATTTAGAATATTGTGACATCTTCAGGGAATTGTAAATACCACAAATGATGACTTAATTAATGAAGACTCCAGTTCCTATACTGGTGGTGTGATTATTAAATGGATTATTGACATTGGTCCTTGTGAATTCCTGAAGCAAAAGTTGTAGATCAAATTATAAGCAAATCAGATGAGCATAGTGCAGGGTGTTATCTTATTGTCCAGGATGGATGAATTCTGATGACTAGTACATGTGCTTCCTAAGTTGTCCAGTCTGGCTGTAGCAGGCTATGCTGAGGGAACAGTCGTCCAGTCTGGCTGTAGCAGGCTATGCTGAGGGAACAGTCGCCCAGTCTGGCTGTAGCAGGCTATGCTGAGGGAAGAGTTGTCCAGTCTAGCTGTAGCAGGCTATGCTGAGGGAAGAGTCGTCCAGTCTGGCTGTAGGAGGCTATGCTGAGGGAAGAGGCATAGCTCATGAGAGCCAAACCTGTGACAATAAACCTTGAGTGTACAATGTTTGTTCATACTATTAATGTATCCAAGGATTAGGCAGGAACCATTTTCCCCATAAACTGACCAAAACCAGCAGTTGGTCAAGTGTCCTCTGTGCCAGTGTTTTTGATTAATTTCAACAGTTCAAGGATTTTGAACGAGAATTGTGGGTGAGAACTATCAAGATTGCATGACCCAGGTCAACAGCTTTCCTTGGTATTGGTTGGGTGCTAATTGCTCAACCCATACCAAGGAAAGCTGTTGACTGAGTCTTAGTTGAAGGGGAGAAGGTTACAGGTAGCAAGAGCCCACTGGTGTGCAGATTACCAGTAGCAAGTGCCCACTGGTGTGCAGGTTACAGGTAGCAAGAGCCCACTGGTGTGCAGGTTACAGGTAGCAAGAGCCCACTGGTGTGCAGGTTACAGGTAGCAAGAGCCCACTGGTGTGCAGGTTACAGGTAGCAAGAGCCCACTGGTGTGCAGGTTACAGGTAGCAAGAGCCCACTGGTGTGCAGGTTACAGGTAGCAAGAGCCCACTGGTGTGCAGGTTACAGGTAGCAAGAACCCACTGGTGTGCAGGCTACAGGTAGCAATAGCCAAAAGGGGTGCAGGTTAGAGGTAGCAAGAGCCCACTGGTGTGCAGATTACCAGTAGCAAGAGCCCACTGGTGTGCAGATTACCAGTAGCAAGAGCCCACTGGTGTGCAGATTACCAGTAGCAAGAGCCCACTGGTGTGCAGGTTACAGGTAACATGGATATTGCTGTACTGGAGGGGTCAAGTAAAAGAGAAAGTTAATAGTTTGTTGTGCTCAGCTAAGAATATGAGCACGAAAATCAAAACTATGTTGATGTAAATAAAATTATTTGTTTCCAACAGGGGAACTTCTTTCTCAATGTTATCATTAGCTGCATTACATATGTCCATAGATATTAAGCATAAAGGAGGAGGCAAAGAGTGTTTCAGTTGCAGTTTGCTGCATGTTTGCCGCACAGTTGTTCTGAACAAATTGTTACATGCAATACCTAGTTCACCAAATGTGTCCTTATTTTTAGAATCCTAAGCAACATCTTTGAAATAATAACATTTATGGAATGATGACAGTTATTCAACTTTTTTTATGGAGTTAGCAGGGGGTTTTCCTTTCAGACCTCCCTTTATCCACAAAACAAGTTCATTATTTCTCCTTTTATCATCGTGGCATATTAAACAGAGCAACTAAATAAAATAAAATGAATAAAGCATCTTTCAAAGCACGTATAACTGATTGCAGCAGGGTGATTCTAACCAGAATGGTGTGGTTTCTGTAGGATGATCCAAATCAGAATGGTCTGGTTGCTGTTCCTAACCAATATTAACCAGACTCCTGTTATAAGAACAGCCATTTGCCTCTTATTATGACTTTTGTCTGCTTTAAACTGTTTTATCTTGCCCATACATGATGTTGCAGGGGACATTGATCCCTTGGATCATCTAATTTGATCAGTGCTGCCCTCTACCTCCTGCCTCTTAGCTTGTGCCATTGTACCAATTCACCTGGATGGAAACAGTTTTGTTGCAGATGAACACGTGAATGTTCACATGCACCTGTAATATTCATGCTCGGTAGGACTAAGCATCTTGTACGAAGTCCCATTCACAACCAACACGAGAAACCTGGGAAATGAGTGACAACAGTGGAGGGAGCAGTCATTGATCAACAGTGCAGGGAGCCAGTCATTGATCCATTCATTGATTTATATTTATAGCCTCCCAGATCTGGGCAAGAATGAAAATATTTCGACTGTGTGCGGTATGCTTGCTGTACGTGCAGGGGTTGCATGCTTCTTGCACCTAGAGCTGTATGGTCTGTGTGCTAGCTCTGCGTGCTAGCTCCATTGCGTATGGTGTGTGTTTGTACATGTCTGACCTTGTCACTGTTCAGCAGGGTGGACACACTGAAAGCTCTGCCAATTGAACGCATCAATGAAAGTAGATTGTATGCCAAAGTTACCTGCCATAACAGGCAGTCCCATATAAGGTAATGCTTTGTCGCTAGCAGGTCACAGCATTTTAAGCGCTGGTTTGTTATGGAGGGTGCTGCATGCACAAAGGTCAGACGTGGCATTCACAAATACAGGTTGCATGGAACATGAATGAGAGGCCGCCAGGGTAGGATGTAAGCTATCGAGTGATAACACCCTTTGCCCTTAGCCTTATGCTAGCTGCATGGCTGGCTACATGGCCATCATAATAAAGTCAAATTTCCATATGAACATTGCCCTTCAGCTGTGTGTATTATCAATGCTGTAAAGTCTGTTTAAAGGCACACTGGATGTCTTAAGAGTTGGCACGGCAAACACTGGCACCTATCCAAGAAATGTATTTGTTTACATTTTAGGACTAGAGGCAAGATGGCCGCAGTTGTTTACAAACAGCGGTGAATGTGCCCCTGGCTCAGACAGCCATGTAATGCCAGGCTATGTACCTGATCCACTTGCTTCCTATCAAGGTGTATTTATAGGCACACTGAACTCACATGCCACTACATGTGATATGGCTAATAATAATAATAATCAGATCCAGCAGAGGGGGGATGACTTGCAGTAAGAATGGCCAGAGAGGGGGGAGTAGTAATAGATGGAGATATGACAGGACAAATTGGATCGTTAAACTGTATGTCTGTATTTGATGATGTACAGTGTACCTACCTGTCAGCCACCCCAGTCTGGAACACTTGGCCAGGACTGTTGACAGTGGACATATTGTTACCTATTAGCATGATCATTATGTATGCATAAATACATACATACATACATACATACATACATACATACATACATACATACATACATACATACATACATACAGTCATACATACATACATACCAGGGACAAATTCCATTTTCAGATTTGATTAGCCAATTCCCTTCCAACTAATGCAAAATGACTTGTCATGTATTCAGATGAATTATAGAATTGGTTAGCCATTCTTGATTTTTACTAGCAATTTCATGATTTTGATTAGGAAATTGCTATGTGAATCCAGTTATTTTGTGCCTTGACATACATACATGCATACATACACACACTGTATTCTTCCCAATATATACCCTGCATGCTTACAAAATCACAGTAAAAATGAGTGGCACAGATCAATGGTGTCGGTATAGGCATCACAAAAAGATGGGTAGAGGTGGAATATTCAAGCAGGTTTTCAATTTGTTTGGTCTCAGCCTGCAAGCTTGGGGGGGGGGGGCTCACGAGAACATCAAAGGATTGTGGTGTGTGTTCATTTTATTGTGTGCTCGATATTGGCCTTGCAAAGTACGCAACGTTGAGTTACCTGGTGGTACCGAGGATAGGCCTGGGTTGGTTGTGGCTGTACCATCGCATACCATGCTTTACGGAGGTTGAAGACTGCTGTGACACACACAAGAGGCATCAAGCCATTTCTGTAGTGTGGCATGACCCCAGGTGAATAAAACATGATATTGCCATCACTGTATTGTGATATGGTGAAAGGACCTGGTATGAGTAGACCTATTATATATTACTTGGCACTTCTAGGACTTTAAATGATATATTTTATCTTGGATACAACTATAATGAGAGAGAAAGTATCTTGCAACCTTAAACAACACAAAAGAAATTTCAGTATGTTAAATAAACACTGATGTTATTAACAAAACTTGACAACATAGAAAAGATCGCGATGGACGATAATAGGGGTTCTGCCTCCTGATTTTTCAAAAACTTCACTACAGCTTCAAATTTTTTTGCTTTTACAGTAGTCCATTATTGTATGTTCATTGAACATATTTTTACTAAATCCTTTGTAATGCATAATTCCGAAGTTCCAACAGTGTGGATCTGTCTCCTCACATTCATAGCTTGAAGCACATATTTCAGTCATCACTCAAAATAACACTAGATGCCACACTAATCAGTAAGTCTTGATAAGCACCACATGCATTCATAGATGTTAAATTAATTTATTAGTGAATAAAGTACAATAACAAAGAAAAAATACTTTTTTGAGGAATTTGGTAGCTTGGGTAGAAGGGTATGAAGAAAGTTGTATGACATATTTTAATGAAAAACAGGTGCCAGATCATCTTTGCTGATTGTGTGAATAAAAACAGGCCTGTCATAAGCATCACAGAATCCAACACTTCACAAGATAAATTGATTTCGAAGTGAAACATTTTTAGTATAAAAACTGTTAAATTTGTATGGAATATAATGAAAAGATCTTTTGTGGGTCTAATCTCATGCAGCTTGTCAATTGTCAGACTCTTAAATATTGTGTATTTCTGTCACATATCACAGATGTGTACTCAGTAAAATACAGTAAAGAACAGTGAATTAATAAAACTGAAACAGGGTAAATAAGTATATTAGAAACAAAGATAGGTCTGCGTTCACCAGTTTATAAATTGGCATTTAGAGCCTATGTTAAAAAAATATGGGACAAGTAAATTCGGATTCAGTGTGGAGAACATGACTTTGCGTCGATTTTCGGCTGGCTGCAGGGGTGGTTACAAACAGCAGGTAAAAAACTATTAAACCAAGTTACAGTGTATTTTCATCAATTTCAAAGTGCATGTATCTCTCAGAGATATTAAAATCTCATTTCAGTGAATTAAGCTCATTTCCTTGTGTTTTTAGGACATAAGACCTCATGTAACAAGGACTTAAGTCACTGTATATCATTCCCAGTGATCATAAATGCTATCTGAAAAAAAAAAAAATAAAATAAACAAAATAAATAAAATCCCCCTACTTACCTACCTGTTTTGTGCCCAGTTAGGGGAAACACAGGCATTATTTAGTTTGGCCATCAATTTATTTTGCTTGAGTCTGGGGTTAAGAAAACAAAATACATACATGGTATTGTTTCTTGAACATTATATGTATATTCAATGTTGCAATTCAGAGGGATATGATTCAATGCTGAGTGCCATATAGCATGTCATGGTTATCACATGGGTGCCTTGACAGGCATAATGTGGACATGGTAAAAGATTACTCAGTGGAGGCAGCTTTATCTGGCAGGGCCATGATTGGCCCAGATTAGAGCACAAATATCAACATATTACCAGCTTTTACTTAATTCATGTAGTGAACCTTGAGACATTTTGATAAGCAATATAAGTGTACAGTGAAAATGGGACTTCAAGGAACCATCTTATATATGTGTATGTATATATATATATATGAAAATAATAGGAATAGTTTTGGAGAAGCAGTTAAAAATAATTTTAACACACAAAAAAATCATTAAAAAGATTTAAAAATCACAGCGCTACCTGTAAAACAAATTGAGGTCCAGGAGTCCAAACAAATGTCCTTAAGTAATTTCAAAGGAATTGGCCAAACAGTTTCATAGATTTTTCAAGATGTTGCCAAAAATGAAAAGAAGAAAGAAAGGAAAAAGAAAATATCCCCCCCCCCAAAAAAAATCACTGAACAAACTTGTTACAGGCCCACCCAAGGTAGATCCACACCAAATTTGCGGATTAGCACATGTTAGCAGCATAGTGAGTTGGACAGACACTGTAACACAGGGCACTAGGCACATGTTAGCAGCATAGTTAGCTGCCACAACTCAAATCCGCTGTTTGGTAAGTTGCACACCATGTGGTACATGCATATTAATTTCCTTCCTGACCCAGTCATCAGGGCAACGGTGGCCACCAGCCCCCATCACTGGGGCACTGATGCAGAGCCAAGGTGTGTTATCTCAGGGAATAAAGAACAAGTATCCCAGACATGGGAGCACCTGCATCAAACTCAGTTTGGAGAACACAACATTCATTTATTAAATAAACTTAATTTTATCCAGGTTACTATTTTGGTAAAAGCAGCATAGTATGCCATGTTTGATGTGCCAATCTGATAGATATCGAGGTGTTGCCCTGTTGAACGGCACAGCAGCACTGTAGATACTATGATGTCACTGTAGATACTATGATGTCACTGTAGATACTGTGATGTCACTGTAGATACTGTGATGTCACTAGATACTGTGATGTCACTAGATACTGTGATGTCACTGTAGATACTGTGATGTCACTGTAGATACTGTGATGTATACTATGATGTCCTATATTCCTCTGCTGACTGCTATTTGATGGCAACAACAAAAGCTGAGCAGTGTTTCCTTGTGTTGAGTCACTGCTGATTGCAGGCAGCTCAAGGTCAGCCTGCAGACAATAAAAATGGTTTACAGGGAAGTGGGCAAACTGACAGCAATGTGGAGCAAACACTTGCAGTGACATTCTAGTTGCTGTGGTAACACAGTGATTCTTATTAATGCCTATAATAAACAACAAATTAGTTTAAAAAGGAAGTGTTATTGACAACAATACAGTTCATATAAGTGTGTATGGTGTCATTGGTCATACCGACTAGGAAGGTTGCCATGGTGACTGACAGGATGTGGTTGAGATGATTAGGCAGGTTGCCATGGTGACTGACAGGATGTGGCCAAGATGGTTGGTCCAGCAGCCAGGCAGGCAAATCTGCTGCAGACCCTGGGCTGGCAGGCCACACCCTGTGACCACCCAGGCTGCCATCAGTGCGTTTGGTAACAAGAGGAGTGAAGTCCATGCCAGGGCTGCAAGAGATGGGGATCTGTACCTGCTGGTGGTGACCTGAGGCAGCTGACCTGTCTATGCCAGGCTCTACATCTAGGTTGAGCTGAAGTACTGAAAGCACAACAAATTCCCAGTTGATATAGGGAAGGTGGTGGTGTCGTGTTTGTGGTGACTGGGAAGGAGGCTGGGCATTACCTATGGTGATAGGGCTCAGGTTTGGAGCCTGTTGACAAAGCAGGGAGGGTTGTAGGAAGGTGAGCTAGTTGACAAAGGAGGGAAGTTTTAACCCTGTTGACAGGGTGGTGGTGATTTAGTTGACAAAGGAGGGAGGGTTTGACCCTATTGACAGGGAGGAAGGAGCTAGTTGACAAAGGAACAGGGAACTGATCCTGTTGCTGGCAACAGAAGGTAATGACCCAGTTGAGGAGGAGGCAGCGGGCATTTACCCTGCTGACAGACTTAAGGGCTCTTACCCTGTTGGGAGGGAACGATGTTCATGAACTAAATTTTAAGCTTCCAGGAGTTAAAACTTACGAGTAGATTGAGTAGAGGTATCCTAAAGTTTCCAACTTTGTCAATTGACTACATTGTATGCATGTCATGTTTGACCTGTTTCATGTGTCATAGATATCAGTTGTGGTGACGTCTCCATGTAACAGAGGCATTGGTGAGGCTGCCACAGTGACCTGGCCTCTCCTGTCAGGTGATCAAGGTCCAAGTGTAGAGAACAAATTGTGCACATGGCTTTATTGGTACAGACAGGTCATCAACTGGGTTTCCTCGTAATGCTATACTCAGAGCAAAGAACTGGCAGAAATAGTACGATCATACGTATATTGTGTTACTTGCATGGACATGACAAACATATTGGCAGAGGCTTCATATTGCGTATTGTGACAAGTGCATGCATTTAGGAATTGAACGACCTGTCGGTTGTGTTCACCCGCAGATGATTGTAACTTGATGACCGGGCATTATAATTGCTTTAATGTCATGTAAAAATGCCTATCATCAAGTTGAAATCAAATGATGATGAATACATGTGAAAGGGCCTTCAGGAAACACGTTAGTCCACCTTAATATTGATTTATCTCTTTATTCTTGTGATGCAAATAATTTGAGCATGCTTGTGGGGAATGTCAGTAGGACACAGATTTTAGACCTACCAGCAGAAACCAAACTAGTCCTGACATCATTGCGTGCGCTGTACCACTAGAAGGTTGCTATGATTGCACGGGAACACGTTATCAACTGCATTCGTGGGAAAATGAACGTTCAAACTTTTCCTATTCTTCTAATGCTAAAGAAAGTGCCAAATGTAAATATTTTAAAATCAAAACATCTCAAGATGAGTTTTTGTGTTCCCAGGTTTTAATAGTATTTCACCCAAAGGATTCCTGTGGTTGCAGCCCAATTTTCCTGTTGGCTGTAAGTGGCCGTCTGGTCCAGCATGGAAGAACAACGGTGTGCTCAGCAGGCAAGCACTCCTGTGGCTGTGGACTCCAGTGAAGTAATCCCCCCATTGAGAGACCACTCACTTTTAAAGGGCCACATTTGTCAGGTGCCCAGTATCACGTTGTCCATGTGATTTGACCTCCATTGAGAAGCCACCTGCTTTATGTGACCACTTTTTGATGACTAAAGGGATGGTCTTTCAAAAGAGGGACAGTTCACCAGCTGCATATAGCTGTTTAGGTGCTCTTTGTTATTTCCATGGTACATGTGTAGTCACAGATTGCATCAGTGACAACTTGAGATACTGAACCAGAGGGTATTCCCTGCATTTGGCTTCCATCTAGACAAGTCCGTTTATTGTCCCCAAACCACCCCCTCAGCTAACCTTTCATCATGCACTCAATGACTCAGTATGGACACATGCAGTCTGCCTGGTGGTGTTTCCACCTGAGTGGACCAGTCAGGTATTAGCAATGATTATTGAACTGTTGCATTGTGGTCCTGTATATTGTGCCACAAATAACAAAGAATCATGGGATGTGTTGAGTACATGTACACGCCTAATAATAGCATGTCATAAACCCTTCAGGGAGCAGTCATTGAGCCATACCACCAGTTCCGGGATGGAGGCTTGGTATTCAATGGCTACATTGTCCTGTTTATTATTGTTGTTTCCTCCCTCCCCCCCTCCCTCCCCCCCCTCCCCATTTGTTTGGTAATATGCTGATTGCACATAATGTTGAAAATCAAAACAGTTTATGCAGAGTAAGCATCAACAAGAATCTTCTTCAGAATTATCTCAGAAGACTGGTATTGAAGAAAAAAAAAGAAAGATAGGGAGGAAGAAAGAAAGAAAAAAAACAAAGGAAAAACTTGTACAGTTTATAAGAAATATGTTCACAGTAGTGAAAAGATTCCAGATAGCATGTGCTTACTCATTGCATAATAAATATGGCCAGTTTTGAGTATCCATTGCTCAGTCTTGATCCATTGACAGTAGCATGTATTAAAACACAATTGTATGGGGCGTAGTAAAAAACTTAAGACTTGTCATTTCTAATCAACTCCTGATTTTGCTGCTGTATTTGTCTAGGATATCATCATTGACCACCAGGTGGCAGCAGGGTGTCTTTCTGGAAATCCTTAATGTATATTAAATTTACATGTTAAAGACTCAAAGATGGGAGGAAAAATGTGAGTCTTTTACCCAGGGGACCTTGCAAAGAAGGTGTCAATTAGTAAAAATGTCTTACCTCAACAACATACTCATTTTTCAGGGATTCTTTAATCACAGAACTTTTCAACTTCAGTTATCCAAAAGCTGCCACACCTCAATGTGCCAAGGGCAAATCAACAAACCCCACGACACCAGCATATAGATACATGTACCTCACTGTGGGCGTGGGGGGGGGGGGGGATGTCAAATTTCATAAATATGAAATGTTATATGTGTATATAAACAGGACTACCATAACTTTCCAAATGAGCCATCCATGACCCCTCAACCGACTTATTGCAGATAATGTGTTGACAAAGAAAAGAGGTCTTAAATGACATTAATTAGTGTGGTTGGGTATACTGCTAATAGGCAGCAATATCAGTGATATCATGCATTAGCGTGTATAGTGATTGCGTATTATAAAATTAATAAATTGCAATATATTTTAGTCTCAACACATCAAATTTTTATATGGCAAAGTGTTTGAGCCAAATCAGCAACACCCTCTGGTCAGAAGACTGACTTGTGTCATCCAATGACGTAGCTGTGATCATGCAGACTGAACTGTGTTGTTGACTTGTGTCATCCAATGACGTAGCTGTGATCATGCAGACTGAACTATGTTGTTGACTTGTGTCATCCAATGACGTAGCTGTGATCATGCAGACTGAACTGTGTTGTTGACTTGTGTCATCCAGTGACGTAGCTGTGATCATGCAGACTGAACTGTGTTGTTGACTTGTGTCATCCAGTGACGTAGCTGTGATCATGCAGACTGAGCTGTGTTGTTGACTTGTGTCATCCAGTGACGTAGCTGTGATCATGCAGACTGAGCTGTGTTGTTGACTTGTGCCTTTGCACTTCAATGGTAATACAATGTCTTTGTCAAACTTGTCTATGTATTTTAAGATGTGCTTTAACAGTAATACAGTGTCTTAGTCAAATTTGTCTGTGTGTTTTCAGATGTGCACACCGGCCAACACGCCAGCCACACCCCCCAACTTTCCCGATGCTCTGACTGCTTTTTCCAAATTATCCACAACAGAGAAATTGGGCACATCACCTGCAATATATGCAACCTCACCGTCGGGCCAGCAGCAGACTGGAGCGCCAAAGATGGAGGTGGAGGCTCAGCCTTGAGACCCTGTGCTTCACGCACGCTGTGCCGAGTGGACTCTTGAAATCTGTACCATGTGACAAGTGTACAGACAACTGTATCGTGTGAGCACGGTGCAGCCAGCCATTGTCTGTAGTATGCCCAGACTACACTCAATTGACTCTCTGTGGACCTCTGGGCTTGTGTGTGGCTTTACATTCATTCAACTCTTTTATGTTTGCTGCGTGTGGATTGCTCCTTGCTTAGGGGTTGTCCCATCATCCTGTTGCCATGGAAACACAGAATATATCACCCTACTACGCATCATACATTTAATACATTAAACACTTCACCTGCTTCCTCCTCAGCATGGCAGCCTCAAGGGGTTGGGTGTGTTAAGTCATTGGGAACACAATGACAGCATGGTGTCATGATGCTTGGAACTGCCTGGCTCATAAACAGTGGAGACACGCAGGGAACGGACATCGATTTGACATAGAAACAAACAATGGCGGTCAGAGATCATCTGGTCGCTCTGTACAGATGTAATAATTGTTGTAAATAAGATAAATAAGGAGTTACGATGAAGAGTGAACTGCAGATTGTGCTGAAAAGTAGCGCCCCCTGCTGACTGGAAGCCTGCTCATTTGCATATGAACATTCATGGGGTCACCTCAAGACCCAACTTGTGTCCATTACCATTACTTGTCATTGTTTTTCATTGTCATCGTATCATCCACGCCACCCGCGCCTGGCAACATTGACTATTGTTATGTGGTATTTACCCTCTGACCCATTTTAACCCCACTGTCCTTAATCTTTCTGCTTCTGTGAGTCAAATAGCTGCACAGAAATAGTATCCACACCACAGGAGGTCTCGGGAGTTCATTGTTGTTGGAGACTTCATAGTGACAATGTGGCCATATTCCTAATATTATACTACACCGAACAAGAATTTTGTGCGATCTGTCAGTTGTGAAGGCACTACGGTTTGTCAGATCAAGTTGTGTGAGAGATATTTGAACATTTGTTTAATTTCTTTTGTTAATTTTTGGCTGTCATGGAGTGAGTACAAGATACAACTGGACAGGACCAGGAGGCACCTTGACATCTCCTATATCAACAAGGCTCTCAGAAAGTAGAAATTTTGCACCGAGAAATAATTATGATTTCATTTTGGAAATCGCCAAATGAGCGCACACAGATGTATGATTTATATAGTGTAGGATTGTTGTCTGATCTTGGTGACTTGATGAGCCATTGCAGTAAGTGTTTATTTTGTACTTTGTCACCATTTGTACTTCCATATTTGTGATACATACATATATATTATTCTGGAAGAAAAAGATGAGTTTTGAATTGTACTGTGTGACTTTTGACTTCTGGAGTTGGCCAGTGAAGTGGGAGAACTGACACAATGTACAACATGAGAACTTAATACAAACGATGATATACATGTCCTCAAATAAGTGGAAAAGAGTTGTCAGAGTGGAAAACCCCTGTTATGCTGGGAACAAATTTGGCCTGATCTCACTTGCCACTAAGATTACTTGACAAACAAGTAGTTTCTTTTTTCTTTGTTGTCAATCTGTTTTTATTTCTCCTTTTTCTTTTCGGGATAAACTGATAAACCTGCAGTTGATTATACATGTGGAAATAAATATTCAGTAATTTTGCATACACAATGAGGTATGCTTTTAGTTTGGTGTTTTTAGTATAGCCACAACTGTCTATCTCTGTTAAATTGTGGTAGTAATCTTTTTTCTTTGCTTACCACTTTTGTAACTTTTTCTACAAACTAAATACAGGGGCCCATTTTGACAAGGCTGTTCCACTTAGATGTCACACCCCTCTCACCCTGCAAATTAAATACAGGATCCCCATCCTGTCACAGCTATTCCAGATTAAAGTCATATTCCCTCACTTCAGTACACAGATGTCCTAATTTGGAGTTTAAAAATGTTAATGAAAATTAACCCCGTTCAATAAATGTACATTGAATGATTGACACCCAGGGGGAGTGTAGATAACAGGTGGAGTAGCTAAATGTGGAAAGTGCAGACAGTTGTACAAATGGTCAATATGTATGAATGAATCTGGCGGAATTGATTTGTTGTTTATACCATCAACAATACATCTGGGATAAGTGCACTTGGCAGACACCCTTTTATTGTGCTGTCAACTGTTGAAAAAGTACCTCACATTAAATGTGGAACATTGTCAACCTTAGAGATCTGGCTTACACTTTCTCTGTTATTCCTTGAACTGGACCAGTCAGCATGACCAGCAAGACCACACCAAAAGTAATCGGCTGGTGGATTAATTACCTCCACCCCCTACCCCAAAAATGTAAATGGAATAACTTGCCTTTTGAGTGTTAGGTGTGTTATTGACAAGATACAATTACACTCTTGGAAGGAAAATGTGGTACCTTATGTAACCCAGTCAAGTCTTAATATATCTATTTTAGAAAATAATCCTGTAATTTTGCTGTAACTTGGATACATAGATTACAGAGTGACCTTTATTCAGCCTGGTGCCTTATAAAAACGATTGTTGTTTTTGGTGTGGTTTACTGTGCTCAGCTTGGATCCGGAAATCCTTGGAGCATGCAAGATGTTTTAACCCTTGCAGTGCCAATAATGACTAAAGTCAATCTACTAAAGTCAAACTAGTCTAAATTATCATTAGGATCCCAGGTTCCTATTCCTGGTAAAATGACCTTTCATTCAAGTAGCACGATGCCTGGAGTTCCAGAGAAAATATCCGAGGTCAACAGCTTTTCTCAGTGCACATCGGGTGCATTGCAGAGAAAAGCTTTTGATTCAGTCCCAAATTTGGCACTGAAAGAGTTAAGAGTGACTTTGGACCAATTTTGAGGTGAACAGTGGTCCCCTGGATTTTTAGCTCTGCTGACCTAAGATTGCAAAGATTTTCCTGTCTGTCATGTCCAGCCATAAACCTTTTTAAGAATTTAATGCAGCCCACAGTTTTCAGGTTAATGCTATATAAATTTCATGACTTACAATAAAGGGTTAAAAAATCTAGGTCTAGTTTGATATTGGTGGGGGCTATGTAGTATATGGACCAAATGCGAAAATTCTGAGGCCTTTTTTTTTTTTTTTTTTTTTTTTTTTGTGTAAAGTTTTGCATGATCACAAGAAAATTGCTAGGAATGTCAATTGAACATAAAGACAAAAATGCACCAAAATTGTTGACACTAAATACAGTATTTCTGAAGATATGGACGGACGTGTTGTAAATATATTGAATGAAATATTTTGAAAAAGAACAGGGCTAATGATACCAAATGTACCACAAGTGTGTGTTATGTGAATTTTGCTTACACACTGTGGATGACCTTGACCTAATTTGTCTAGGTCACAGAGGGAATGCATTTTGAGAAATGATTTGTTGTGATGGTCATTACATATTAACTTGTGTACATATATCCAATTACCATTGTAGGAACATTATGCAGACAAAAGTCTGACATGGAGTCCTGGTGGCACCACTGGTGGTACTCAGTGAAACTAACATCATAGGCATCAAAAATACTTTAAAAATCGTTTGGTTGTTTGTTTATTTTTTTCCTTTTTGGTGATAAAAATTTCAGAGATAGAACTGCCAAATTCACACAAAATATGCATTAGTCCAATGGGCAAACAGATGAATTTGGGCGACCTTGACCAATTTGTCAAGGTCATTAAGAACTTTAAAAAATTCACACAAAATATGCATTATCATGTGGATGTTTGATGTTGCAAAATATGGATGACCTTGAATTAATTTCTCAAGGTCACATTGCATTTCGGGATTTTTTTCCCACTGGAGCTCCAGTTACATGTCAAAGCAAAGCAATTAGCACATGGTCCTCTTGTTTTCACTGCACCTAAACTATATGTACATTTATGAACAGCTTGTGATATGCAACGGTGTCTCCCCCTGGCAGCCTTGTTGCATGACATGGCAAGGTGAAGGTGTCCCACTTGGCCACTAAGTCATACCAACAGTGGCACCCGAAAAAAAAGAGTGATATATCAAAATTTTGAAGTAGTGTGTCAGGATTTGACCAACAGTAGAATATCTGCAGGGTGTGTGTTTTGCTGGCTGGGCTTTGTTGAAAAACAAGCCCAGAAATAGCCAAATTTGCACTTTGTGGACACCTGCTGTCTGGCAACAATGTGGCCCCACACCAAATGCCATAGAAGTGAAGGCAGTATCTCAAGGTAATGTTAGTAGCTGGGAAGAATTTCGGGCTCCATACTTCTACTTGTACCTGATAGGTTTTTTAGTGCAACCAATCAAACCCCAAAATTGGAATGAACCAGTCATAGCTAAATAATGATGATAATAATAACAATGTTTTGTTGTTTTTATTATCATTATTATGTAAATTACTGTCCCAAGATCCACTCAACAGAAGTGCCAGGAAATGTCGGGGTTCACCATGGACAGGTTGGTCCTGCTGATGTGGTGGAGTGGGGCAAGTTGAGCTCTTAGCTGGGGCAGGAAGGCACGTGTGTGGTGGAGCCCACACCAAGAGTGCCTATGAAGGGTTGTGTGGTAAGCTGCTAAGCTGGCCAGTGTTGCTTACTGGATGATGAGACCTGGAGAATGGATTAAGGGACTCAAACTTCAAAATGGAAGTGATGCATGGCTGGTATAAGGAGTGAGGTGAGGTGAGGTGAGTATTTAGTTATATATATATATATGACCAATAAAGGGTTCAGGGATGAATTTTAATATTTTAGGTGGTAAATTGTGTCCAAAGGTACAGTTAAAAATTTTTTTTATCCTTACCCTTGGCACAAAGTGCAGGAGAGTATTGTCATCCCCTGCATTGTCCATCCATCTGTCTTGTCAACATTACCGCAATATCACAAAAAATATTCACTAGCTTTGCCAAATTTGTATCAGAGAGGCACCTTATAACGGACAAGGTTCCTATGGAAAACTGGCTTCGCCTGATTATTTTTTAACTTTTTATGAAACTTTTAATGTATTCATTTGAAGGCCATGGGAGTGGCATCAACCCTGTTGATGTTACCGCGGTATATGAAAAAAGGATTCACCATAGCTTTACCAAGTCTTGATCAGAGATGCACCTTATAATGGACCAGGTTCCTATTTAAATTGGTTTCCTCTGATTATTCTTAAACTTTTTATGAAACTTTTAATGTATTTATTTGGCGCCCATCTGAGTGGCATCAACCCTGATGACATTACCGCATTATCTCAAAAAAATATTGACAGTAGTTTTACCAAATTTTAATCAGAGATGCATCTTATTATGGACCAGGTTGCTATTTAAAACCAGCTTCCTCTTTGTATTTATAATTTTTTTATCTCTGCTGACCAAATGTTGCGGAGCATATGCAACCGCTCATGTCCGTCCGTAAATTTTTGCTCATTAGCATGATATCGTCCACAGTTTTCAAGTTAGCTCAATATAACTTTCAGGACTTTCAGGGTTTATGAAAATCTTTTCTGCTGTTAATATTGGTGGTGCCACCTACATTATGTAATAGATGGGTCAAAATGTGAAAATCTTGTAAACACTCTAGCATCTTTAATTTTTGGCAGATCTTCACCAAATTTGGTGGGATTGTGGGGGAGGTCAAAGTCTAAGGTGCTAATGATACTAGTGGTACCACCTATAATTTGACAAATTATGAGCCAAAATGTGTTTTAAGATGTAAAATTCCATATTTGGAAAAGTAATTGGATTAGACTTGCCAAATTTATATGATATATAGACCATGGCCAAAGGTAGAATGTTCTAATATCTCAACGAGGATGCATTGCAGTTTTACCAAATTTTTATCAAAGATGCACATTATAATGGACCAATTTCTTTCTCTTTTTATTTTTAAACTTCTGAAACTTTTGAAGTATCTATTTCAAGGCTATCTGAGTGGCACACATATGGACAATCTTGTTACCATAATAACTCGTGTAGGATTAATCCCCGGCTTCATCAAATTTTTGGTGCAGTTATACAGCCATTTATTATGGCAACTGTGAAGTCTCAACAAAAAAAAAGAAAGTTGCAGAATTGAGTTTAAAAAAAAAAAAAAAGATTGCTGGGGTCTAAGGCTTTTTCTTTTTTTTTTTTTTTTTTTTTTTTTTTTTTTTTTTTTTTTTTTTTTTTTTTTATCTTTTTGCTGTGTTGACCAAAAGTTGCAGAGCTGATAACTTGTATGCCACTACTTTTTACTTTTGCTATAAACTCGGCTGACAAACTAGTCAGAAGAACCAAAGAAGTGATAGGCCTACCAATTCTTTTTTTTTTTTTTTTTTGGCAGAAGTGATAAACTTTGGATTTTGAGTGGTTGGGCCTATACGTATTGGAAACACTATAGCCTGTGTTTAATGAAGAATATTTCAAAGGTTGAGAGGACCAGTTTAAAACCACCAGTTACCTTATGTGGGTGACTGCCTGTCTCAAGTCAGGAGTGAAATTTGATTCTTCACATTGATATTGGAAGATGAATGTTGATACTTTGGTAACTCTTGAATATATGTCTATGTCTACATTACTGACAAAGAAGACATTCTTTTTGCTACATTGTTTCCCAAACAGGTCAGCAGAGCAAGGTGCCCATGGGCCTGTTCATTTTTTTAAAATCAAAATTTCTCATCAACTGCTTTGATTTTGCCCACAGTGTAACCTGGGGTCACCTAGTTCTGATTTTGGGCATCAGGAAATGCTGTAATTTTTCAAGGGTCTGCCCCATGGGGGGGGGACCCTTTTTGTTTTGGGGTTGTCCATCTGTCCGTTGTTCACATTCTCATTACCGCGATATCTACAGAATGCCTCCATGAATTTTGCTCAAATTTGGCAAGATGCTTATCTTACCTGGCAAGATGAACTGATTAGATTTTAGTGTCATCATGACTTAGTTTGAGCAAATAGTAGCTTAATTACATACTGGTTAGGGCTCATTACCACAATATCTCCAGAATGCTCCAAGGTCTTTTGCTCAAGTTTGGCAGTATTTTTATCTAGCATTGTTTGAGCTTGGTGAAAGTCAAGGCTGCAAACTCGTTTGCTGGTGAGAATATTTCGACATGTTTCGCTACGTTTTAGTGTCGCATCCTGTTTATTGACGTAATAGAGATGGTCACACATTCTATCCATCAGTCTTCAACCTGTCTGGCCCACATATTGTTTGTTGCACATTCTGCATTTTTATCTAGCATACCAAGATGAACTGATTAGATTTTGGTGTCACCATTACTTAATTCCAACAAATGGCAGCCTAATATTTTTTTAGGGCTCGTTACTGCGATATCTTCAGAATGCTTTCATGTATCTTTCTCAAATTTTGCAGTATGATTATTTTGTATACCAGGATGATCTGATCAGATTTTGGTGTCATCATAATCTAATGTGAGCAAATGGCAGTCTAATTACATGTTCATTAGGGCTCGTTACCTCGATATGACCAGATTGCTTCAATGTGTTTTGTTGACATTTTGCAGTATAATCTATGTTTAACGGTAATGAGAAAATGACTATAGCAGAGATTAGCACTTTAAGGGTTAATAATGGTTAATATACATTATGTCATATCTACATAATGTCCTGTCTATGACAATTTACATGAAAAAGTTTTAATATCTACTACAAAAATATTATAGAAAATAAATCTTTTCATATTCGTTGTTTTCAGTATGAAGCCTTCCTGAGTAGCCATCAAGAATTTACAAATGTTTAAAATTGCTTGAATCATAAACTGTCACAGACACAACAACCATTCCAAACACACTCATGAAAGGATACTTTCCCTCAATGACAATATGTATTGTTCAAATAAAGACAAGTGTGGAAGGCCTGAGATAGAAAGTTGCACAATTTGGGTGATCCTTTTATACTTTGTGGGTACCTCTTGTTGAAAATCACACATATTCCTATTTTTTGTCCTACAAAAGATGAAATAACCTGAAACATGTTGCTTTATAATGTCTGTTTTGGGCTCTTATGATTCCCAAGCCCTGACAAACACAGACAAGTTTTACCAAATTTAGAAAATAAAAAGGTAGTCTGTGCATAGCTGTGATTTAGCACATGGTATAAAGCCTCCTGTTCCACAAGTTGGTGGAGGGGCTGGCATTGTTCACTGTGTCTGTTCAGTGTTTCAATTGGCTGCATATATCACTGTCTCTGTCCCAGTAGATGTTGTCTCAAACTACTGAACCAGACAGCTTACCAAAAGGATTAAGGAAGTTACATTAATGCAAAGCAAACAATCAATAATAATTTTGGTCAGAATGCACTCATGCCTGGAAGCTCAGAGAACAGCTTGCTTCCCTAACAAATCATGCTACATTCAATCTCGGGTCAGTCTCGGCTCACATGCCAAACTTTACATGTATAAGTGAGTTACTACCAAAGTTGAAAAAGATGATTATTTCTTACTGTGATGATGAAGGAAGCAGCTTAAACACCATTCATATAACTTCTTTCTGTGGAAATGATAAATGGAAATTCACATTTCCAATTGATGAAGACCAAGGCCAGATTGATGTGACACAAGTGGTGAGGAAAGTCTTGACAGAGGGCAAGTGGTGAGGAAAGTCTTGACAGAGGGCAAGTGGTGAGGAAAGTCTTGACAGAGGGCAAGTGGTGAGGAAAGTCTTGATCACAGAGGGCATTGCATTTCAAATGTAGAATAAACACAACCAGTGTTTCCACAGCTCCTGGGTTTTGCCAAGGGTTGCCTTGCAGTCATTGCGTACTATATGAACTTAAAATCTACAAGTTCTTAGCTTAACAGATAAAAGCCAACATTTCATTAAACGTGCACATCATAATTGTGTTTTGTTACATTTGAACTGAATCATCACTTGTCATTTTAAGTGTTTCAGGTATATAAAATTTAAATCAGGCTTATTCGTTGTGTAGTTCAAAATACATTTCAAACTACTGTAGAATCTCCCTGAAAACGTTAGAGTGAAGGGGAAAAAACATCAACCAAATAAGTTAGGCTGCTGACTTATTGAATACAGAAACATAAGCAATTCTAACAAGGTCAGGAAATTATGCTTGCTATTTTAAATATATGATCTCTTTAGACTGCAGTCTTAACTCATTCCATACCAGTCCCTGATTTTTCTGTATATTTACCCAGATTAAAGATGACAATTGCATATTTAAATTCTTCATGAAAAGAGCTTTCGTTCAAGTAATAACATGCCTATAGCCTTAAGTCAATGGTTCTGGCGATGACCAAGGCCTGCGACCATAGTATGGAATGAGTGGGGTGGATTTTGCTACGGATTTTTACACTTGTACATTTGTTTCTAGTCTGTGGAAGTGGTTTTTAAAATTTGACATAAATCTATGAGTGTACCTTACACAAAAAGATGCTGCTTCGAGCTGGACAAATGTGTCCTGTCCATGACAACAACTGGTGCCCTGTCCGTGACAAGCCGTGACAAGACTGTTTTCCTAAAAAAATTAGTATTTCTCACTGGTTTATGTAACCAACTGTACACATTAACAAAGAACAGTGTTTTTAATAATAAAAGGCTACATTTTATTCCAAAAGTCTCTAAACTTCACAGAGTTTTTTCTTACGTATTGATGGTCACAAACCCTTGTCCAAAACCAGTTCTGTCCATGATTTGTATGTCTTGGACTTCAAAATCCAAAAATTTGACCCATTGAAAAAAAAAAACAAATCTTTGAACATGTGTATAATGCCATATAGATTGTACCTGAATAGAAAACTTGTGATTCATTAGTAAGCAATAAAACATGGCAGAGATATGAGAGGTGGCGCCACCTGCACTATTGTGTAAAATGTAGGTCAAAATGTGAAACTCTTGCGACTTAATGTTTGATAGATCTTCATGAAATTAAGTGGGATTTTGGAGCAGGTCAAAGTCTCACTTGCATATAATACTAGTGGCGCCACCTATAATTTGATGAAAATTATGAGCCAAAACGTGTTTAAAGATATAAAATTCCATATCTCGAAAAGTAATTGGATTAGGGTTGCCAAATTTATAGCACATATAGGCCATGTCCAGTGCAAGCATGTTATGTAATATCAGTGACCTTGACTTTTTTGGAGGTCACCAGGCCTGTAAAGATGAAAGAGGTGATTTTGTAATAGCAGTGTATAGCTTGGACATCAATGGGAGAATTGAGCCTCCAGATCAAAATTGCCCTTAATTACATTGTTTGTAATATTGTACTTGATGACCTACTTTTTGGGTCACCGTGACCCAATGATTATGGATTTTTGCACTTGTCCAAGTTAAATTTTTCTGTTCAGTAACCCAAAAATTTATTTCCCTGATTTGAACAAACAGACCACGTATGGAAAGCTTGAGGAGGGGGGGGGGGGGGCACACATTTTAAACAATTTTTTAATTAGAGTTGAAGGTCAAGGTCAACTGGCCAGTTGGAATATAGCCCTGGGTAATCTTGTGAATGCCTTGGCATCCTTAATTTTTTAAGGATCTTCGTGCAGTTTAGTGGGATTGTAGAAGAGGTCAAAATCTTGGTTGTTTATGATACTAGTGGCGCCACCTATAATTTGATGATAATTTAAAGTTGAAATGTCATGAAAGATAGAAAATCCCAAATCTTGAAAAATAATTGAATTAGACATGCCAAATTTATAGAATATATAGATCATGTCCTATGCTAATATGCTATGTAATATCAGTGACCTTGACCTTTATCTGTGAGATCACAAGACCTGTTCAGTTGGAAGAGGTGATTTTGTAATGGTAGGATGTAGTTTGGACATGAATGGCAAAGAGAATTGAGCCTTCAGATTAAAATCGCAGTTGAGTACATTGTATATAAAACTATTTGGTGATCTACTTATGGGTCACCGTGACCCAATGACTGTGTGACTTTGACCTGTTTCAAGGTCATTGAGCACTGAAGAACAGGACATTTAATTCATTATCTTGATAAAGAATAAGGGGAATGATACCAAATGTACCACAAATGTATATAATTTTAAAATTTGATATTGCATAATATTGATGACTGATTAATTTTTCAAGGTCGCTGAGGAATACATTTCAGGAAATGATTTTTGGTGATGGTGGTCGACAGAGCATTAAAACTGTGGGCCTCTTGTTTTAGTGTTAACTTAAACCTTTAGTGACATTTAAATGTCAAACTGACATACATGTATTGGTTTATATTTTTGCAATGGTGGATCCCAAGTCTGTAGTTACTATTAAACATAAATGGGAAAGTACATTTTTTTTTTTTTTTACGTTCTTAATTCTGACTCTGAAAGGTCGGGCTTACATATTGGCTTATAGCTTGGTAATACTTAACTTTTGGTCAACTACTGGTAAGTATTAATTCAGTAGATGGAAGAGCGGCGAAGTCTGCATTAGGAGAAGCAACAGAGTCAAGTCAGCAGAGCAAAGGATGACCACGATCCCCTTGCTTTTCACCTTCATTACCAGGAAACTACCTGCTTTATATGTGACTGGGCTTTCACTAAGGGCGGTATCTCCATGGGGGTGCTGTACACTTTTAGGAAGCTGACTGGCATGCACACCTGCATGGTGAAATGTTCAGGAATAACAGACGGACTATAGTAGCCCTCAATAATCTCTCACCAAAACATACATGAAGTCGCAACTAATGATAGACATGGCTTGGTCATGGAATTGACTTAATTTACAAGTTGTGTGGACTGCAGAACTACAACTCTGCTGGGTTGGTTCTGAGAGTAGTTCCTTCTGTAGTCAGTAGATGGCTCTTGCACAGATGATCCCCGAAATTCTTGTTTTCACCAGAGGACAGTGGCCACTGGCTGCAGTGGATCTGAAAAGTGGAGCCGCCTATTCAGGGATATATTGCTGAACTGGGCAGTGCACGGTCAAACTGCACCTAGGTATTCTAGTGAATTCAGAAGATTCTCAAAGAAATATACACATTCTGTTAAGAATAAAATGAAAAGTATAAAAATGTTAATTGAAAATAAATAAGTAGATAAATTAATTAATCAAATGAATACCGGTCAGAAAGTAATTTTTTTTTTAAAAATCCCACCCTGTAGCAAGATCTTTTTTCAAGTACCAAGAATCCCAGTCAATGTAGGATAATTTTAGTTGGTAATCTAATACACATGGCCTCTCCTAAACTGTATCGTTTGTACACGATCATGTGAGTAGTTATCACTTTTTGCAGGGCAGCAATAGGGATTTTACAGGGTCAGTTAGACCAAGTTAAATGTACTAGGAAGTGTATAAACTGAGTTTTCATTACAATCCAAGAAACATGCATCAGTAAGAACAACTGGACACTGTTCATTTTGTGACGTGAACATGAATATACAAGAGAATCTCCAATTAAGCCCACCTCCACAGTCCTATATTAATATAATATCACCAATTATTTAGAACCCCGTTTGTATTTGATCTTAAATAATGCAAAGAAAAGAGCAGATTGTGATACACAATGAAAGAAATATGTCAACTGTTACCGCCTGGTGATAAAAAGGTGCAGGGTATCACCCGCCAAAAGACATCAGTAAATTGTATTGCATTCTTGATAACTTGGTAATCTGGAAGAGGGCAATGCCATATTTAAGCAGAACCCTCCCCCCCCCCCCAAAAAAAAAAAAAATAGCGGGGAGGGGTACCACAGGGATACAGGGGGCGAGAGCATGTCATGCCAGGCAGCGCCAAGGCCACCGACCCCACTCACTGCCACAAAGCTTACGCGTTACGCTTTTTTGCATCAAATCAATTTAGTTCAGATACTGTTTCAGAACTTCCTGGCATTAATGAATTCTTTACATATTTATATCCGTGGGAAGTAGACATAAACTCCTGGCGAAATTATTACATACTTATGCTAAACATGCATGCAAGAATGACTGAAAAAATGTGACTGGGCAAGACGTGGAACCAGAATAGAAGTTACCACACCCCACACAAAGCTGCATTTGAATTAAGCACCATAGTTCTTTTTATGACCACCAGATGGTGTACAACCACTGCAAGATCTGCAACCTGACCACTGATCGATGGTTACAAGATAAAAAATGTATTACCGGTGCTGCATAACATTATCACAGCTCTACCCTCGTGTTGTGCTTAAATAGTGCAAGGATCTACGAATATGAATCCCACTTTAAAAAAAATCGATGTCGTTTTGAAGTAAATGTACTTAAAATAACTGCTAGTACTTTATAGGGTACGTGTTACTGACACATCCTGAGTCGGGCAATTTGGCCAACATCAAGCTACACAAACGTAAAAATATTGTTATAATACCCCTTTCACAAAAAAAAACTACATTAAATTTGTACATCAGGAAGAATCGAAGTGCTGAAGATATCCTAAATCAAACTCACATGAACAAAAATTTTAATATCAAGCATTTTCTGTAGTACTTCACTAAGACTCAATAAATCTTGGAGGGTTTTGTTTGTTTGTGTGTTTTGTTGTGGTCTTTTTTTTTTTTTTTTTTTTCTTTTTTTTTTTTTTTTTTGTTTATTGTTTTTTTGTTTTTGTTTTTGTTTTTGTTTGTTTGTTTATTTTTTTTCAAATGTACCAGAGGTTTGCTCCAGTTGGACAACACTGCTGCAATATGCAGAGATACACATATGTGACGGGATAATTAAATCCTTCCATCGAAGCCAAATTTAGAAAGCATTATAGATTCACATATAGGCCTAAACCAGGTTCAGTCCAGCACTATTAAACCTGCCCAAACTGTGGCCTGATTTGTTGATTGTCGGACAGGTGCAGGCCCAGCACCCCACGTGGCATCTTGGAGTACCACTGGCAAGAGAAAGGCAAAAGCTCTGACCAAGGCTTTTATCACCTTAGTATGGGATGAGTTTGCACAGGTGTGAATGCGAAATGTACTGAGCCTGTGCATGCACGTCTAAAGGAAGCGCCAAAAGAGACATCAGAATGGCGGAATCCCGCACCACAACAAGCAGAGGTTGTGCAAATCGTCAAAGAATAAAGGATTCCAGAGCAAGTGTGAGGACTATGAACACAATAAGGCCTGCTCTACTAAAACTATTGGCGCAATTCTGAGAAGGGGGTAAGGGGGTGTTTTAGTACGCTGGTACAGGTAGTTACTTTTCTAGGGTACGTAGCACGGAAAATAAAAATCTTTTAAAATTTTGGATAGTACGAAGTACGTAAAATTAGAGGGCTCCCAGTACGCCAGTACGGTAAATAAAAAGCCCCAGTACGCCAGTACGGGAAACCCCTTACCCATCCTCTTCTGATAGCAGATTTGTCTTAACTAGTCCGATTTGTTTATCATAATATGCATCAAAGTAACATTTTTCTCTAAGTGGCTGGAATGGACACGGATTTGGAGACGACTAATTATGGAGATTGATAGTGTTCACTTGAAATGCCGATGAAGTTTTATTTGTTGGATCAAGATATTAAATAATTATATTTGCACACATAGGAACTATCAACAAGTGAGGGTTGCGTGAAGGCAATGTGCACAGTTTGCTCATATATAGTACAGATTTGTAATTAACAGACACCAACAATAATTTTAGGAAGAATAAGTCCAATGTTCACATAGCCATGTCAATTAATCTACTTATCTCCAAAAAGTAACAGAGAGTGTGTGCGTGCGTGCGTGCGTGTGGAACGACAGATCAATGAATGAAATGGGTATGGCATTTGGAAGCTTAGGGGTATACTTTCCACCAAACCTGGAAGGGCAAGTGTCAAATGGTATTCACATAGCCATGTGAATCCACTCCTCTTCAAAAAAACGAAAAGAGTAAAGCAGCCCAATGAATGAATATGTTATTTGGAGGTGTTGGGGTATACCTTTCTCACACAAATTTGGAAGTTTAGGTGTAAAATAGTAGATTGTAGTTGCATTCTAAGCTTTCAGTCAGTTACAAATAAACTGCATTCTTGTACATTTCGAAATTACAATATGGTACGTAAATATGAAACACTCCCCTCCAAAAATGTAGTCCATCGTTCAATAAATGGATTATTAGCCCAACATTTTTTAAAAAATATTTTTATTATCAGATAGAGCTCATACAGTGCATAGCATGTTATAATCGTACATATAGATACAATAAGAGACATGGACATGAGAGGTATGTTGTACAAAAGTGATCATCATTCTGATTATATAACAAAATATTTCCATTTATCATCATGTTTTTCAACCTTCAGTTTCTTAGTTGCAATATACCTTTCTATTCTTTTTGTACGCTGAACAATATTCTTGAATCCATATATATTTGGAACAGTGTTCCCATATTTGCATGCATTAATGTATTTTTGGCCCAAGATAAATATCAGATTATATATTGGTTTTATGTTTTTGGTACCCATAAGCACTTCTTTTTTATCAAAACTCCCAATAACAACATCGTTTACTTTACAATGACTGAAAACTTGCTGCCAAAATAATTTTACAAATTCACATTCCCAAAATAAGTGTTGGAGAGACTCTATCTCCTGATTACAGAAGCTACATAAGTTTGTTTCAACAATATTCCATTCATACAACCTTTTTCTTGTATAGATAATTCTGTGTAAAAATTTAAACTGGAAAGAACGGATTTCTGCAGATATAGTTGATATACATGTATATATCAAGTGAAAGCTTGTGTCGAGTTCATCCAAGAAAATTTGGCAATCTAGTTCCTTTTTCCATTTCTCAACTAGTAATTGAAAGTTTCCTACATGAGGTTTAAGCAGTTTTGGGTATACAAATCTAGGTACCTTTCCTATGTCTATGATACAATCTATATTTTTTCTTTGTTCAGTATTATGTACAGCTGAGGTTTTGATCATGTCTTTCCACGCAGCTGGAATTGCATATATGACTCCATAATAAGTAACAAAATCCACTTGGATATTGAATTTTTGTGTAAACTCAGCATATGACATTATTGTTCTGTTTCTGTTCAATAAATCTTTAATACATCGAACACCTTTATCATACCATTTTCTGTAAAAAATTGTTTTCTTACCTATCTTTATAAATGAGTTAAACCAAATCGTTTGACCTGTTACTTCAGTTGCACTTTCTGGATTTTTAAAATTATAGTTACTCCAACTTTCAATCACTTCATACCAAAATTTACTTTTCATATTACGAAATATATCCTTAACATCATCAGCATGAAAGTTGCATTCCCATAAAAATTTGTCTTGGCATGGGAGTTGCTTAAAGACTAACTATTTCCATTTTGCATTCATATCAGATAGAAGCCTTTTAACCCAGGCACACTTAATTGCTAAAAACTGTGAAAATAAATGCGGTATACCAAGACCACCATCTTTGGTTGATGCACTGATGTAACTTCGTTTAACTTTATCTGGCTTGTTATTCCACAAGTATTTATATATCAACCTTTCTATCTGTTTTGTAATTGCCAATGATGGATTTGGTAAGACTGATACTAAATACAAAAGTTGAGACAATGCTAATGTTTTTATAATTAAAGTCTTGCCAAACAAGCTCAAATTTCTTTTATCCCACATATTAAAAATATTTTCTATTTTTTCCAACTTTGGAATATAATTAAGTGACTCAAGTTTATCTCTTTCTGGTGTGATTTTCACACCTAACAAAGCTACAGGCACATTTGTCCAACGTAGGTTAAGGTTTTCTGAAAAAAATTATATCAGTATTTTGAAGAGAACCGATTCTCAAAATATCTGTTTTCGTTCTATTTACTGTCAACCCTGAAATATCTTCAAATTTTTCTAGTATAAAAAATAGACGGTCTAGGTTATCTTTGTTTGCCAGGAGAGTAAAAGATGTGTAATCGGCATACTGAGATACTTTATATTCATGTACATCTATTTTTATCCCTTTGACATTTTCATCTCTTCTAATAAAATTTCCCAAAATTTCCACACATAAAATGAACAGATAAGATGAAATGGGGCATCCTTGTCGCAGTCCGCGCGACAAGGAAAAGGGTTCTGAAGTCCAGCCGTTATTAATTACCGAACTTTTAATGTTTGTATAAAATAATTTTATCCAATTTTGAAATGAGGGTCCAAAATTAAAATATTTTAAGCTTTTTTCCAAGAAATCCCATTCTAAATAATCAAAGGCTTTTTCAAAGTCTATCAGAACTAATAAAGCTGGAATGTTTTCTTCTTCTGTGCACTCCATAATATTCAGAGTTCTATTTATATTTTCACCAATATATCTGTCTTTTAAAAAACCTGTTTGATCCTCATGTATAATTTCATTCAATACTTTTTTATTCGAAAAGCTATGCATTTTGCAGCCAACTTATAGTCTTGATTTAACAATGATATAGGTCTCCAATTTTTTAATTCCAATATATCTTTATCTTTTTTCGGGAGGAGGGTTATAATACTATGTCTTTGCGACATTGACAACAGACCTCTTTGATATGACAAATTAAGTGCCTCTAGCAAAAACTTTTTGCAGTCAGCCCAAAATACTTTATAAAATTCAGCTGGAAAACCGTCAGATCCAGGAGATTTATTATTTTTCAAACTTTTTAATATTACCAGTGCCTCAGTTTCCGTTATTAATCCTTCACAGTTCTCCTTTTGTTCATCTGACAGTTTAGGGATGTCTTCATCTTGTGGAAAAAAATCAATCTCTGTTATAGAGTTTCCTGGATTGGAGACATGCAAAGCAGATGTGTACAGATTACTATAAAATTTGTTTTGCTCCTGTAGTATTTTTGGGGGGTCTGTTGTAATTTCATTATTTATTCTAAGCTTCTTAACTACTCTGTTATTGAAATTCCTTTTTTCGAGATTAAAAAAATGTTTAGTAGGTTTTTCCCCCTCATCATACCATCTAACTCTACTTCTAAGTATAGCTCTTCTTGTTTCTTCTTCCATTATGGTCTCTAAATTCAATCTTATCTCCTCAATTTCTTTCTCAATTACTTCACTTTCATTATCCATATATATATCTTCCTATTTTTTTAACTGTGTTTCTAAATTTAGTATTGTTCTTTTCTTCTCTTTTTTCCGTTGTGAGGAATATTGCATTGTTTTGGCACGAACTTCCATTTTAATCATTTCCCATTTAAGTATGGCATCTTCATCCTGGTATATTTCTGCTGTTTGTATTATTGTTTCTTTTATCAAGTTAACATATTCTATTTCTTTTAAAAGTGAACAATTCAGTTTCCAGTAACCTGGACCTCTCTGTTCCTGACTTAACTTCAGTTCTAGAGTAACTGCAGAGTGATCGGATTTATATCCAGGAGTAATTTCACTCTTTTCAGTACAACCAACTAATCCAAAAGATACCAAAAAAAAAAAGTCTAATCTACTGTATATAGGATAAGGGTTCTTCCTTTGCCAAGTATATCTGCACACATCTGGGGTTGCCTGTCTCCACACATCAACCAAGTCAGTTTCTTCCATCCAAGACAAGATTACACTTTGGTTTTGTAAATGAGTGGTTGCTTTATCTAGATCAACATCTAATATAACATTGAAGTCTCCCCCAATGACTCTATTGTCGTTTGGCAAAGATTCTATATTTTGTATCAAATCTTCAAAAAATTCAGGTTTGTCTTCATTATAGCCATACACATTTACCAAAGTTAATCTTTCTTGATGTATTGTTATATCTAGAATAAGATACCAACCTTGGTTGTCTGTAATAACTTTATGGATATCATATTCAAAATCATTCTTAAATAGAATACACACTCCCCTGGCATCAGACTGTCCGTGACTAAAAAAAATATTATAACCCCATTCAGCATACCACTGCTTCTCAATCTCTAACGTACAGTGGGCTTCTTGTAACATAAATATGGATGCTTTCTTCTTCCCAAGCCATCCAAATATCTGTCTTCTCTTTTCAAAATCTCTGATTCCTCCCACATTAAATGATATTATCCCAAGATTATGTTGCCTGTGCATTTGAAACATTGACCATCTTTTGCCTTTATAATGAAATGCTCTATCTGAAAAAAAAACTTATGAAATATACTTTGTTAGAAGATTGGTAACTTACAAAAGCATTAGTCATAAATTGTGTGCAGGTGTGCAGTTGGGGCTCTGACCTGAGCCCCCTAAAAAGAAAAGAGAAGTGCAGTAAAAGAAAGATTGAGGTCATAGGAGAATTTCAGCCAGCACATGGCCAAGCGGACAGGACAAGAATAGTTTACCCATGTTCCAGTTACCTCAACAGCAGTGGTTCTGTTTCAAGACAAGCAACTAGTTTACTCAAAATTTAATCACCAAATTGTGGTATTTAAGGAGTAGGTGTAAAAATATAATCATGCAAAGCACAATTATATACCATTTAGCCCAACATTTTGCTGGGATCACTCACCATTTGCCAAATGCAACGTTAAAATGTTTCATTGATTTCATCTCCGATGAAAGGAGCTGCATGTAGGCGATATTGGCTACAGATTGTTGAAGTCTGCGCATGAACGTAACTGACCCGGATGTGATGACTATAAAGACGTACACCTGGGCATTTTCAGGTAACAGCCATCTTTGAAGGCGCATGGACTTTCAAGTATTGATGGAAACATGTTGAAACTATATCACTTAAAAGAACATGATCCACAAATTTCAAATTTGATTATAATGTCAACTGTCTGAGCTAATTGTTAAATAAACATTAAACTCAATGAAAAACGTCAAATTTTGGACCCCTTCTTCAAAATGGATACTTCTTTCGGTTTCGTACAATCCTCAAATTTTTGTCACAAAAACATGCACATTAGTGTGTCTGGAAAAGGTCGGTATCCAGTGATTTGTTTGTTTGTTTGTTTGTTTTTGTTTTTTTTTTTGTTTGTTTTTTTAATCTTGTTTGGTTTTCCAGATATGTACTTTCAAACATGGAGGGAGTGCAAAATGTTGAAACATCAGGATTGTCTTGTCAAAACTGCAAAACAAACGCTAATGAAAAAAATCCCTTATTTTTTTTGAGCCAGACTGGTGTACATTATTTCTGAGAGAAAAAAAATGAACACTGAAAAAAATCCGAAATTAAATGTATCCACTTGAAGAAGGGGTCCGAAATTTGACATCCATCTCGTGTATCTGAATGTTTATTTGACAGGTAGGGAAATATTTCTAGATTATAATCATATTTAAAATCTTTAAATTGGACCCTTTCCATTTATATATAGTTTCAACATGCGTCCAGTGGTATTTTTCACTGTATAGGCATTGAAAGGTGGTGATTACCTAAAAAAATGTTTTGGTGTATCTTGTGTCGTTAATTAAACGGTACTTCTACACAAAAATTGACAATTTCGACAACATTGAGTCTGAACTAGACATACGGCAAAGATACATAATTATGATTGCACTTTTCGTTTTGTCTTTTTTTTTGTAGAAAGGAGTCGTCAAAACTCCCTTGCCCCCACCTCTATAATTTGCACAGGTCCATCGATTGAATAGTGAAAAAAGCACCAGAACATATTGTGTTCTATAGAATATAACCTCATTTATATTCATGCCCCTTTTTTGTTCAGTTTTCAAAAAATTAATTAATTATATATATACATATATATATATATATATATATATATATATATATATATATATATATATATATACATACATACATACATATGTATATATATATATATATATATATATACATACATACATACATATGTATATATATATATATATATATATATATATATATATATATATATATATATATATATATATATATATATATATATATATATATGAAGGGGCGTCGCCAAAGGCTTCATTGCCCCCATCTCTAAAATTCGCCCGGGTCCATCAACTTACTAGCAAAACAAGAGGATCATGCTCTGCAGACACGTGATTAGATGACCATCACAGAAAAATATTTCTGAAATGCATTATTCCATGACCTTGAGAAAGTAGGTCAAGCTTATCCATACAATACATCAAACTTCCACATGATACACATTTGTGGTGAAGACTCTATTTGGTATCAGCAGCCTTAATTTCCTCAACATACTGAATTTAGTGTCCTTGCCCTCAGTGCTTAATGACCTTGAAAACTTAATGAAGGTCACCCAAAATTTTACAATATTCGACTCTTGGCCTCATGCATATTTGGTGTAAATTTTGTAGTTCCACTTCAATTTATTATCAGAATAATGAAAGTGTATTCTGATACTCATGATATTAGTTCAAATTAATACCAATAACGGCGGCACCAGTTTTCTGCACGACGACTTTTGTATGTATAATGCTCCTGTTATGGTATTTGGATTTACGTACAGAAGTCTCGACGTAATCACCATAAAATAATCCTGAAATGCATTCATTCGGTGACCTTGAGACAGTGAGTCGAAGTAATCCATGCCCGAGATCAAGCTTCCACATATAATACACATTTGTGGCATATTTGGTATTGTTAGCCTCGTTCTTTGTCAACATATGGAATTTCCTGTACGTTCTTGACGCCAGTTCTTTAAGACCTTGTGAAATTCGCCAACGTTGCTCAATTTTTTGCAAAATTTGACAATTTGCTTAACACATCTTTGGTGTGAAGTGTTTGTAGTACCATATTAAGAATCAGTATAATTAATTTAACGTGTTTTTGATAGCAGTGATGTCAGCTGCGAGCAAAACCACGATTGGCGAAAAACATCGCAAGACTTTTGGATGTATGATATTGCTCTAATGGTACATGGAAATATATCTACAAGTTCTACTGTAATGAACACCACAAAAGAAAAAAGATAAAACATATCCTGGAATGAATTCCTCTGGTGACTTTGTGAAAGTAGGTGAAGGTTATCCATATTATGCAATAACACTTGCGTATGATACATATTTGTGTTATATTATGTCTTGCTGGTTTTGTTCTATCTCATCATAGTGAATTTAGTGTCCTTTGCAACAGTCCTTAATGACCTTCGAAATATGTCAATGTTGCTCAAAGGTATACAAAATGTAAACATTGGCCTGGCACATAATTCATGTACATTTCGTCGCGCCATCTTAATTTATTATCAGTATAATAAATGTGATATGCTTTTGATATCAGCAGATTAGTTGCTGTTTGAACCACCGCTGCCAACGCCAGGACAACATACGCTGCAAAACCGTTGGCAATGTGATATTCCTAAATGGTATTTGGATAAATGTCCACAAGTTGTAATGACAATGACAAAAAATCTTTTCCCGAAATGCGTTCCCTCTTGTCACCTTGAGGAAGTAGGTCAAGGTCATGCATATTAGGCAATATCAAAATTTACACATGATACACATTATAGTGTATTATTTTGTTATTGTTAGCCTTATTCTTTCTCAACAACTTGAATTTAGTGTCCTTTAGTGAGTGCTTATGGCATTGAAAAATAGATCAAGGTCATCCAAAATTTGACCACTGTCCTAATGCATATTTGGTGTAAATTTTGTAGTGCCATCTCGATTTATGATTAAATTAAAAAATTTGATGTGTTCAGGACGCCTTAAATGTTAGTTCAAATTCATACCACAGGTGGCACTACTATGAGCACGTGCCCCGTTATCGCATATAATGATATGTCCTCAGGTTCAGATATAATGAGCAATTGCCAAAAAGAAAAATAGTTTCCTGAAATGTATTTCCACAGTGATCATGACAAAGTATGTCAAGATGACCCATATTATGTACTTGAAAACTTCGCCACACGATACGTGATTGTTGTACATTTGGCAAAATTAGCCTTATATTTTCTCAAAAAAGGGAACTCTTGAAGTCTCACCATATTTTGCTTTCACCTGCAGTTGGCGCTAATCGTACTGTTCTCCTTTGACATGCAGGCCTCCAGAATATTTCGACAAAATCTCATAGGGTCCATTGAAAATCAAACACACACAAAGCTTTTCAAGTTTTCTCTCTCTATTATTATTATTATTATTATTATTATTATTATTATTATTATTATTATTATTATTATTATTATTATTATTATTATTATTATTATTATTATTATTATTATTATTATTATCTATTTTGGGGGGGGGGGCTGTATTACAAAAATCCACTTGATGGTGCCACCATTAACCAAAGACAATCGGATTTTCAAATATATCTATAATATCAAATATATCCAAAGATTTCAAGAGGCTAACTCAAACATTGTAGACGCTATCGTGTTGACAAGCAATCAATTACGGAGATATGGATTTAGATATCTTTAATTTTGCCATCTTTAAAGATATTATACAGACAGACAGACAGACAGACAGACAGACACACACACACACACACACACACACAACACACACACACACACACACACACACATATATATATATATATATTATATATATATATATATATATATATATATATATATATATATATATATAATTCAAATTTCAGATATTTACAATTTGGAATAAATGTTCAAACGGCTTGCCATGGATGAGTGGTTCGGTGGTTCTCTTCGTCATTTGCCTTGATCACATCGTTGACTGCGGACCGTGTCAGAAATCTTGCAGAAAGTGCAATAAGTCAATAATTATGCCAAATATTAATTAACCGATTTGACATCAACATGTTCTAAATTGTTTGTTGGGGACAGTGACCTTTTGGGAAGTCGAGTATTAAGACAAGTCTTTCAAACACAGTTTTTGATATTGTAGACAATGGTTGTGTTGTCATGGATAGCCTAAGCTGTCCGCAGCACCATTCCTGACCTCTGGTATTATAGAATCCCATGTGTCACCTCTGATGGCCAAATAATCGACTGTAAACCCTGTTTCACCTATGACACCAAAACATACAAATATTCCAAACTGGAACATCTGCACTGACGTGAAAGCTGACTTGTACAGTGAATTGTTATGTCGGTAAGAAGAGTTTACAAAACGTTTAATGTGCTTGATATAGGGTTTGGCTTGTGACGTCATGACTTATCCCATTTGGTACACGCAAAGCAAGATGCTGGGTTGGTGGTAGTGTTACAAATATTGATCAATTTAGGTCTCAACGCTATAGATGTTCAACAAGTTGGCAGTGTTAATACCCACTATGGTTAATACCCACTATGGTTAATACCCACTACCGTGTCCAAATTCACACAAGGAAACCACAGTCAATTACATCAACAAAAGGACAACATTATATGTTGTTGTTTTTTTCATTCTGGTGTCTTGTTATGTAATTACCGGCGTTTTTCAAGAAAATGCCGGACCTTTTCACCATAGGTCCACATGTGGCAGCACCCAGTCACATAGTTAACCGTTAAAGTGTGGCTAGCCACTTTCATGGCTTTCTTCCCAAAATGCGTAGGGCCAAGTCAGGTGTGACATAAACACATTTTAGACTACTGCAAATTTTTTAAGAAAGCACATGGAAATCTCAGTATTTAGCTGCTCGAAAGGAATACAAATAAATCCAGTCAAAACCATTGAGAGTTGAAATTACAGAAAATTTATTCATTGAACCGTTCAGTATCTATAACAAATGTTGAAATGCTTCACATATTTTGAATATTCTGAGGATCATGATATCCCATGGAGGGATATTTCGGGTAGCCTATCACTACTAATATGAATAATAAGATTCAGGCTCACCATATGGCTACACGATTAGCAATGTGTTTTGATATGACATGATACTGACAATACATGCAAAGTACTGGCTACATGGATAGCAATGTGTCTTGAAATGACATGATACTGACAATACGAACAAACCACCTGGCTACATTGATAGCAGCGATGTGTGTGCCGTCAGAGAATTTGGTGATGCCAGTCGGTGTAACTATCTGCTCATAGCCTCATCAGTTCCATCCGGATTATCCAGCACGTCATCACAAATATAATGCTCCGGGCTGCAGGTTTACATACCAGAGTGGAAAAAACATACACGATCACACCAGAACGGAAATAAAATAAAATTTTCGTAATAATCACAATCCCAAAATCACTTGACCAGAACAATAGCTGTAATTTGACTTTATTTGTTTGCAATGCCATTGTATGCCCGATCATTTACAGCTGGGATCAGGGGCTCACCGGGTCAACATGAGATAGCCCGGGGGAAAGGGCTTTTCATGCATTACCCCTTTCCTGCTGATTCCGCCCATGTGTAATAATATTTATGTCTGGGTGCCGACCCAGACGTTTAGTTTTTCCAAGAATTCTTTTCTTTCTTTCTTTCTTTCTTTCTTTCTTTCTTTCTTTCTTTCTTTCTTTCTTTCTTTCTTTCTTTCTTTCTTTCTTTCTTTCTTCTTTCTCTCTCTCTCTCTCTCTCTCTCTCTCTCTCTCTCTCTCTCTCTCTCTCTCTCTCTCTCTCTCTCTCTCTCTCTCTCTCTTCTTGACGACCAAATTTGTCCGGAGTTTTTCTCGGTCACTAGTTTTCCAAGAACCACCAAAGTTGCCATGGGGACTGACCTACCAGTAAAATTGTGTACCTGGTTTGGAATAGTCATGATGTTTAAAATTATGCAAATTAGGGACAATTAAAACCTTAAAAGCTCCCTATCTTCCAAACTATTGCAGATAGACACAGAATATCAATGTGCATGTATAGGTTTGTGACACCTGCCAATATAAGGACAGTAAATGAAACTTGTAGAATTTCAAATTTTGCTAACTAGAGGCATTGAAAAATTTTAAAGTTGAGTATCTCCAAAACTATCATCGATAGAGATGCCATACCAACTTGAATTTATTTGTGGCCATACCGCATCCAATGAACCATGAAAACAGTTGTGGGATTTTAATTTACGCAAATCAAGTAAATACGCAAAATTTAAATCTTAAATAGCTTTAAAACTATTATAGATAGATGTGTCATTCCAATTTCAAGTAAGAGGTTTGTGGCAAAGCCACGTCCAATGAACCACGAACCAAAGTTGCACGATTTTGATGTATGCAAATCAGGTGAATGCACAAAATTTAAATCTTGAATAGCTTCAAAACTATTACAGATAGAAATGGCATTCCAACTTCACTTTTTGACATGGCCACATCCAATAAACGAAAAACCAAAGTTGTAGCATTTCAATTTATGCAAATTAGGCTAATATACAAAATTTATACTATATTGAACAATGGCAAAGTGTAGCATTTCAAACTTTTCTCATTTTGAAGGCACCCAGACAGATTTGCTGTGAAGCAAAAAAAAATCTAATTTATCTTCTGCTTTAATATTTTATGAAAAATGAAAGTTAACAGAAAACATTTCAGCTGAAAACTATAGATGACTTACCGTGCTAACACATCCCAGGCTGACAGCTTTCTTTGGTTTGGGTTAACTGTGGTCATTGCCCCCGTGAAGGGAAGTTGTTGACTCTTGGCTCTCTTTTTGACTGGGGCAGGGTTAAAATTCCTTGGGGACTGGACAACCACATGATGGCGCTGTGTACATTTTTCGTTTATGTTGCATATACTTATCCAGGTTTATTATCATAAATATATCCACTTGAAGGTGACCTTCACTTATATAGTTCGCCAAATGCCTAAACAAGTGCTAAAATTATTCCCGACTCTCATCACAAGCAGACGCTGATAATTGTCGAGCTGTAACTGGCACATAAAATATTTACAGGCAGGTATATGCAAATGAGTGTCACATGCAACTTGACGTTTTCAGCTCAAGATTTGTCTAAATAGCAAGGCTGTTGCAAATATTTATGGGATGTCTTTCCTTTGGAAAAGTGGACAACATTTAACATAAGAAGACTGAGACAGTCCTGTGCTCAACTGATCTTGCATGCAATAGATGGAGTGGTCGTGTAACCTTAGGAGTTAGGTCAATGTCACCTTTCTTGAAGACTAGCATGCACAAATATCAAAGCGCTGACTCAGTTTTCAAGTTCTCAAGTAAACACTTAAATTCATGACAGTAATCCTGTGGCCCTGGGAACGAAGTTAATGTCACTGATGTACCGTGTAAATCTGACCCACACAGGCAACCAAAAACATAGAAACGCATAAAAATATAAAAATCATTGGAGAATGATCACTTGAATAAACTTTGTGGAGCCCTCCCCCCCCCCCCCCATTTAAGTATATCTGTGGTATGGAGAAGTCGAAAATGTGAATTACCATAGCAATCCCCCATTGAATCGACTTCTTTGGGTATCAGTATGGATGTATACTTTAACTAATAGGTACCCGTAATATATATATATATATATATATATATATATATATATATATATATATATATATATATATATATATATGTATATATATATATATATATATATATATATATATATATATATATATATATATATATATATATATATATATATATATGCGTGCGTGTGTGTGTGTGTGTGTGTGTGTATTGCAGTTAATATAACCGTTGAAAACCAAAGAGTAACGCCACCTCGTGAGCAATTTTGTCTGATCCTTCCCCAAGGATTTTTTTAACAAGTTTCTACATAATCTGAGAGACACTTTTATAGACGTCAAAATGGCAAAGCACAAAAAATATATGTATCTAAAAAAATCACAGGACCACCTGTTAAACAATTCAAGTTCTTTGGGTACCTAGGAGTGAAAAGCGTGTCAACAAAGTACTAAGTTAATTGGCCTGAAATATTGTAAACATTGAGGAAACAACATGTTTACCCCTAACCAAGCTGGTTGACTCAGTAAAGAGGTGGATTCACAAACCAAATCCAGTTAGAAACTAGAAAAGAAGATTTGCTTCAAAGCAAATCTGTCTTTGTGCCTTCAAAAGTTGTAAATATTAAATGCTATGACTTTTGTCTGGTACTGCACATTCCATTAAGCTTATGGCTGGATGAAAATTTCAAAGTCCAAATGACCTTGACCTTTGACCTTTAGAGGTAACATGTAATTACAAAAATGTACAGTGTTACAATACCTACAATTTAAGCCCAACATGAACCAAATCAGATGAAAATTGACTAAGTTATGGCTAGATGAAACTTTCAAAGGGTTAAATGACCTTGACCTTTGACCTCTAGAGATTACATGTTCATAACAAAAATGTGCAGTGTTGCAATACGTACATTTGAGTCCAACATGATTAGAATTGGATAGAAATTGGCTGAGCTATGACTGGATGAAAATTTTGGAGGTCCAAATAATCTTGATCTTTGACCGTAAGAGGTCACATGTAAATTACAAAAATGTGCAGTGTTAAAATAGCTACAATTTTAGCCCAACGTGATCAAGATTGGATAAAAATTGGCCAGCTTCTTGCTAGATAGAATTTCAAATGTCCAAATGACCTTGACCTTTGAACTTTGGAGGTCACAAAAAGAAATTAAAAATGTGCAGTGTTTCAATAGTTACAATTTGAGTCCAACATGAATTGTATAAAAAATTGACCGACTTATGGCTGGATGAAAATTTCAAAGGTCAAATTGACAATGACCTTTGACCTTTAGAGGTCACATGTAAATTACAAAAATCTGTAGTGTTAGAACTGCTACAATATGAGCCCAACATGATCAAAATTGGATAAAAAACTGGCCGAGTTATAGCTAAAAGAAAATTTCAAAGGTCCAAATGACATTGATCTTTGACCTTTAGAAATCAAATTGTAAATTACAAAAATGTGCAGTATTAAAATGGCTACAATTTGAGCCCAATATGATTAAAATTGGATAAAACTTGATCGAATTATGGCTGGATGAAAATTTCAAAGGTCCAAATGACCTTGACCTTTGACCTTTAGAGGACACATGTAAATAACAAAAATGTGCAGTGATGCAAACATACTAATTGAAGTTGGAATGGTTTCCTGTATCTACAAAAGTTTTGAAGATATTGAAGATTGAGATTTTCAAATGGACCTAATTTGTATAATTTTCAAAACCGTTGAACCTCTTTACAAAAACTCGAGACTTCATGTATGGAAGTATAATCATGTCAAGTTTTCAGTTTCTACGTGTAATACTTTTCAAATGAAATGTCGGACAAATTTGCCTGTAAAGAAAGAAACAGAAAGAAAGAAGAAAGAAAGAAAGAATTCCTAGAAAAACAATATGTCTGTGTTGGCACACAGACATAATGACAGTTCCACCATTCTTACCGTCTCATGAATGCAGTTAAATGGCAATTTTGCCAAATTTCAATTTCTCTGAGTTGCCGGCGATGTAGCCTGCCATACGGCTCTGTTGAATCCTTCAGGTGTTAAAAAATTGCTGCTTCTTCTGTTGCAAAGCCATTATGTTAACTTCCATCGCCCATTTGGGTATCAAACTGATACTTTTCACAAATTAATGAGAACCACATAATGTAAACCCTGCTCGCCTCTCATGGTTCATGAACAACGAAGCCATGCTCATCCCTTAGGGCCCATGAACAACGAAGCCATGCTCATCCCTCAGGGCCCATGAACAACGAAGCCATGCTCATCCCTCAGGGCCCATGAACAACGAAGCCATGCTCATCCCTCAGGGCCCATGAGCAACGAAGCCATGCTCGTCTTTCAGGGCTCATGAACAACGAAGCCAACAGCGTTTAATGCGATTTATTTAATTGAAAAAAACGGATAACATACTTCCGAGATGCACCTGCTGCTGAATGTATACAAATATAAACATATATGTGCCATACATAAATGTGATATGTTTGTTCTCAAAACAAACATGTACTGTTACCTCTTCAGGGTTTAAAGACCTTCCATGTAAAAATTATACATCCTAATTATTTTGTATTTTCAAAATGTTCAGTCAGGCGTTTTTGTTCAGTTAGATGGCTTAGAAAATTATATAATGGTAAAAGAATAAATCAAGTTGTGAATGAAAATATTTTGGAGGAAAATGTATAACGTTTGAATTATTCAAGCTGAACTTATGTGACCAAGGACTTTTATATATGAACAGTTACTGAATGAAGATAACTAAAAAATATAGAGAACACCCAAACGGTTCACCATATCTTGTTTCTGCGCTGGTCCGCAGGGCCAGCTCTTATCATATAGGATACTTGCCTCCCTTTGTGTCTCACCTGTCCACCAAATCAAAACAAGATTTCAGTTGCCATAAGGACAAGACAAATATTTTTTCTTCGTCCTGATTGGCTGTTCACTTGTCCCATATTAGTGAACATGCAAATTAGTGGACCTCGTACACACAGTGCTGCCGTCTGGTGATCAATCATATGAACATAATTTTGAGCACACTGAAAGTGGAACTAGGAAAGATAATTTACTGCATAGCAAATCAGTGTGTGTGTCTTCAAAGCATATTGGTATGACAGTGTACAACTATTCCATAACACAGGAGTAGAAGTTGGAATGGCATCTCTATCTATCATAGCTTTGAAGTTATATAAGATTTAAAATTTACAATGGTGCTATTTAGCATAATTTAAATTGCTACGATTTTTACTTTTAATTCATTAGGCGTGCAATGGTCAAGAACCCCCTAGTAGAAGTTGGAATGACATATCTATCTATTATAGTGTTGAAGATATTCAAGATTAAAAATTTCGAATACTGCTAATTAGCATAATTTAAATTGCTACAAGTTTTGTTTTATATTCATTACATGCGCAATGGTCAACAACACCCTTGGTAGAAGTTAAAATGACATCTCTATCTATAATAGTTTTGAAGATATTATAAATTTTAAAATTTCAAATGCTGCTGATCAGCAAAATTCAAATGGCTACAACTTTTGTTTTAAATTCATTAGATGTGCACTGGTCAATAACCCCTAGTAAAAGTTGGAATGACATCTCTATCTATTATACTTTTGAAGATATTCAAGATTTAAAATTTGAAATGCCCTAATTTGCATAATTTTAAACATCTTCATTCCTCTGTATAAAACGGTCAAACTCCTTGTAAGGAGGTACAATCATGCCAAGTTTGGAGTTTCTATGTATAATAGTGTCCGAGAAAAGTGTCGGACAAAATTGCTGGTAAAGAAGGAAAAAAGAAAGAAAGAAAGTAAGTAAGAAAGAAGAAAGAAAGAAAGAAAATAAAGAGAGAATTTCAGGAAATACAGAAAAGTGTGTGTTGACACACACACTTTAATAAAGAATTTCAGGAAAAAACAGAAAAGTGTGTGGTCGCTTTAAAAGTATTGTTGGTCTACAGGGCCAATTATGTGGTGTGCATATGAAGCTAACCACATACTACATGATTATGACATGGTGTTAATCATGCCATTACATTAACTATAAACAACCTCTTTTCTTGGCAATGGAACACCATCTTGCAGACAAATAAAAAATAACTAGAAAAGGAGATTTCCTTCAAAGCAACTGTGCCTGTGACTTCAAAGCGTGCAAAAATTAAAATCCTACAATAAATGACCTTGTGTGCATTGACTGTATATTCAGCATAAGAGACCATGACAGTGACACAGACAGTCTTTTTAATGTTGAATCTTGCACGCAACCTGACTTGAAATATGGAATTAACTGTGCATTAGAATTGAAATTGGATTGTCAACTTTATCTTTAATCAATTTGAATTTTAACTGATCAGCATTACTGGTGTAAACCTAAGCCCAGCAGCTAATACTGCAGAGGCTCACTCGGTGCCCAGGTGGCATAGAGGCTCCCCCCCCCATTTTGTTTTGATTGAAAAGCGCTGTATCACATGATGGTCCTTGCATCCTCTCTTTTGATGGCAATAATCCATTTTCATAGGAAGTTGAATCTTTTGCGAAGATCGTATACTTGCCTTTCCAAGACATAAAATAGAGGCAGTCATTTAAATATTGTTTTCTGCTCAAGCAGACATTTTTGTTTCAAATCATTTAAAACAAGAATAGAATGGTTTAAACTGGCGATCCAGGAAATAAGGTATGTATATACATCGCACTATTAAAACAAAATCAACACCTGTTGCCTTGAAGCAAATTGCTTATAACTTTGGTTCAAGTTTCATTGGTTGCACCTGTAAGAGAATCATATAAATTACAGATAAACTGGCAATTCTACTTTTTATAAATGTAAAGATATTAAATATGGAAGGTTTTCGATTGCCCTAATTTACATATTGGTAGGTATCATAAACCTATCTGCACAACTTGAAATTTTCTGTCTACAATAGGTTTGAAGATATGCAGCTTTAAATTTTTAAATGCCGCTAATTTGTATAAATTTTAACTTCATATGAATTCAATGTAAGGTGCCAAAGTTTACCGCAGATGCTGTGTTCCCACCAATTGTCAAAGCTGTCGTCGTTTCTTTCTTTCTTTGCAGTATGCGTTGATGTATTGACAATGATGCAGTGGTCGAGTGTAAGAAGGCATAACAGTTTTCCAGAAGTTACAAATGATGGGATTGTCATAAAATGGGAAACGACCGAACACATTTTCTGAACAGTGTTGTTTCTGATGACATACTTTTCAAAACGAAAAAAATAATCTCAGGAACAATTTTTTCTAGAAATTTAAGGTTTAAAAACACTGTTCTCACCGCGGATTTTGGTACATGGAATAAAACACCAGCAAAATGTTTGCCGTGACAGTCAGGGTCCATTACGTGAAACTATGCAGTTTCAATTTGGAATGAAACTATTCCATAGCTGTAGGGGTATTCACGAATGCACAAGGAACTGCATATCACGATCAGTAGTTGAAACCTGTCTTGAAAGACCACTCTAGGGATGTCCAAATTGTGGTCTCGGGACAAAGTGGTCTCATTTGAGTGGTGTCGAGACAGAGCCCACTCTATAGAGTTTGTATGTACGTACCACCATCTTGCATAAACGTTCTGTACCACAGTTGCGTGAACAACATTCACAAGTGGGTATATGCTCTTTCGAGCTTCACGATTCTGGGACGACAAACTATTCTGCACTGATCGAGTCCGATAGCAAAAGCGAGAGTGAGGTTTTGGTTGAGTGATGCATCGTTGAAACCATGTAATACAGCTCAAGTTGCAGGATACTAAAAGCAAAGACCCTCGAAAGAGTCTTTGCTAAAAGTAAGCCTCTTTTTGTCTGTGGACCCAAAGACCTGTGTCCCTTGTTCTACTGAAGAACAGGCTTTCAGTGGCGGCAGATACATATACATCTGGACGGTTCACACTCGATACTAAGTCAGGATATGGTGAAAAAGGATATGTACGGTACATATTCAAATTCAACACTCCTGCTGCAGTGGACGTCAAAGTTAATCACGGATTATTGACAGTGCATGATTTTGTCCATGCAATTTAGAAAGAAGATTTACTGTACACCTTTTTTTCCAAGCTATCATTTGACAAAAATGTTAAGGTTCTTTTAATTCATACCGTATCTTTTGTGCAAATTCGCCACTGATAAAAGAATTCACACAAAATACATGTACTAAAAAGGGGGGATTTTTGCGTGGTCTATGGCGTTGCTAAGCAACAGGTACATCAGATCCAGGAACATAAAAACTGAAAATTTGAAACTGCCCCTGACAAACTGCCGACATTTTACTGCTCAAGAAGACATGCAGTGAGATCTTAAGCCTGATGGCCCATGCACTGGTAAACAGACTGTCCATTTTATTTCATGGAAACCAATTCAGATATTTACATTCAAATAGTCAGCAAAACGTGTGCAAAATTAAATGAAAATGATATGATTGATTGTCAGTCTTTCTGTATAATTGTACATGTTACGCTAATGCTTGAATCAAAGCTGCAACGATCGAAGGCTGGAATAATCTAAATGGTATGCCCTGATCAACTATCTGCAGCAACGAGCCTTGTCCTTTTTTCTCATTTCAAGCTAGAGCTACGGTTCGAAAATTATTGACAGTAAAACCAACAAAGAAATGAACATGATAATTTATTCAAGACCCGGCTCAATCATCAACCGAGTTGACTTAACCATATTTCAGAGTTGACTTTCAGGTGCACTGTCTTGTATATCTAAATACCCCACCCAACATCTGACACCTTCTTGTCCCTAACACTGCTGAAGAAGTGTGAAAACAGTGAAAAACGAAGCATCAACAAATACATGTACTTCCTCTCTCAATCTTACCTTTTCGTGTCACCCAAACAGCATGTCATGGGACTAGTTTAAAGCCATGAAAGAATACTGCCATGTACACAATGCTCATGTTACATGTTGTATATGTGTCTTTTTTCCCAGAACCACTTCCTAGTAGTCATTACCCTATTCCCTAGTCCGAACTCTTTACTATCCATAAGCTAACCTGTCCCTGTCTAACCTATATACATATGGAATTACTATTGTCCATATTGCACACGTTCATCTGTAAAATTTTGACATAGGCTGTATCCGCCCGAATGAATTAAAGGGTCTTCAGCGCGTAACTACTCAACATGTTTCGGAGCCTTTTATGTGTCTCAAGTTGCATGACAAAGTAAGATTCATTTTACCTGAGTAACCAGAGACCCGCTACCTGCCACCTGTCCCAGGGTCCACTGAGGAACCAGAGACCTACTACCTGCCACCTGTCCCAGGGTCCACTGAGGAACCAGAGACCTACTACCTGCCACCTGTCCCAGGGTCCACTGAGGAACCAGAGACCTACTACCTGCCACCTGTCCCAGGGTCCACTGAGGAACCAGAGACCTACTACCTGCCACCTGTCCCAGGGTCCACTGAGGAACCAGAGACCTACTACCTGCCACCTGTCCCAGGGTCCACTGAGGAACCAGAGACCTACTACCTGCCACCTGTCCCAGGGTCCACTGAGGAACCAGAGACCTACTACCTGCCACCTGTCCCAGGGTCCACTGAGGAACCAGAGACCTGCTACCTGCCACCTGTCCCAGGGTCCACTGAGGAACCAGAGACCTACTACCTGCCACAGGTTCCACTGAGAAACCAGAGACCTGCCACCTGCCACAGGTTCCACTGAGAAACCAGAGACCTGCCACCTGCCACCTGCCACAGATTCCACTGAGGAACCAGAGACCTGCCATCTGTCCTAGGTTCCACTGAGCAACAGACTTTTGAGGGGTGGCAGATGGGATATACATGGGTTAAACATATCAAACATCTGAAGTGTATGTTGCAAATAAAAACAAGTTGCTGTTGGTGGATCCACACAGTGTACAGGACACAATCAATGCCAGATCGACATTATATGGGGCACAATTAATGCCAGATTAACAAGACCCTCACCATGGCACGATTATAGATGCACATCAGAAACATAGAGCGACCTAAGGGGATCCTATGGAATGGAGGCAGGCTAATAGACTACAGTCATAAATCTTTCTACTTTACATACTAGTGTAAAAATCTGCAAATTCAATTTTTAAAACGTGGTGTGAACAGCACATCATACTTATAAATATCACAAAAACACGGTATGAATCCCAGCTCAACATTATTTAATAATTAAAATGCGAAACAAAACCTAATGCCAGCTTAAAAAAGTTGTATCAAAGGTGCTCTGGCCCGGGTGATATCATTGTACATGCTCGGTATATAGTTCTAACCTGAACTATCAGACAGTGCACCTCTACATGATTACTGATAAAGTAACTCTGTATTGCAGGAAACTCGACTGAGCTGTTCAGAAAAGAGAGCACATGCTTAAAGTACAACATTTTTCACAATTTCCACTGCAACCTCCAAGTTTCTGAATGCGTGTCGCCATTTGGTCCTACATCATCAGTACTTCAGTAGCGCTGTCATTGTCCTGGCTACCTGCTACACGAACTGAACGCTCGGCACCTAATAGTACACTAACTGTACTTCTCACCCGTCCGGACAGCTCGGTGCCTTATAATACACTAACCCTACCTCCCACATGTCCGGAGCGCTTGAGATCTATACCTCATAATACACTAAGTGTACCTCCTACACATACGAAACGCTTGGTACCTCACAATACACTGACTCTATCTCCTGCACGTCCTGAACGCTCAGTACCACATGATACAATAACTATACCTCCTACACGTCTGGAACGCCCGGTACCTCATGATACACTCACTGTACTTCTCACAGGCCACACGGTACCTCATACACTAACTCTCTCTCCTGCACGTCCTGAACGCTCAGTACCACATGATACAATAACGATACCTCCTACACGTCTGGAACGCTCCGTATCTCATAATGTACTAAATTCACCTACTACAAGTCCGGAACGCTTGGTACTTCATAATACAATAGTTCTACCTCATAATGCACTAATTCGACCTCCCACACGTCCGGAACGCTCGGTACCTCATAATACATTAGCTGTACGTCGTACACGTCCGGAACGCTCTGTACCTTCGGTTTTGTGGGGAAGACTGGCAGCACATTACAGAAAAGCCAGCAGTGCAATGTAAGCTGTTTCACGTTTTACAAACATCAGTAGAAGATTGGTCACACCATGGTTTAACATTTAAGATTGGTCATGTGACTTTACATGCCTTACATAGGTGAAATTGAGTGATTAAAGGATGGAAACAGTCAGTGTAACATTTCACTCAGTGTGACCAGTTCTATCAGGGAGGTGTATGATGATCTCATACTCCTCCCTGGTTCTATTAAGTAGGCCTGTATATTGACAATAGGGTTTGTTAATGGAACTAAGGTAAGGTTGATGTATCATATAAATCAAGGAATGCTGGATCACTTTATATCTGGAGTGGAATAGTCTGGTTCTTTCAGGGGCGTAGTGGGTCATGGACAATGCCAGAAAAATTCCTTCCAGACAAGTTTGCCATGCATTACATATACTTTTGACGATGATTTTCCATTTCTAACTCGTCTTGTGTCATGCTTGCCTGCCAGGACTGACCTACGATCGCCTGTGTTTTTGTATGGGCGATTTTGTTGTTGAATATTGTAGGGGAGCCACAGTCTATCTCCATAGGCAAGTGTTATGCTAGCTCAGCGGGATAAATGCATTTCTTCTTTCCGTTTTTCTTTGTTAATGCCCGTGTGTAAACACAAACATTATGTTTTCTCTGGGCCGCATTATAGAACTAATACCACTGGACATCAGATCAAAACCAGACATTGATATTAAGTTTGTTAAAGTAAATTAAAAACTCATTACTTACTTTAGCATTTGGTCAATAAAAACTAAAACAGTTGTTGATAATGGAAAGACCTTTTGATTTTTTGTTACAGTTTTGACGCAGTAGAATTTAACGAAAAGCGCAAAGTTATGCGAGCTTTTTCGAAAGCAAAAGATAGTAATCACGGACCTCATAGCCAGGAACTATGGGCTTCATATAATCGGCTTCGCAACCAATATCAGGAGCATCTCCATACTGCTGAAGAGCAACATAATAGCAAATTAAGTAATTCCCTTAAAAGTCCCCAAAAGAAAAATAAAGAATAAAGCTTGGTGGAGGACTGTTAAATACTTTTTAAGTAAAAATCATTGCCAAACTATACCATCCTTGCTTTGCGATGGTAAACATATAACCGATAATGCTTCCAAAGCTGAAGAATTTAATGTCTTTTTCTTTAGACAAAACAACATTGATACATCAGCAACCCGTAACCTCACTTCTCCCGATCACCCAACTAATACTATCGGAAATTTGGAAATTTGTGAAAATGAAGTACTTGATATACTTAAATGCCTTGATACAACAAAAGCTACTGGTCCTGATGGAATAAGTCCCAGACTCCTGAAAGAAGCCGCCCCGATAATTTACAAACCACTGACGAAATTATTTAACATGTCCCTAAATCTAAAGCAGTTCCCATCCATTTGGAAAAAAGCACATGTCACACCACTCCACAAAAAGGAGATGATAACTTATGTAATAATTATCGTCCTGTGTCCTTATTAAGCTGCACAGGTAAAATATTTGAAAGGGTAGTTTTTAAACATGTTTTCAACTTTTTTCGCGATAACATGATCATTTCAGTCAATCAATCTGGTTTTATGCCTGGTGACTCGACAGTCAACCAATTACTTTCACTTTACCACGAATTATGTAGCCATTGACGAAGAAAAAGAAGTGCGAATTGTATTCCTTGATAAAAGCAAAGCTTTCGACAAAGTTTGGCATTAAGGTCTTTTATATAAATTGGAGAAAAATGGTGTAACTGATAATCTTTTGAGCTGGTTCCAAGACTATCTTCACAATCGTAAACAAAGAGTCGTCCTTAACGGGCAATCCTCTAGTTGGGGTACCATTACTGCCGGTGTGCCCCAAGGTTCCGTTTTAGGCCCCTTATTATTCTTAATCTATATTAATGATATTGTGAATGTTGTGAATTCAAATATCAAACTTTTTGCTGATGACACTTCGCTCTTTCTTACCATTGACGATCCAGCCCATGGTGCAGCGATCATGAATAATGATCTTTCTTCTTTGGACGAATGGTCCAAAGACTGGCTTGTCTCCTTTAACGCACAGAAAACCGATGCAATGCTTGTTTCCTTTAAGCACGCACGCGATCACCCTCCTCTCATCTTCCAGGGTCACCAACTTGAGAATGTACACGAACACAAACACCTGGGGCTTACTTTAAAATCAAATCTAAAATGGAATTCCCATATTAAGGAAATTGTGGCTAAAGCATCTAAACAGTTAAATATCATGAAAAGCTTGCAGTATCGTTTAGATCGTGAAACACTAGAAGTGATTTATATGTCCTTTATCAGACCTATCATGGAATATGGCAGTAAAGCCTGGGATGGTTGTGCACAAGCCGATAAAAAACTCTTGGAAGATTTACAATTGGCTGCGGCCCGTATTGTGACGGGAGCAATGAAAACAACGCCTAGTGAGAAGCTGTATGAAGAAACGGGATGGGAAAAATTATCTGATCGAATGGAAAGGTCCAAGCAGATCATGATGTACAAAATTGTTCATAAATTAACCCCCAGCTATCTTTATACTGCTCTCCCAAATGTCCCAACTCCGGTGGACAACCCTCGCCCTACCAGGTCAAGTTCTAATTTAAGATCGCGCTCTGGGTTACCCTCCTTTGATTCCAGAACAGTTTTCTTTGAAAAATCATTTTTTCCTTCCGCTATCAAATTATGGAATCTACTTCCGTCGGAAACTAGAAACTTATCGACTCTAGCTCAGTTTAAAAGGAAAATTTCCACTCCCAGATCATATCCCGTCAGATATCCAGAATTACTTAATGTTGGTAAGAGACATTTATCTATTATACACTCCCGCTTATGTATGGCCGCAGCCAATTAAACGAACATCTGTTTAAAATAGGTATAAAAGAATCTGCTATTTGCTCATGCGGAGCAGCTTCAGAAAGCATCTGGCATTACTTTCTTACGTGTCCCCGTTATGCTGCTGCTCGAGATATCCTTCATACATCAGTTAGCACTCTGGCACCATTCTGTATAAATACAATTTTGTTTGGCAGCGATGTTTGTAATCTTGAAGACAATATCAGCATTTTTCAAGCAGTACAAGAATTTATTGAAAAAAGCAAACGTTTTCAAAGTGGAGCAGTAACCTAGTTTTTTACTTGCAAATCTATTGATATTTTGTGCAATCCCGGCGGTGGTAATCTATATGCCCCTCTGTCTGTGCTCGTTTTAGTGGTGTTTATCTCTTCTATGTATCCTCCGCTACACCGCTCATCGATTCCTTCCATTTACTGACTCGATTAGCGATGATACTCAGGAGTTGTATTGTGCCGTTCGTCCTGTTTCTGTCATTTCTCTGCAAGAAGGATTGATATAGGGCCACGCCCTGCCTCCTAATTGTATTTCTTCAGAAATAAAATACGTTTAAACCAACGTATCTCCATTGGATATTTTACATTTATACATATGTAACATGGTTCTGGTAACCGATGTAAGTGTTTGTAAGTGCGTGTCAATCAAATACGTGCTGTCTAAATAAAGGTTTATTATTATTATTATTATCATCATCATCATCATCATCATCATCATCATCATTATTATTATTATTATTATTATTATTATTATTATTATTATTATTATTATTTAATGTCAAAATGACATCGTAATGGCGGATCTGGAGTCTGATTCTGTGAAATCTTGATGCCATTGAATATTACTTGAGTAAGGGTATCACACTGTATTAACTAACTTGATCGAGTTCCCGTTGAATAGCCTGTAACATGCTGTTGATGAAAGTGACGTTTGGCGTGCCACCTAGTGATAAAATTGGAACTATTGGAGGAATTACAGCAATTCAAAGTTCAGACATTTTTAAAGGCGTGGAGAAAATATTAAGACTTCTGGAATGTTTAAAATAGGAATATTGTGAAAAATGTCGTAACCTTGTATTGTTGCGCTAACTTGTATTTAAACTCACATATCTTTTGATCCACCTCCCAATTTCTTTTCCTAATAGCGGTCCTGTATGTTTTTGCAAATGTGTGATAGTGTCTTAACATTTTATTGCAGTCTTGTTGTGCATGAAATTGTTTTTGAATGAAATATGAATACACCAACTGGCATCGGACTGCACTGCAATTTGTTGGCGTTGTTTTGACCACGCGCCAGCTCCACTGTTGTGGGCCTACTTCGTCACAGAGGGTGGGAACTGTGGATCGTTTGAATTTTGGAGTATGCTGTAACATGGCTTGCAGGGAGTCTTCAATTTCTTGCAGAAAGTTTATGCACTAACCTCTCTGCATGGAGCTAAAACCTCTTTGCAGAGAATACATGAGTAAAACTTTCTGTACGAAATTAAAAAACTGTTTGCAGAAAGTTCTGTGCATTATCTCCTCTGTAGAGTATTTTGTGCATAAACTCTCTGCAGAGGACGAAATGCTCCCCGCAGAGGATTAAATACTCTGTGCACAGGATTAAAAACTCTCTGCAGAGAAAATATGAATATTTTCGGATGTGGTTTGCAATATCAGTCGTGCGTCAGTCAATGGCGCGATGCGGTAGGTTCCTCCGGCGATGAACCACCCGGTGAGTGTCACAGTCAAGAATGACTCCCAGGACACCACTGAAGCCTAGTCAGATCATCTTCATGTCATCTGAGTGTATGCCTAATCTATTAACCACATTCACTGTGAACACCTCACCAACACACACACACAAAATTACATTCTGCAATGTTTTAATGTGTTCCACAACATATAATGCATTTCGTCACTGCACTCACCATCCTGTTCTCAACAGCATATTACAATATTTTTAACAATTATTGTCATATATATGTAATGTGTTTTCAATTTGAGAATAACGTTTTGTGTCCTTTCTTACACTTAGTTTGCATTTTTCACGTTTGCCAATATCAAAGTGTCCTACTGAGGTACTAGAAAATGGAATTGTAGGGATTTCTGGCATTAGTTTAGCGTTGTTGATGCGAGTTCATACCTTTTTGTACACGTTTGTTTTTCTGAAATTCTATTTTGGTTGCTCAGAGCGTGACTAGTGATAAATTGACATAATGGGGATTTGGTCGAGCGGATATGTGCGTTTTCCCATTTCAGCTCGGCGACTGGTGCCAAAGGTTGCCAGTTCGAGTCTCGCTCGTTCTGAACATAAAATAATTGGTCATGCGTGTGACTTAAAACATTCATACGTAGTACTTAAGATTAAGAGATTTAGCTGTGCATTGAAATTATTGTATTGTATGGGGTGCACGGTTGGCCGAGCTGCAACACGCTCGCCTTTCACCTCTGCGGCCCGGGTTCGATTCACGGCCGGGGAAGCATGTGGAAAGAGTTCCTACCACTCTGACTGTGCACGGTGGTTTTCTCCGAGTCCTTCCGTTTCCTCCACCAAACATGTAGGTAGGAAGTATACGCCACGATCTGGGCCATGGTGAGTGATTAATATAGGCTTGGCAATCCATGTAAAAGATATGTGTCTATACTTTTTTTATTGCATTGTATTGTAAATATATCTATTTTAACTGGATTGACTACAATATGTAGCAAATAGGTTCGCCAGACATGAAGACGCACAATATAATAATTAAGAAGGCACACAGAACAACACGATGGATTGAAAGAAAAGTGTCAGGAAGTGGGTGATTTATAGCATTTGTGGTGAGTAGGGTTTACCATTCTGGGAATCTTCTGGTCTTCCAATAAAATGCACACAGCTCTAAATATATTTTCATCTCTATCTTCAGATCCAAATATTGAAAATTCGAGAAATCTATGCGACATAAGATGTAGTAGTAGGCCTGGCCTCACACCTGACGCTACGATATGCGATGCAATGTTTAAAAGCTGTCTTTTTTGGACCAGCATATACTTAAGATTAAGAGATTTAGCTGTGCATTTTACTTATCCAGGTCGTGAGGCAAGTGCCAAAGTACATCTATGGACTACCATTGGAGTCCCGAGTTTGACTTATGGGATGGAATCAGTACATCTGACAAATCAGCAACATAATTGTTTAAATTCTACCCAAGCATGTATTTTAAAAGCATCCATGGGACTCGGTAAGAGATATAGACATAGTAAGTTATTGAAAGCTGTAGAAGTTCCTTTAATATCAGAAGTTATCAAAGCTAATTCTCTCTCCTTGTTATATAGATGTTCTAAATCGAACTCAGTCTATAGGTCATTATGCTCTTATCTTCTGGCTTCATACATGGTGAAAGGTAACCGGGTACTACACACATTAGTAGACCGGGTTATCAGCAGTGGATCTGCACCGCTCAGCACGTTTCTTTACACGGCTGATCAAGTAATGCCCTCGCCGGAAGGTGAAAATGATGGAGTGGTCGATTCTTTACGTTATTTGGTGCATCACCCCTCTTTCAATCAGAGAGGTAGCATTCAGCATAATTTAGCTACACTTTTATTGAGGTCCTTCTAACTCTAATTGTATGCGCTCTTGTGTTTTGCGGGGGGTACCGTTGGGTGGGGCGGTCCAGATCAGGGGCTCACTATTTCAGAGCTCCTGGTGTGATCTCGGCCCATCAGGGGAGCCGCTTACCATGCACATGGGCGCCCTCTGTCGAGACATTGGGCAACTATAAAAGTCATGATAAGATATACATTATTATAAATACTTACGGTGCTCCGGAACATCGATACGTTTCTAGTCAATTATCATTTATAATATTTTGTGTGTAAATAGATGTATGGTTTAGTTATATGATTTATCCTGATGTATTTATTTACTATGCTCCTGGCTAGTTATTACCCTGTGTTCATGTAGATGTATGATTTATCTCGATGTACATGTATTATGAGTTCCTCGTTCGCGGGGGTTTAATAAATTCTATTCTATTCTATTCTATTCTATTCTATTCTATTCTATTCTATTCTATTCTATTCTATAATCAGGGAGGTGAATTGACATGACATGAACGTCCCTGATATAATTTACATAAAATAATTATGTTCGGCATGTGCGTAGAATTGAGCAAACTGACACTCAGCTGAATTAAAAATATTAAGGTCAAACAAGTGTACGTTTTATTAAAGTAGGCTTACACCCAAACAAAGTTGGGTGTGTCAGACGTTTGCTCTATTAGTCGGTGGGTGTACCAGACGGTGGGTGTGCCAGACGTTGGGAGTGCCAGACTGCGGGTGTGTCAGACGTTGGGTGTGCCAGACGTTGGGTGTGTCAGACATTGGGTATCAGACGGTGAATTGTTGCGGCCTAACTATATTTTAACCGTTCATCAACCATTTTTCATGTGAACTGTTAGAGATAAATGAATAATGAAGGTATTCTGTTTTTTATTCCACTTTTTCAAATAATTCCATATGCACGAAAAAGTACTGCATCTAAGAAGTAATTGAAAGGCTCTTGTTACTGTGTGTGTGTGCCTTTTTGTTTTTGCTTTTTTTTGTTTGTTTTTGTTTGTGTTTGTTCGTTTTTTTTTTCTCCGAGGGCAGGAGGGGTGAGGGTGCATATTTATCAACTCTCTCGCACTGGCCGGAAGACCATTTGGGGGATTAAAAATTGTTAGAAATTATAGTGATTTGGGGCAAAATTGTCCATTTACTTTGTCTCAATGCACCTTTAATAAGAATCTCCTGGTCACACACTTTGGGGTGGGCGTGGGAGTGGAGTGGGAGTGGGAGTGGGAGTGGGGCCAGGACCGGGGCTGGGGCTGGGGCCGGGGGCTGGGGCCGGGGGCTGGGGCCGGGGGCTGGGGCCGGGGCCGGGGGCTGGGGCCGGGGCCGGGGTGTGGATGTGGGAGACAGAATGGGAGTCGAGTATTGTTAACATTCTTAGGGTGTGTATTTTTTAACATTACAATTTCTTGGATTATTAACATAGTTGATAAATTTTCTTTGGTTAATAAAGATTTCGGGTTAACAAATATTATTTTCTTTGCTGCAAGTATCCCGAACTAGCTGTGTGTGAGCTTGTATGAAAAGCCATATATCTATTTTAATTAAATGTTAAACAAAGAAAATATTCCAAATGGCCACCATTGGTAAATGTGTAATGTGCATTCTACGAGTACAGGCCTGATTACAAAGTCTGATAAGTGGAATATGTTATGTATAGAGAAGTTAATCCTGTCTTGACGCATGATGTTTACAGTACACACCCCGATGCTCACATTCCTGAATATCTTCTGTTGTTTTCTCGTCTCGGTATATCATCACCAAGACTGAAACTGGAAAAGAAGATTTGCTTCCAAGCAAGTCTGTCCATGTGGACTAAAAGTGTACCGGACTACCTGTTAAGATGCAGGGAGAAAAGGAAAGAAATAATAGAGTTTAGAAGGCAACAGGTTAAGTTAGAATTCCAGAGTACAGGGAGGAAAGGGAATGGTGGTAGCCCTTATAAGGGCTCCCATGGGGGCTCCATGGGAAATGCCTGAGCCTTAGAGGCTGGGATGGGGCGTGTGCGGGGAGGTTTTTTTTTTTTGTTGTTGTTGTTTTTGTTGTTTTTTGTTTTTTGTTTGTGTTTTTTGTTTTTGTTTTTTTTGTTTTGTTTTTTTGTTTTTTGTTTTTTTGTTTTTGCTTTTTTTGTTTTTAAAGAGTGTAAGCAATAAGTGTGAGGGGTTATACCCAGGACCAGGGGCCCACTGCAGCTGTAGAGAGTGGGTGTTGGACCCTTTGCCTCCGCTCTGGTCCTGGAAAACATGGCAGCACAAGCTGATAAGGATTAGCGTGGTTTCCTCCGCCTCAACTACTTTTCTTTTTTCTCTCTAGGCCACCTGTGCCCACAGGACCGCGGCAGACCAACGGAGAGCCACATCATCATCATCATCGTCGTCGTCATCATCATCATCATCATCATCATCATCATCATCATCATCATCATCATCATTGTGTGCCTTCAAATTTAGCATAAATTTAAATGTAATACAGTTTGTTTGTGGTTGTGGCTTGAGCACAAACATATGAATGACATTCAGAAAGGTGCCTCTATCTATAATGACATTCAGAATGGTGCCTCTATCTGTCATCACTCTGATGATACTCAACATTTATAACTCCTCAAGTGCCCCCAATGAACATATATTAAAATTCAACTTTTTTTTTTGCTTGTGGATCTTTGGTACACCAACAGCACACACACCCACAGCACACACCTAATCATTTAACTTGGAATGGCACCTCTACCTTTTACAGTTTTGAAGGTATTATTATGGCACAAACCTATGCATTAAATTTGGAATGGCACCTCTACATAATCTAGTTCTGTAATTGTTCAACATTTGACTTTTCAATGGTCTCTAACTGGCATAAATTGGAGTTCTACAACTTTTTTTGTTCGTGGCTCACTGGGTGCGCCCACAGCAACAAAACTTGTCAATTAAAGTTGAATGGTACCTCTACCTATGAATAATTTTGAAGATATTCAACAAATAAACTTTCCAAGTGCCTCTAATTAGCATAAATTAAAATTCTACAACTTTTGTTTATAGTTTATTGGATGCGACTGCAGCACAAACCCGTCTATTAAATTGTGAGTGGCACGTCTACCTTAATAGTTTTGAAGATATTCAACATGTAAACTTTTCAAGTGTCCCTCATTATCATGAATTATAATTCTACAACTTTTGTTTCTGGTTCTTTGAATGTGTCAACAGGACAAACCTATGAATTGAAGTTTGAATGGCACAGTGCCCCTAGTTGGCATATAATAAAAGTCCACAACTTTTGTTAGTAGTTCATTGGACCTATGAATTGAAGTTGGAATGGTATATCTACCTATTACACCTTTGAACGTACTCAACATATAAATTTTCGAATGACCCTAATTTGCATGATTTCCAGAACAGTCATCTCTCTTTGCAAAAAGACCTTCATTTATTTATAGAGGTATAATCATGCGTTTGGAGTTTCTATGTCCAGTAATGTTTCAATATAAATGTCAGACATGGAGCTTTAAAAAATTAATTACAACTAATTTGCATAATGTTGAAAGTATGACTATTCAATACCACTGTGCACAACTTCACTAGTACGGCTATGCTCCTGTCAAATTTGTAGTTCCTGTGTGGGAGCCTACAGCAGCGTCTGAGAAACCATCCGGACAATTTGGCAGTAGAGAGAGAGAAAGAGAGAGAGAGAGAGAGAGAGAGAGAGAGAGAGAGAGAGAGAGAGAGAGAGAGAGAGAGAGAGAGAGAGAGAGAGAGAGAGAGAGAGAGAGAGAGAGAGAGAGAAAATGTCTGCCATGGGTTAGCACCCAGGTATAAATACAAACGAAGGGGTGGAGGTGGGGGTGTAAGGGCGGAGGTGGAGGAGGTGGGCAAGGGTCACGCGTACCTACACACCAGAGGAGTGGTCTCGTTCATTTGGAAGTGCACAAGAGGACTTTCACACGTCACATTGACATCAGTGGGCCCCCAGTCCCAATGACGCCCTCTGGCGCAGAACATTAGAGACAAGAACCGAAAATTAACACTCATGGTTTTTCCAGGACACATAGTTCAATACGACTAATATATATATGTTGTATATATATATATATATATATATATATATATATATATATATATATATATATATATATATATATATATATGTATATATATGTTGTATATATATGTATATATATATATACGTATATATATGTTGTATATATATATGTATATGTATATGTATAATGTATGTATGTACATATATATATATATATATGTGTGTGTGTGTGTGTGTGTGTGTGTGTGTGTGTGTGTGTGTGTGTGTGTGTGTGTGTGTGTGTGTGACCAGAGCCTCCAAGCTAACCCATGTTAAAGTGGGAGATCTCCCTCCTACAGGTACTGAAAAGCGGGAGGGCGAGCGCCGAAGCCGAGGCGCAAAGCATAGCTGGGGGGGGGGGGGAGGAGGTGTCTGGGGACATGCTTCCCCGGGAAGAGAGGGGAGTGAAATTTGCACCTTCATTTGCTGCATTTTGAACCATTATAGGCACCATCATAGACATATTCCGAACGTATATAGTACAATAACATGGCAAAACAGGACAACTTTACAGCCACCGATGGAATAATGCTACTTTTTTTTTTTTTTTAACAAAAAGCGGGAGAGCAGAAGACTTTGTAAAAAAAGTACGAAATAGCAAGAGATCTGTGTGTGTGTGTGTGTGTGTGTGTGTGTATGCGTGTTGAAATCAAATACACCGTGTGTTCACATGTATGTAGAGGCTTTGTCACGCCGAACGGAGATGTGTAGTGTTGTATATATTTGTTGACCACCAAGGATTAACCACCACTTGTTATTATAACAAGTTGTTTCATATACGTAGCAAGTTGTTACATGTATGATACGGTGTCATTATCTGCATTGCCATTTTACATGTTTATTTGCTAACATGAGTTATAATGGCTTTGTGTTCCATTTGATTGAAGTAAGAGGTTTCGACAATTTTGTAAAAGCCAATGCTTAATGGCATCAGATATATATATATATATGTATGTATGTATATATATGTATGTATGTATATATATGTATGTATATATATATATATATATATAAAATATATATATATATATATATTTAAAGTTCTAAGTTCAAATTAAAATCGTGATGTAAAATCGACATCGTGACCAAAATATAAATTCAAAAAAGCAAATAAATAAAATCTATTCAGTACTGATGCAACTTGATGGGCACTACCTTCGATGGATCAGTCCAGAGACGATGCACGCCTCTAATAAGTCTAAGACTGTTTTATTTTTATTTTATTTGGGGGTGGGGGGTGGGGGGTGACGCCTGATTCCCACATTATATTGTAGAAAACGCTAAAGGACAGGGCCAGACAAATGTTAACATTGCTAATTCTAAACAAAAATTTGGTACCGATCTCTCAGTGCTTTTAAATAATGACATGTTGCGGGAAATTGGACGCGTGCGGTATATTATAAACTTTTTCCACACCAAATACCAATTTTTTTAACCTTAGAAAAATTCTCCTTGTTAAAAGAATACTATATTGAATCCCCTTTGTTTGAAAAAATGAAAATACGCCAAAATCACGGTATACAGCACACATTGCAAATATCATCGCACGTCGCCACCGTTCAAGTGAACTAAATAAGAGTATTAGGTAAAACATACAAGACAGTCCATGAAATAAGGTAAAATTGATACGTGTAGGTATGAAACGCGTCACCGCAAACTTTGAGAGGTCTTTCCCTCCGGTTGTTTTTTTTCCTTCAAAACTAAGCACACAGCGTGTAATCAAAATATAAAATATCTGTAAATTAAGACATGATGAAAACGACCTTGTGAAAAGTCCAGCCAGACTGTAATAAACTAAAAGCACTCGGTTTTAGTTTAAACATATTTATTTTCACTGGATTACCCAGTAGTACAGAATATAACTAATCTAGGGGTTCTCCAAAACACGGAGACGCACAATTGAGAGTCGGACAAGATTGTGCTCAACGGACCCCTCGCCGGTTAAAACTGTGTTGCGCACGTAGGTAAAGACAGTCAGCGACACCATATCGATGACTCTAAGGTGCACATGTTATTGACTATTTCTTATCCGAGTGGGGTGTTGAAAGTACGGTTTCACACTTTACAACTACGTGTATTTTTTACGCTTCTTGGTGCTTTCAGCATACGGGAGCAGGGAGGTGTACACCTCCGTGGTGGGAGTGAAGGTATCTTTCAGTAAACGATTTTAACGGTTTACGGAGGCACTATTTTATTAATTAATATGCACACAATCAAAAGAAAAATGTAACAAAAACAGTACAGACACGTACAGCACAGTACAGTACAATAAATACAAAAGATTTACATAAATCACTGATCACCTGAAATGAAAATAGAATGCAGTCATCAAATTGGCACGGTGTTACATGATTACAGTGGTTTCTCTCTTAGGGCAATGGCTTTTTCCATGAAATTTTCAAATAGGTATACAAGTTCTGTGTCATGCAGTAACATAATAAATTTAAACATACTCTGATCATCATAAGCATCCGAATTACAAAATATTTCGCGTATACTCTTGAGCAGATTTTCTCTTGGATTTTGAAATTTGGTGCATGTCATAACAAATGAAATTCATTATCAAGTTCTTGGCAAGTGTCACACACTCTCTGGCTAATAGGAACTTTGGTAGGACGCTTATGTCTTCCTGTTTCGATATGTAAATTATGTGCACTAATGCGTAATTTAGTTATATTACTCCTTGTTTCGAAATTTTTTACAACATCTAAACAATGTTCAAATTTAAGTTCTGTCTTAAAAGGTGTATACGTTCTCAATTTAGATTCGTTATTTTGATTCAACATTTGATTTTTCCACTGATTTCGAAATTTGTTTTCTGTTTTATTACGGAAAAGATTAGAAGGAAATTCATGAAAAAAAATCTTCTTGGCTATCCCAAAGTTCCTGCAGCCCGAGCAAATTAAATGTATCTTTTACAGAATTCAACCAGGTTGATTGATTTGCTTGAGATAAGTCAAAATTACATTTATATGCGTTAGATAATAATGAATTTTGCTCCATATTGACGATTCTAAACCAGTTTTTACAGACAGAAGATAATATTCTGAGTGACAAAGGGGTCTTTCCTAGTTCTCCGAATACTGCAATATTGCATGCACCCCGAGACAATATTTAAGAAACTTTGTATAGAAATTTTCGAGCTCAATTTTAAAATAACCAGAAATATTATCTTGTACAAGGATTTTCGCCGTAATTACAGTATGAGCGCCCCATACATCGGACGCATATAGTAAAATTGGCTGTATAACTTTTTCGAATAGAGATAAGTATAGTTTTATGTTCGTATCTCGTAGTAAAAATACCCTCTTTATTCTTGCCAAAGCTTTATTTGCTTTATCACATAATAACTTTATTGCACCATCAAAGGAACCAGTTAAAGACATTTGAATTCCAATGACAGTTCTCTACAATGCACCCCAAACGTTAATCTGGGGATACCAACCACTTTCGAAGGCAAGTTGTTTTTTTTTTTTTTTTTTTTTTTAAGGGATGGGGGATGAAGGGAGTGGATGTTCAAAGAAATAGAGGGCATCATAAATACGAATATCTGTACCATGCTTCGTCCTTTTGGTGTTTGTGTGTGTCATAGAATCATGTTCATAGTTTGTCCTGTTTTTTTTAATCGCTTTACATGTAATTAGCTTAAAATGATTGATCTTTAAGGCTTGCACAGTTTACAATAAATTCTGTTGTAAACCACTTATTTCTCACGTGCAAAGCTGTTGTACTTGCATGTTCATGAATGCGGTGTGATAAACAAGGAGGAAGTCTGACGCATGTGCGCACACATACAATGAGGTACACTAACAAGTTTTGCTCGCCGTTAGAAATCAACGTGTGATCCATCAAATTATTTTCCGGCTTTTTTCTCAGTTGAATCCGCTTAACTGCCCTGGAATGTAAGATGTAACAAAACAAACAGACGTCATTGATGAGTCAATGTACGTATTAAAAAGTCTTTGCACCATGGATTGTTGCACAGATATTGTCTGGGCAAGCGCAAATAATAAAAAACAAGACGGGTTATGACACTTGTACTGGCCGGGCGCCAGAGGCAAGAAGGGGGAGGGGGGTAAGGGGGGGGGTTCAGTACGCTGGTACAGGTAATTATTTTTCTATAGTACGTAGTACGGAAAATAAAAATCTTTCAAAATTTTGGATAGTACGAAGTACGTAAAATAAGAGGGCTTCCAGTACGCCAGTACGGTAAATTAAAAAGCCCCAGTACGCCAGTACGGGAAACCCCTTTCCCACCCTCAGCCAAATCTGCGGGATCAAAATATGTCTAACCCAAAATCTGAAGCCTATGCACCAAACACGCTTTCATACCAATACATGCACGTGAAAATTACTTTTAAATATTCCTTTCCCTATACTTTATTTGTATTACTCAGACCCATTATTTGACTTTCCGATATAATGAATTTCAAAGGCATTTTAAAAAGTTAGCTATTGTTGGAAAAATGGATGTGCTAGCACTTGTATATTTAATTTACACAGGACCCTGAAAAGGAAAGAGACATACAGTTAGTTTCTAGGACAGCAACGAACTCTATTCTACGGACGATTTTATATCAATAATGAAGGGGAAAAAATACTATTTGCCAACAACCGATGGTCTACCATCCATATTTTCATGTGTTTTTCATGGATATAGTGAGAAAATTGGTGAGAAATTGGGTAGATTGTCGTTTTATAACCTTCATCTGGAAAAAAATCAAGTTATTTTCCTCACTTTTCAGAAACGACCTCATTGGTCAATATTCAAACCGCACACCAGAAATTGGACGTCACAGCTCTGCATGAGGAAGAAAATGGCGAGTCATTTTGGCCACGTCTGTCCACCAACCTTTTTAGAAGGGGTGGGTGGGTGTCCCGCATCCCCCGCGAAAAGAGCATCAGAACTCAGTTTGAGTTCTGCTTTTATTGGACGAAAAAATATATCATTATGAGTTTAGGTGGTGAATCAATGGGATCCTTCACTGGCCTGACTCCCAATACAGATATGCTAAATCATTTGAAGATTTCAGCACTTCAGAATAAGGATCATCGCCTGAGTTTCCAAGTAGGGGTGGGGTGGGCGGTTAAGGTTGGTGCAAATGCTGCAGTGCATGTGTGCAGTTTTATAAGCGCGTGCACCTGACGGGCCGCGGTTGCACACAATGTAGCAGCGCTACTTACATTTTTCATCCAATTACACTTCTCCATGGTAAACTTTGCATTGTTGTAAGAAGTGTACACAGTGTCAGTCGATGCACCGAATCTGTGTATTATATACTCTGAGAGTTGTCTGCTTTGACAACATTCTTCCACTCTGATAAACGTGTCGTTCAGTCAATTCAACCGTGGTTCGCTTGCGCATGGAAATACATACTTCCTTCACGCTTAACGAGCAGCTGAGTGGACCAGCTCTAGTGCATTGAGTATATTTTTGAGAAATTCCTTGTTGCAACAGATTTCCATTTGTTTGTCAAGTCATAAAATTAAACTAATGACACAAATATTGAGTGCAAGCCATGGTCCAATCAAAGAAAGAAAAAGGAGAAAATATAACTAAGTATAGAGTGACATATTTATTTACTTACTTACTTCCTACCAACATATTGGGAGTAGGTAGCTTTTTGATCTAAAGGTGTTCTTCTGCAAGGTCCAGGCTTGTATCTCAATATATGTGTTTTAATCCCGGGTTTTAATATACTACACATAAAACAGATGCACATGGTGCGGCATCAAAACATAAGTATGGGATTTAAGAGTAATATTACCTGGTTTGTGGCAAAGTTCACAAAAGCTTACAACAAATGTCGCAATTGACCAGTTTTTGCAAACGAAGTTATCGTGACATAAATCTGTCTCTCTTTCTCCCCAATACAAAGCAAAACGGAATTCCTTAGTGTTTATGCACGTGAAGCAAGGTAGGATACTTTAAAAATCGAGATTTCATTCAACCTTTCTTTTTTCTTTCTTTCTTTCTTTCTTTCTTTCTTTCTTTCTTTCTTTCTTGGGGGTGGATGGGGGTAGGGGTGGGGTGGGTGGAGGGTAAGTGAAGTGTGAACAGGCTACTCGAAGGAATACAATTACCTTTTGACGTGTTGACCTACCTGTAAAAGATCAAATGGCATCACGGGACAATATGGCGATATGGCGATATGGCAAAATGGCAATACGGCAAGAGTTCTTGTCATTGCTTCTCCTGTCAGAGACCTTTTTGTATTCCTTTTCTCCAAAGCAGTGATTACCGGGGAAGCTGTTCATGGTACCCTGGTTGACAGAATTGTACGTCACGGACTGTCTCCTGTAGACCCCTTTCCCTTCTCCCAACACTCTTTCAACTTTAGTAAACAGCGCCCTGCTGGGCAGTGTGATGGCATCGTTGACTCTTTGAAATATGTTCTGAGAAGGGATGACTATAATAAACCATACAGTGACAGTCAGTCATCAGCTGGCCATGTTACCGACCAAAGCTTTTTAGTTGGTAGGGGTGTCGATCAGTTGATCCACATCTGTATATACACTTTCATATCTGAAGTATTTTAATTTGGTGACATCTTAATTATATTGGTTTATATATGTGTCTTATTATTTCTTATTATATGTATATACTTAGCCATTGTGTAATGTGATGCTATTTTGATGTGCGAGTTATATGTATTTTACTTTCTCCGTTCGCGGAGGTTGAATAAACTATTATTATCATTATTAATATTATATACTTTCTTGTATCCCCTACACAGACAGGTAGTGATGATTTTATCTTATTATAGATAACGCATCGCATACGAAGCTGATTTATGTATACCCTTGATGGTGCTCATTAATATTCAATCAATATATCCATAATCCGAAAATAGTAATACGGAAAAATATACCTGCCCTGCGACTAGGCAGGCAATTAAAGACGGAATACAAAGAATTCTCGCTTATTCTTAAACCAATCAGAGAACGTAAATATAATCCTTTAACAGGATTTAAAAAATGGACCATTTTTCTAAATCTCGGAACGTGTGTACAGCACAGGGGCGGATCCAGAAATTTTACAGGCGGGGTGCTGAAAGGCTGTACAGAGCGAGCTGGTTGCGAGCGCCTGGGGGGCGCGAAGCTCCACTAGAGGGATCTTGGGGCATCCCCCCGAAATTCTTTTAAGTTGAGCGTGCAAAATGGTGAATTCTGACACATTCTGGGGATATAATGCAATTTTGAATAGACAAATAAGTGTACAAACACATTGAGATATCAGGTTGAAAATATAATTTACTGATACATAAGGCATTATCAAGCTCCCTCGTTTTCTTCATTATATACATCACATTTGCTGACTTCTTCTGAATGGTCCCGGGAGTGCCTCCTGACATTCAATTCACACAACACTAGAAATTATTATCAGCAGGAAACGAAATACCACATGTCACCCAGGTTTAATGTTTGAAGGTAAAAGTGTTGGAAATGTTCAGGAGCATAAGCATCTCGGACCTACGTTGAGGCCTCATATTCTCATATTGTTGTTGATGTTTTGTAAGTGTTTGTCGCTCTATATATGGGTTTTGTCTCTTTTGACAGATTGCTGTGCTTTTGTAACAGCGTAGTCAATAAACATTCATTCTTTCAGATCAACTCTGTATGCACAGCCACAAAGGCAATGAAAATTACCTGCATCCTTCGCAGTTTACAGTACAGTACAAGTTAGACAAACTTATGTATTTTTGTACTTTTCCTTCATATGACTAAGCCGGGAAACAAATCGAAAATCGGGAGACTTGTCATGTCTGGGACTGATGACTGTTGGATTATAACCAGACTTAGGCTACTATACTTTGCTGGCAATTATATTTTTCATGTTCATTAATTAGTGATGTTTGCGGGTTACAAAGAAAATATGTGTGTGTGTGTGTGTGTGTGTTTTGTGGGGTGGGGGGTGGGTGGGGGTGGGGTGCGGGCGCACCTCGCGCACCCTCTCTGGATCCGCGCCTGCAGCTTGACGATAACATTGTTTCGGCAGAATTACATGTAAGGATTAAGGTTATCTTTTATTCATCCTCAAAGAGAGCTGTTAGGTTTGCCGTCCTCAATGCATTACCAATATGCATCCTTATTTAGACTGGAAGAAAACCCACCATCTTTGAAAAAACATCCTTTGAACGTGCTCAATTTATTTTTCCTCTATTTTTGTGTATGAACCCGCCCGAAAGCCATCTCAAAGTAATCCAAATTACATCCAAAATAAGGATGCCACTGAACTATTTCATTGCTAAACACGACTAAAGTGGTGTTCATATGAATAATATTAATAATGATATGAACTTAGGCCTATAATAAGTACAATGATCCAAGTATCATAGACATAGTTGAACTTTATTGTCCGTAACGTATTCAAGTTCCAGTCTGCACTTCGAGGGAAATATGTTCTAGTTATGTTCTATGTTTTAGTAAATAAATTGAAACTCCATAGGCCTACCTTTCTGTGGTAAGTAAAAAAACACAAAAGGTCAAATCAGAGAACATGCATGATGCTATGAGCGTGCAGGATCAGGTATGCAGGGCCTGCCTGCCCGCCTGACTGCTGACGCTGCTTCGCTCCGATATTTACTTCCGCTATTTACACTAGCAACGATGGCGACGCGATAACCAATCAGAGTGGCGCCTGGCTGTTTATACCAGTTTACACTGTTGCTATGCTGGTATGGCACATACAATATGCCCTCCCGATCCTGTGGATCTTCAGTCTTGGTGTTGGCACCACGAGAAGAACTGGGTCTACCGCATGGAATAATAAGGCAGTTATCTTAATAATTTATTCATGCACCATCGCAGCTGAAGCTTCAGCTCTGTTCTGGGTGGCTTGTTTCCGTCCATTTCAAACGGCATTCCCCTTCAACTTACCTGGTGCCACCCAGCCGGTCAGCGGAAAGTACGGGTTAAAAGACACGGGGCAAAAGGTATTTGTACTACACGTTATCTTAAATATTATTCTTTTAAATTACAGCTTTTTGTATTTCTGCATACATTATGCGTAATCATTGTTTTATGCTATTATGCCAGCACTTGCGTTCCTGTAAATTTTATGAGGAAATGTCTGTGTCGACTTGAATATTGAACTTTCTGGGTCCACCCACATATCAGCATGTTAACATGGGCATAGGCCTGTTTGATACCCAAAAGCCACCGGCAGAAGCTGGTCTTAATATACAGCCGAGGGAGGTACATGGGTGGGTGAACATGGCAGCTATTATTTTATCTGGTTGGAATAATCACAGCAAATCAAATCCAGCTATATGTTCGCTGCATATTTTAATTACTTAGTTCTGTTGGCGTATGTCATTTGTACTTGACTTTCCAAACGTCACCATAAATTCGAGTGTTGTTTATTTACTGTTGATAAAAAATCACAACTACGTGAGGTTATGGATCTACATGCGTATCGTTGATCTGACTAGACCTATTAAATGCCGTAGCTTATCAATAATCATGAGTAATGGAATTCATTACAAACAAACACAAAAATGAAGGGGTTACAATCTTCCTCATTTGTACCTTGTTTAATCATATATTATGGCGGTATATAAAACACGGGTCAACATGGGGGGGGGGGGGGGGGTTCAGCTGGCTGCCTGAAGGTGGCAGTTATGAGCAAGTTGATAATATTGCTGATATTTATCCAAGGATTTAGCGCCACAGTCGCAGCCTGTCCGAGCTTGTTTTAATCCTTTTCTTTCATTCTTTGCAGACATTAAACATCCATTCCCTTTTTTGAGACTGCTGCTAAACCATCAAGACGAAGTTCCCACAGGCGTACTCGTGTCAGGCCAAGATGCCTACGCTTTCTCGGGATTATCTGGCCCTGAAGTTCCGCCAGAACTGGCTAGCAAAACACCCCAATGACGTGGCGACGCCTGCCACGGGGTTGGACGACAGTCTGACCAGCTTGAATTGGTTACAGAATCTCAACATTCTTAAAATTGGAGCACCAACACCGCCAGCGAGTCCCCCACCACAACAGGAATGCCTTCAGCTCAACACCAAAGACTTTCGGGTGAATCCCAATTCAGTGCTTAATATCATTCCCCAGATCAAACAGGAACCGGGAACTGCCAACAGACCCTCACCCTGTGTCATGGAGGTGGCACCGCCAGTGGCCACAACTACTATGGACAAGGTGGACTATAAAACCAACCCTTACGTCAAACCCCCTTATTCCTACGCCACCCTTATCTGCATGGCGATGCGCGAGAGCAAGAAAAGTAAAATTACCCTGTCCGGCATTTACAACTGGATTACGGAAAACTTCATGTACTACAGAATGGCGGATCCCAGCTGGCAGGTAACTGTCCCAAGTTTCCTTCTCCTTTCTAGGCGCTTTATTTATCAACACAGGGTCGTTATTATTGAAAAGTCATTTGTGTTGAATTGAAAGTGTTTGGTGATGACATTATCCCCATTAGAAATCGCGACAGGGCGAAAGATTGGCAGACTGATATTCTCACGATAAAAAGTTCAATAGGGCCAGTAAGGATTGCATTTTTTACGCTGTCTTCGTAATCTGAGTGCTGTAAATTCTATAAGCAACTCTCCTGCATCCCTGTGGAGCACACGCGTCCGTCAACTTGACACATGAATTGCGTAGCTTCTGCCAGCACTGTTTTATTGTCTAGTGCACTCTGAGTTGTGAAAAAGTAGCCTATAAAGTATGAGCTAGAGTCCCAGGGGTCGACCTCAATAGAAAATATTGGTTATTACACGTGAAATGTGTCAGAAAGTACTCTTCACTTCGGTTGCATGTTGTCTCCGTTTGTTTAGTTTCAAAGTACATGCGAAAATATCTCATGCACAGGGTAGGATATATGTATATATATATATATATATATATATATATATATATATATATATATATATATATATATATACATATATATATATATATATATATATATATATATATATATATATATATATATATATATATATATATATATATGTATATATATATATCCCACCCTGTGCATGAGACATTACGAGACACGAAAATGAATAAAACTTACAAGTTATGCAAAAGGTGATAGTGTTTTGTCTGTACAAATGAAACCGGAACGATGTATTCAGGACTACTTCAATACATGGTCCTCCGGGTCAAACTCGCTCACAACGTTCTACCTATTTTTAATGCAAATACAGATTTACGTTGTACGATTTTTTTTTCTTGATCGCTTTTTCTTCACGAAAAATCTTCAAACACATCGACAATGTTGTCAGGGAAACAGAAAATTATTGCTTTGTGTGAATGTCTTACTTCAAGCACTTTAACTTACGATCTCTTTTTCCTGGCAGCAAACGGATGTACTAGTAGTTTTTTTTACCTCTGCAGATTGTTTGACCAGACACTTTCTCGTAGCATTTTGAACGCTTGCTCAAATTGCAGATAATAAGACAGACAAACTGCTCCCTGCCGTAAAATGGCAAATGCAAGTTTATGTCACCCTTTGTTGTGACTATTCATAGTTGTTTCGGGGCAAATAATTAAATGATTTTGAACTCTGATGTTACGGACGTGGGTAGATAGTCGCACCAACACAGGTAGTTTCAAAGTGAATCGACTCTACAACGAATTGGAATAAGTCAAAATAAACAATATATATCTATACTTTAGCTTTAAGCCAGAAGTTTGAGCTCAAATGCAGTGGTTTAGGGAGACAAAAGTCTTGTTAGCACTATTTGATTGTCCACGATACGCTTAAATATCTGTTGTCTGCGACTGAATAAGTGCAAATATGTGTGGAATAGAGGGATTGGAAAGACCACAAAATGCTTCATCAACGACCCTTTAAGTAAAAATGTGTCTTATGTGTGACTGAGTCAAAGTCAAGAAGTTGGCGGTTATCAGATTTGATCTCGGTAAATCTTATCCTTCAAAAAGGAAAAAAAAATGTACTTGTGTTGATAATTCCATACCAAATTAAGAAAAAATATAAATGACAAAAATAGCCAGGGCTACTAAAACATATTTATGTATGAGCTCTTTGCCTGGTTCAATCATTAACCTTGAGGGTCCAAAAATGTAAACTGTCGCTTTTGCCGCATATACCCCGGTGCACGGCGGCTTTGTGGTTAATTGTAATGATATGTTGGGTGAAAGTCCATACTAAAGCGCATTCCTGGTGTCGTGCATGGGTCTATAAACAATGGCGGCTGGTGTTCACACATACAGGCGACCTGACACCCTTCCTGTCATATGAATTGCAAATGTTGCATCTGATCTTTTACCTTGAGTACTATAATAGCGTCGCTTGTGACGGCCCCCCACTGGTATGACCTTGTCAGATTCACTGGAAAGCAAGCCGTTCTTTCTAACCAGCACGTATATAACCACATTGTTTTTATACACACTGCTTATTAATTGAGTAATTTAAAACTTAGTCTGCATGAAATCAACAGGGACCTTACGATCGTGATAGCTTGTCAATATGCTCCCACATGCCACTAATTTGGAATAAAAGCGACCGTTCCTTGACGCACATGTCTGATTCCTAGCTCTGTTTGATGACTGCATCAAGGGACATCTCTTGGATTGCTCTCTGTGAACAAAATGTATATAAATGTGCAAATAGAACAGATGAAGTGGGGAAACAAATTGTATGACTGCTTTTTCAACGATATCTATAATTTTACTTATGCAATTACTACTGCGCAATATAAAGCACACTTAAAATTGCAACACACAGGTCAATTTATTTCAGTATAAGTTAGTTTCATAATTAAGATAAATGTGTTGATGTTGGCTGGAGGTAAAACTGTCAATACTATTTGGATTATATCCCATCCTTTGTGTCGTTTAAAATAACCTCGCAGTGATTCACGACATATTTTGGATCACATTTATCCCTTATTTTCACCCTTGTTACTCTCCAAAAGACATTTACTTTGGATCTTTTTGGAAATTATGCAAAATGAATAACAAACAAACAAGACAACCCCCCCCCCAAAAAAAAAATCACGCTTACCATATCAAATGCAAAGAATTTTTCCTGCAAACATTTCGTCTATAATGTGAAGTATATATAGTCTTTATTGCATCAACCATCCTCTGGGGACCATGGCATGAAATACAAATATGTTATTTTTTAGCTGCTCGCACATTTTTACAAACTGCTTCGATGCACTATCATTGGTTGTAACACTTTCCTGATTATCAGGGGCTGAATGAAATACACTGTTTTTTTCCCCAAATATTAATTAAATTACCCTTACTGCCAACATTGGCCCACAAGTAGCCTATATGAGAGGACAGGGACTGTGTGTCTTTGCCTGTGCCCACGTGATTCCATGTGGTCTTCCAGTTGATTCTTTGCGTGAAAGTTTGGCAGCAAACATTCCGTTTTCTTCTTGCTTTTGGTCATTTTCATTAGAGTGTTTTACTCTCTTGGGATTTCTTTTGCTGGCAGCATAATAAAAGTTTTTTCATGTTTTCCCGCAGAATTCCATCCGACACAATCTGTCGTTAAACAAGTGTTTTGGGAAGGTACCACGGCGCAAAGACGAGCCAGGCAAGGGTGGCTTTTGGAGAATCAACCCTGACTACAGTGACATGTTTGTGAATGGTATATTCAAGAAACGTCGTGGAAGTACGAGAGAAAACATCGCTCCCTTGCCAAAAAAAATTAAGAAGGAAAGTGAGGACAAACTGAGTTCATGTGGACTCAGTTCCCAAGAGCAACTGCAGCAAGCAGGGAGTGTACTACACCTGGGTGACATGGAGGAAATTCTCAAGGGAGACTTCAGCTGGAATGCAATATTGAACCAGGACATTGAAGTGGGAGGTGTGAGGATAAAGACGGAGGATATCATTAATGATACAGAGACCAGTGATGCCATAGACTCGATTGCCAGTCCCATCACCTCGTTCAGCCCGCCTCACTCAGACACTACCTCAGACTCCGCCCTCGATGACCTGCTCAGCACCGACTTGTCATTGGACAACATGGACTTTGACCCCTCACAGCCATTGGACTTGTCCTGTGGTGGTCCCTTGGATCTGACAGTGCAGGGAGTCAGTATCAGAGCGCCCGACTGGTGGGGGGAGAGCTTCAGCGGCATGACAGGCACATTTCAGATGGTGTCTGGCAACAGAAGTGGGCTGAGCACACCCTCCCCAGTGCCCGACAGTACCAACGTGATAAGCCATCCCTGGGCTGAGACCAGGGATGACTTTGACGATGCAATTCAGAATGCCTTTGATGTGGATAACCTCTTTGATATCGAAAACATTCCTAGTCCAAATATCACAGAACATTAGTCATTTTTGTGTCATACAAGTTACACCAAAACGAGTTGTCAGTTCTTGATGATTTCACAGAGCATAACACAAGGGAGGAGCCATGGACATTGTATTCATCAAGGGAATGGTAGGGGGAGGGGTCATGGGCATTGTATTCATCAAGGGAATGGTAGGGGGAGGGGTTATGGGCATTGCATTCATCAAGGGAATGGTGGGGGGAGGGGTAATGGGCATTGTATTCATTAAGGAAATGCCAGAAGAGAGGGCCATGGACATTTAGTCATTATAAGGGAATGACACAAGGGAGGGGGCAAGAACATTATTGCTATTATCATTCCAACATGCAACATTAAAACAAACTGTCAGTTCTTCATGATTTTCAAGAGAATTATACAACACAGGAAATATTTTGTGATGAAATATGTGAGGGTTTACAATAAGTATCAGGATAAGCTTTAGCACCAGACTAAGGAGGACTGCGACGCTCAACCTCCCAACAGATCAATTTGAAGATAACCAACAGCACAACACACATGAGTACTTGCAAGTAAATGGGCACATGTCGCTTTAACGATTTTTTTGTTCCTTTAATTGTGACGTCTTGATTGTGAGAAGTTGGGTTGGGAGTAGGCGGGGTGTCTTTGATTTATTACTAACATTGTTCACTCTTTAATGAAAGAAATATTATTCATTGAGCGGGATTGCTCAAAACAATGATAGTGTAAACATTTTGAAGGAATACAACAAGTTTTTCTTTGTAAAACATGAAGAGCTGGTAATTTGTATTGTTCAGTCGTATCATTTATCATTTTTCACTCATGACGTCATGATGGTGCTACGAGCAACGCTAAGCGAAAGCGACAAGCTTACCAGTATGTATGGTCAGTGTCATCCTGGCCATATGATTGGTCAATGCCATATTATTGACTGTGTTTATATGTTGTAAATGGGACCAGGTCCTATCATTGTCCGAATGCAGAGGTATTTAAATTGGCTCAACATTTTATGCAGAGATATGATGATTGTATGTTACTTCAGCACAAGTGTACATTTTGGTCTGAGCAAATTTGTACACAAAGAGAAATGATCAGTAATTTTTTCTTTCTATGTTGAGGGAAATGCATAATTAAGGCTCAGCATGGCTGTGAACTGTAAACCTTGCGTGTGGACTGCGCATGACTGTGAACTGTATACATTATGTATGGGTCTACATGCCTGCGAACTGAGCGTTGTGTACCGCCGGTGAAGAAATTAGCGCAGGGAAGTATT